>JAKSZT010001178.1:14128999-14200334 GCA_026826555.1 Tolypeutes matacus
CCTTCAATCTTTCCTTTCCATGTTCCTTTTTTTTTTTTTTTTTTTTTCTTTTTTTTTTTTTTTATTATGGGTAAAAATCAAAATTCTCACAATACATACAAACATTTGCAAAATGATATATAAATATATGTGCATATATGTGTATTTGCTTACAAAAATGTTATATATATATATATATACATATATTTTAAGAGGTGCTTAGATTACCTAAAATATTACACGGAAAAGCCGTATTATTCTACTAATAAGGAAGTTCAATTCAAATTGGATTTCACAAGTTAGTAACTTAAATACTATCACAAAGTATAGAAAGTGCATCTTCTCATTTTCATCTTCATACAATGTTAATTTTTTTTGTGTTCATACAATTTAAAAAATAAAAATAGCCAAATATTTAAGCAATATGTACATTTATATATTTTTTGGTGGTGGTTTGTATTTTAAAAGAAACAGCTTCCTTATGATTTACCTCAAATTCTGGTGGAAATGCTTACAGAATTAGCTAATAAAAACCAAGAGAAGCACATTCAAAATACTGATTTACTTTGGTAGCAAATGGTTGTTCTTTGAAGACTAATGAAGGTAGACAAGACTCATTATGGTAACTGGGCTATTTCAAATACTCAACAGTTTACATAAAATTTTTTTTAAATGTTTATTTTTAAAGAGCTAAGCATCTGTATCCACTGATAGCGATGCAAAACCTAGTTTATGATGATTTGAAACAAAACAAATGCCCATTAGGAAAAAAAGCTGTATTTTAAATTTATCTAAATTTACTTTCAGTCAATAGTCCAGTAACATTCTCCTGATATAATACTCCCTCTCTATAAGGCTGTTCCTGGGAGCCAGACAGTTTAGGTAATGAGGGAGTTAAGAGAGCAACTACTTGCATTTTGAACCAGGCTAAATAGGCAATAATTTTTTTGCTTCCCTCTTAATGTGCTAATTGTGTCTAAAAAAATATGCAATTCTTAAAAAGGTACCATTTCTGATTTCCTTATTATCTGTAACCTTTGGAAACTAATCACATGAAACTACAAAATTAGCAAATGTCTTGAAATCTGTATATAAAACATAAATTACCTCTAATTTCAAACTGTCATTTATTAGTGTATCACTCAATCTTTAAAAAAAAAAAAATGCGGCTCCAAAGATAGTCTTATACCATTCTTTAAAAAAGGAAACTGTTCCTTTTAACTTTACACCCACCCCCACACCCCAATCTCAAAACACATCATTTAATTGTCTTGGTCATGGACGTTTCCAAGATGAGATTTTATATTTCGCTCCCATAGCTTCTGGTTATCAGAAAACCCATGCTTTCCTTTGTTGAAGGAGTTTGGTCCTGCTGATGTTGGTGTATCCCTTCCAATATTCTTCATCCTCATCTTTGCCTCGGGGGGCATTTCCTCTGGCTCACTATCTTCATCGTCATTAAAAGCTGCTGCTACTGAAAGGGTTTTTGGAGCAAGAGTTGGAACAGTTTCTTTAGGCTTACTTGATCCAAGTTTGATGGATATGGCTGATGCTTTCTTTGTTGTCTGACTACCTATGGCAAATCCAAACTTGGAGATCTTTGTAGGCTTTGCTGGGAGGTCTCCAGCTTCTTCTTCAGCTGATCGCTTCTCAGCGCTGCGACTGGAACTTTCCCCTCCATTACTGGAAGAAACAGTCTTAGTTTTCACAGGTTTTTCTGCTTCTTCTTCAGGTCCTCCGACGGTTCCAGCTCGCTGCTGCTTCTCCGTGTTCTTCTCTCCCGCCTTCCGGTCTGCCATTTTACACATCTGTCTTTAAAAACAAAAAAAAGCAACAGTTTATTGAAGTATATCATTCATACATGAACATGCATAAACTATAAGTGTTCAGTAAACATCGTGAACTTACAAAACAAACATGCACAACATCATATGGGGCTCCCACACATCACCCCCCCACAAACACCCTGCATTGTTGTGAAACATTTGTTAACAAATCATGAAAGAGCATCGTCAAAGTATTACTCCCAACTATAGTCCGAATCTTCCTCCCCTATACATTTTTTTAAAGGATTTATTTTTTTATTTACTTTTATCCATTTTTATCCCCCACCCCCAGTTTTTGCTGTTTCTGTGTCCATTCGCTGGGTAACTCTCTGTGTCTGTTTCCTGCCCTCTCTTCTCATCCTTCTCCTCCTGCCTTCACCGGGATTCGATCCTCGGAACCTCCAATGTGGGAAAGAGGTGTCCTACTACCGCCTGCGCCATCTTAGTTCCTGGTTTTTCGGTGCATCTCGTCTTGGCTCTCCTTTGTGTCACTCTCCCTTTACATCATCATCTTGCTGCGTGGCTTGTGGGGCCTGGTGGCCCATGCGCCTTCTATATTTTTCTTGTTTTCCTTTTTTCCCGGGAGGTCCCAGGGTCGAACCCAGGTCTCTCCGTATGGGAGATGGACACCCAACCACCCGAGCCACATGCTTCCCCCTGCTATATCTCTTAAGGTTAACCAAAGATACCTAAAGTTACAGTCTTTTCCCATACAAGATGGTCATATAATAAATCAGGCTTAGTTTATTACCAGCATTCTAAAAACAGACCTAGGGAGAAAAACTAGGTCTGGGGACACATGCATGGTTTCTAATATAGCGAATGTTTAGCCTACCCTGATTATTACAAAATCAGGACAGCAAGAATATTTGCATATGCTTCTGTCTTATAGCTGTGTGTCTGTCTCCCCCATTAGAGTATACACATAGACGATGTCCTATTCAGCTTTGTGTTTCCAGTACTCAGCACGGTGCCCAGCACACAGTAGGTCTACTCAATAAATATTCCAGCAACAACTAGAACAGTTCTACTTTTACCTGCTTCCTACATTGGAGGAACTTGTAAGATTTTATTTGGGGAAAAAATAATCCCAGACCACTAGTCCAACCCCCTCATTTAACAGATGAGGCATCTGAGGCCCAGAGAGCCCAAGTAACTTGGCCAAGATGACACAGTATATTAAAGTGATTGTGGAATATTAAAATGATTCCACAAAGTATGCCAAATGCAGTCAAGGGAGCAGACTGGAGTTACAATGTGAATTATTAGCACTTCAAGTGGAGGGTATGACCACCTCTGTGCTGGGTTTCAGCAGGAAATTGCTTAAAATAAATTAACTTGGAAAGTTCCTGAGCTCTGATTAAAGAGGTGAATGGCTTGAGCGAGGCTCTCTTCTAGGGAGAGAAATTTGCCCTCTGTAAACACATTTTCAGGTAACGTACCAAGGACTTTGAATCAGAATGAACTCATCTGGCATCCTTTTCCTCCAACCTGTTCAGCTTACAATGGCAGCTATAAGTGAGAATGGCATTTTTTAAAATAAAAATTATGAGGTGTGGATTGTATTACCATCTTAAAAAATTATTGAAGGCCTCTCCCAGCCCTCCCCTTTTCCTGGGCTCCCTTCCTACCTGTGTACTATCCTTCTACTGCAGCCTTTGACACAGGTGTGATACACAGAATGCCAGGGATGGTCACAGATATATGAGGGAAACAAAACCAAAATAAATGTTTTCCACTTTACTGCATGCTAGGATGAAAAACCAGGGAAACACTCTATATTTGGGGGGAAGGGAGGAGGTTGTCATGAAAAATAGTCGTTCCTGCCAAACGAGAGAGTTAGGATTTATTTCAACAGACATACTAAACTTTTCTTATTTGCCCAGACGTGGGTCAACATTACTCTGGAAAAGGGGCTGTTATAGCATTTCCATGGTCCATGATACCGTGACTTAAAAAGCACTTGGTAAGTATAAGGCAAGACACCTGCTTCTCATCCATAGGGCCCCTTTCTCAAAAGTTGTCCTTCAGGCACTCATCTGAGTCAGAAGCTCAAATGTTACATTATGAGGAAGGGCTGAAGTTTTTTCTCAAGCAATTTAGAGTAAAGGTTAAGAGAACTGGGTGTGGAGTCACTCCACCAGGCTGAGCAGGTCAGCTCTGCCATGTAAGCTCCCTGACCTTGGACAAATTATTTCATCTCTCTGGGACTCAGTTTCCACCTCTATAAAATGGAAACAGTGATAACATTTATGGAAAAGCATTGTTTAGGGATAATCGAGAAAGACTAAATAAAATATGTATGTAGTAGTCAAGCTGTTGATTTGTCACACATTAGTGCCCCCACCCCCACCCCCACCCATGGCACACAGCCAGTGGTCTACCAAAAGGACTGTTCCATTGCATGGTGTGGAGTTATAGCTGGGCGTCAGCTCTCCTACCAGGCACTGTATTTCCAGTTCCCTTTCCATTTAGATGTGACCATGTGACTAGCTCTTGCCAATAAGCATGAGCAGAAATGACACATATAACTTTGATAGAGAACGGGTTAAGAAGAAGCGTGTGTGGGTGTGGATATGGCTCAAGCTGTTGAGCTCCTGCCTCCCATATAGGAGGTCCCAGGTTCAGTTCCCCGTGCCTCCTGAAAAAAAAGAAACAAACAAGCAAAACAAATGGAAAAAAAAAAACAACAACAACAACTCAGGGGAGCCTATGTGGCTCAGTGGTTGAGCTCCAGCTTTCTACATATGAGGTCCTGGGTTCAATGCCCAGCCCCAAGTACCTCAAAAAATAAATAAATAAATAAAGGAGTGTGTGTTAAGAAATGTGGCTCCTTGACTCCTTGACACTCTCTTCTCCCAACTGTCCATTGGAGGCAGAGACCTAAGATGGTAGAGCTGCAAGAAAGGGAGTAAACATGAGCCCCCAAATCTCCATGTGGAGGAAAGCTGCCCCCAACCAGGCATACATGCATTGTCCTGTTCTGAGAGGAGAGATAGGCCCATGCACCTCAATGGCACTGGCCCCATCCTCAGTCCCAGTGGGTGATTTCTCATTGCTTTAAGCAAGAGCTCTCTAAAAGCATTAAACGCTAACCCGTGGAAGTTTCATTCTATTGTCAGTGATTCATTGAAGCATGAACATGTGAGGAAATTCTGACCAATTGGATGTGAGAGAAAGTCTACTGGGAGGGTTTTTGGAAAGGAGTCCTCATTCTTATAATAGAACCAGTACAGCTTCCTTATGCTTAGTGGATATATATAAGCTAATATAACCATTAGCATCTTTATGATTGACTTTTGGTCTTTTTCAGAATTTTTAAAGCTTTATTGAGGTATAATTTACACATAATAAATTCACCAATTTGTGTTTGTTTTTTTCTGGGGGAAAGCGTGAACACAGTCCCCCACTACCACAAATTATGCAGTCGAGTTTCCCACATTTGGGGAAATCACAGGGGTCACCACATCTAGAGTGCAATGGATAAGCCTTGCCCTGGGAAAACCAACTTCATGATCATGGTATCTCCCCTGCCAGGTAAGTATAATAAAATTCACCAATTTGAAGTATACAGTTTGATGACTTTTGACAAATATATACAGTTGTATAACCATCACCACAATCATAATATAGAATATTTCCAACTTCTCCCAAAATTCCCTAGTGTTTCTTTGCAGTCCTTCCCCTTCCTCTACACCTAGACCCTGATAACCACTGACCTGCTTTCTATCATGAAGGTTTTATTTTTTTTAATTTTGTATAAATGGAATAATACAGATATTGTCTTTTATACCTGGTTTCTCACCTAGTACATTGCTTTTGAGGCTCCTCCATGTGTGTATCAGCAATTGGTTCTTTTTTATTGCTGCATAGTATTCCACTGTATACCACAGTTTGTCCCTTCATCACTTGATGGCCATTTGGATTTGCTTCAGATTTTGTCTATTATGAATAAAAGTGCTATAAACACTGGCAGCAAGGTTTCACATGGACTTATGTTTTCATTTCTCTTGGGAAAATACTTGGGTGTAGAATGGTTGGATCACATGGTAAGTTTGTGTTTAAACTTATAAGAACCTGCCAAATTGTTTTCCAAGGTAACATTGTGGAATATATTACTTTGTATTCCCACCAAAAACATAAGAAAATTCAGTTCTTCCACATCCTTGTCAGACTTCTAACTTTTAGTTATTCTAGGGGTGTATAGTGGTATCTCATTGTGGTTGTAATTTGCATTTCCCTAATGACTAATGGTGTAGAGCATCTTTCATGAGCTTATTAGTCATATGTATATCTTTTTTGGTGAAGTGTCCATTCAAATATCTTGCCCATTTTTAAACTGGATTGCCTGTCTTCTTATTAATGAGTTGTAAGGGTCCATTTTATATTTTCAAAACAAGTTCTTTACCAGATATATCTTTTGCAAATATTTTCCAGCCTTATGATTAATGTTTCTATGATTTTTTTTTCCAAACTTTTACTTTTACCAATGGTAACTTTACATTTAAATTGCAATTTTAGTAGACAGTATATAGTTTATTTTTATTTTTATTTTTTTTTACCGGGAGGTCCCGGGAATTGAACCCGGGTCCCTCCATATGGGAGACGGACGCCCAACCAGTTGAGCCACATCCAACCCCAACAGTATATAGTTTAGACAGCATTATAGAATATCCATTTTGACAGTCTTTGACATACTTGAGGTATTATTATTATTGAATTTAAATCTATTATCATATTTTTCTTTTTGTTTCATCTGTTCTTTTTCTGACTTTTAAAAAAATTAAGTGTTGTTTTATTATATTTTTTAGTATTCCATTTTATATCTTCTTTTGGCTTTTAGTTATACTTCTTTGCTATTCTTTTTTTTTTTTTTTTTTTTTTAGTGGCTTCTCTGTGTTTACAATCTGCATCTTTAACTTGTCATGGTCTATCTTATTTCATTCTTTCTTTAAGCACTTTAAAGACATCATTTAATTATCTTTTGGCAAGCATTGGTTTTGATGAGATGTCAGCCCTATATGTAATGTGAGTCTTTCTCTGGTGCTTTTAAGATTTCCTCTTTATCACTGATGTTTAGCAATTTTATTATGATGTGTTTTACTGTGATTTTCTTTGTGTTTCTACTGTCTGAGGTTTAGTAAGATTTTAAGATCTGTGGGTTTATAATTTCAATCAAAGTTTGAAAATTTGGGGCTATTATTTCTTCAATATTTTTCTGCTCCCACTACCTTTTTCTCTCTCTGGGACTCTAATTATACATATGTTAATCTACTTGATATTATCTCACAGGGCACTGCACCTTTTTCCATTGTTTTTCAGTCTTTTCTTTTTCTACATGCTTCAATTTGGATAGCATTCAAAGTTCACCAATAATTTCTTCTGCAGTGTTTAATATGCTGTTAGCCCATCCAGTGAAATTTTCATTTCAAATATTGTATTTTTCAGCTCTAGAAGTTCCATTTCATCTTTTTTTGTTTGTTTGTTTACATTTATCTCTTTATTATCTTCATGTTTTACCTTGAATTCTTGAACATATTTATAATAACTGTTTAAGTTCCTTTTTGGATAATTCTACCACGATTATCAATTTCAAGACTCTTTCTATTGGCTAATTTTTCTGCTGGTTATGGGTCACATTTTATTGTTTTGCATCTTTAATAACTTTTTTATTGGATGCAAGGAATTATGAATATCTTGTTGAGTATCTGGATTTTGTTGTCTTTCTTTAAAGAATGATGGGAGGCAGTTAAGTTACCTGCAGATAAACCTGATTTTTGTGTGTGATTGTTTTAAAGCTTTGCTAAGGCAGGTAACCTTTACTCTACCTAGTTTAACCTTACTTCTAAATCATAACCTTTCTAGGGTCTCTATTTGTGGTGGTTTGGAGCTATGTACCCCAGAAAAACATCCTCTTAAACTTAATCCATTCCTGTGGGTGTGAATTCTTTTTAATTGGACTTTTTGATGAGGTTACTTCAATTAAGATGTGGCCCAGCTGAATCAGGATGGGTCTTAATCCTATTACTGAAGATCACAGAAGGAGAAAGCCGGAATGAGCAGCCAGAAGCTGAATGTCAGTAAACCCTGGAAAAGGAGGGAGAAGCCAGGAGAGGCTGCCAAGTGCACTGCCATATGATAGAAAAGCCAAGAACCACCAACAGCCAGCTCCAGAATACTACAGTCTTCTGAGAGAAAGCATCACCTTGATGATGCCTTGATTTTGGACATCTCCTAGCCTCAAAACTGAGTCAATGGGGAGCGGATGTGGCTCAAGCGGTTGGGCACCTGCTTCCCACATGGGAGATCCTGGGTTCAATCCCCAGTGCCTCCTAAAAACAAAAACCAAAAATGAACAATAAGCAAACAAACAAGGAGGCCAACTTGGGGGAGCCTATATGGCTCAGTGGTTGAACACTGGCTTCCTGCATATGAAGTCCTGGGTTCAATCCACCCCACTCCCCACTGCAAAACAAAAAACAAACCAACTGTGAGCCAATAAATTTCTTTTAAGTCAACTATTCCATGGTATTTGCTTCAGCAGACAGAAAGCTAAAACACTATTGAAGGCCCAGGTATTCAGTAAAGACTCTTTATGCTAAATGGTTGGAATAAAACAACTCTCATCCCTGTGTGAATGCTGGGAATTGTTCAGCTTACACATCTTCAAGAGTTGTTTTAATGCTTGGCCTTGTGGGGTTTTACTCTGAGCCCACACAGTTCAATATTCAGTCAAAGACTTTAAAGTTCCCTTTATGTCAACTGCTGAGGGTTCTTTCTTTTGTGTTGCTTTCTCGTCTCTGGTACTTTGCTCCACAGATTCCAACCTCCATCTCCCTAAATCTGATCTCTGAAGCTGCTTGGGTCCCCTTCTGCCAGGAAGGTCCAGGAAGTTCCTCCAGGCAGAAAGATAGGGCAATTGTAGGCTCACCTCATTTGTTTCCCTTCTTCAGGGATCATCTTGCATTACCTGTGCTGTGTTGGAAAACAGTTGTTTCGTATATTTTGTCTAGTTTCTTAGTTATTTTTGGTAAGAAGGCAAGTCTGATACCACCTACTCTTTTATGACCAGAAATGGAAGTCTGTTTTTTTCTTAAAAAGACACATATCGTGGTTTCTTCCTTCCTTCCTTTCATCCTTCCTCCCTCCCTCCCTCTTTTTCTTTTGTTTTTTTTTAAATCTTGGATGCTGTTGTGACTGGTTTTGGTGCTGGTTGTATGTGAGTCATGTAATAGACATGAGGTAAAACATGACCAGAATACCAAGGAACAAAGATAGAAATAACCTAGGAACTTAGTAACACTGTTAATCCACTGAACTAATCAACCCTGAAGCCACCTTTTCTTGGGAACTCATTGCTAAAAGGAAAAAAAAAAAAAAAAAAAAAAAAAATATATATATATATATATATATATATGGCAGTTGAGTTGGGATTTTGGTTACTTGCAGTCAAAAGCATCATAATACAAATTATGTATTAATAGTACAATAGTAATTGTTCAGAAACTCAGTAATTATTATAATAGTAATCAAAAAATACCATTGTAGAGCATATGTGCCAAATAGATAATATATATAATTCTTAGTACACTATCTCATTTAATGTCATAGCAAACCTAGGAGGTAGATGATATTAACCCCATTTTACAGGTACAGAACTAAAGCTGAGAGAATAGGACATTTTTCAAGTTTACTAAATTTGATCTATGGCTCAGCCAGAATTCAATACTAGGCCTATCTACTGTCAAAGTTAAACTATTACTAAAGCTTCCTGATATTGGCTTTCAAGTCCCTGAACTTTATCTAGAGCATAGCTCTTTTCACTTAAAAGGAGAAAATGATTAATGAATCACAACAAGGGGGTTGACAAGATGGAACCCAGGATATCTGAATGTTAGCCCAGGCTTTGTGAGGAGAAGGGAAATACTAACCTGAGTGCTAAATCCTTACTTCCTCTGCCTATTTGAGGTGAAAGGTTTGCACACTTTATGCTAAGTCATCACACCAGTTTAATCATAATAAAGAATACCTCCATCAAAAACCTAAGCCCTGAGGGCAGATGTGGCCCAAGTGGTCCAGCGCCTGCTTCTCACATGGGAGGTCTGGGGTTCTATCCCCAGTGCCTTCTAAAAACAAAAGCAAACAAGAGCCAATAAATGAAACAACCAACTCTGGGGAGCCTCCTGATGTGTCTCAGTGGTTGAGTGCCCGTTTCCACATAAGAGGTTCCAGTGTTAGCAGATTTAGTCTAGGTTCTTGACTTAAGCTGCAGAAATGAATTTCAGAGCATGTCAGGTGAGTGAGGCCAGCAATTTATTAAGTAGGGAGAGAAGAGAAATGGGAGAAGATAACAGATCATGAGTCCCCGGTAGAGGGTAAGGGGCTGAAAAGTGATAGAGAGGGCTGATTTATAGACTACAATTTCCCATTATAGATTATAAATCTATAAATCTATAACCTATAATTTTACTTGTGTGTTGGTCCATGCAGGGGGCACATGGCAAGAGCAGGGTACAGAAGACACAAGGGTCCCAAGCAGGACAGGGCACGGAAGCCACCGGGAGCAGGAGCGGGGTGGCAGGGGTCAGGAACAGGAGCAGAAGAGGCAATTTGATCTTTGCGCCTGCCTCTTTTTTTTTTTTTATTTTTTTTATTTTATTATTTTTAAATATATATATTTTATAAGATGCTTAGATTACATAAATGTTACACAAAAATTACAGGGATTCCCATTTTCCCCACCTCCCACACCTCCCATAACATCCCACATAAACATATTTCATTAATGTGGTTCATCACCTGCAATGGTTATACACATCCTGGGGCTTTGCCACTAAGCATGGACCATAGTTCACATTGTAGACCCCACTCTCTCTCACACAGTTCTGCATGTTATATGCTGATGTAAAATACCCTATATCTGTCGTAATGTTACTCAGGATAATTCTCAAGTCCTGAAAAAGCATCTATATTACAACTGCTTTTCCCTTCCCTGCCCCAAAAGCATTCAGAGGCCACTGGCTCCACCTCGCTGTTGTAATTTCTTCCATTGCTTGAATCACATTATGTCTACAACAGAATACCATTAAGTCCATTCTAGTCCATAGCTCTTCCCCCAATCCTGAGGAGTTTGGGATGGTGATGTGCACTCCACCTCCAAGTGAGAGGGGGCTTATATCCCATGGATAGGGTAGATGGGATTATCCTGCCTGCAGCTGCAGGATCTCTCCATTCCCTGGGATGGCCGTTGTCCATCATCGTCTCCTGACCAGGTGACTTGGGTGAGTCCATTGAGCTGTAGAGTAGGAGTTGCAGCTCCACCGAGATTCCAGGCACAGCTGGCACATGGGCAGGACCAAGGCTCCAGTCTCTGGAAGTACACCTGTAAACTCCAGCATCACATATAGGTTTGAATAGAAGGGACTGATGGACCACGTGCAGGGAGGACTTATTTGAGTCCAACTCTGTCACTCTCAGGAGCACAGATTCCAAAGTAGAGCCCACTGATAAGGCATCAATCTCTGGAGCTATCCCCCCTTATACAGGACCTGGGTGTCTCCAGAGGCCTCAGGAGCCCCTCTGTGTGGGATGATATCCACTTTGGTGTTCTATGAGATCCTACTTAGGATCATATTTGTTGCTCAAATGTGACCTCTCTCTAAGCCAAATTCACCATATGAATGCATTACCTTCCCCACCCCAGCGTGGGACATGACTCCCGGGGATGAGCCTCCCTGGCAACAAGGGATTACTACCAAGTGCCAACTGGCAATACCACTGGGAAAAGACCTTGAATAAAAAGGGGAAAAGGTAAAGAGAAATGGGTTCATGTGGCTAAGAGACTTCAAAGAGAGTTGGGAGGTCATCCCAGAGGTAACACTTGTGCCTGCCTTTTAAACTGTTAATTCCACCCCTTTGCTAATAGCACAGGAGGAGTCCCAGGTGTTTGCTGTCTTGATTGATTACCTCACCCATCAATCCCCCAGGTGGGGCCAATGATAATGTCCCTGGAGAATAATTGCAGAATCTCTGGGGATCTCATTCTGCGTGGTAGAAATCTTGCGGAGATCTTCCAGCAGCCATCTTGGGGTATTGATGTTCACATGGTCCTTTTGCCAGGTTCCAGATCATTCCCTATATGAAGCCTCCTTCACTAGGTTCGATCCCCCACCCCGGTACCTCAAAAAAAAAAAAAAAAAGTGGGCAACTGGGAATTAGATAGGTCAGACTCAAGAGCTCCAGACGTGGGGCAAGTTGAACAGGAGCCAAGAAGTATCATCAAGGCCACCTGAACTGAAGAAGTTTTCAAATCTGAGTTAGTGACACAGGAGTTAGGAAACAAAAGCTCGGGAAAAGCCTCCAAGAGTCATGGCCTTGCTAGTTTAAAGGTGCTGGCAAGAGTTCACAATTCCTGAACTCTTATGTCTCTGCTTGGAATGCCACAGGCGTAGTCTTAAGACTTTGAGAGATGTGAAAATGGAAATGTATTATGGTGGTAAACAAGCACTATAAATCCTATAAACCCTTATCTTAGCCAATTAGTTTAAAGTGAAGTTTCTGAGACCTATTAGCAGAAGACAGGGAGAGAAAGAACTCAGAAGGGAAAGAAGAGGAGCATGTTGAGGTAAGGCGAAATGCAGAACTCCTATTCTAGAAGGTGAACATCACCTGTTCACCCTTTTGCAATGATCACCTCTAGTCAGACTCTAAGGCAGGAAGAAGCTTAAGGCTAAAACACGACATTTCTACTCCTAGCTGGTAGATAAACAAGAAACCTGGAGGGAGTGAGGGAGTGAGTGAGTGAGTGAGTGAGTGGAAACAATCACCAACAAAGAGTGTCTAAGTGTGTGTTGGGGGAGTGGTGAGCAAAGAGACAAAGGGAGGGAAGGAGACTTACCCTTCTTCCCCCAATCCCAGAAACCTCAAAATGGCAATGACTTGGGTAGAACCAGCTTCAGAGTTGGGAGGAGACAAGAGAAATCCAGGCACGACCGATGGAATAAAAAGAGCAACACAAATTGCATTAGATATGGACGAGAACATGGAAAAAGGAAAACAGTGAATTTGCTAGTGTGGTGGGATGGTGGATGATGTTTTCAAAGTCGGTTATTTCAATAAATAGCTTTTTAAAAAGGCATCCTGTTGTTGCAAGTCGGGATTCTGTCTAGATATTCCAGAATCCCCCATTCCTGGAATTTAACTCCCCGCCCTAGGGGCTGGTAGCACTTTAAATTGATCCTAAGAACAAAGAAGCAAGACTTTGCCACGTTCTAATGGCCTCCAGCTGCCAGACCGGCCTCTCCCCTGACATAGCCACACCCTCCGATCCCTCCGCTTTGGGGCTGCCTACGCTCCCGAGGTTTGGCTGCCTCCGAGTTCGATCGGCTCTCTGGAAAATGTTACTGCCAGTGTCGCCATTCGCGGAAACCATGCCTGCCTTTGGCATGAGGAGCCCTGCTGACTTTGCTTTATCCAGGTACTCCTGTGGGGAGACGCCCACGCAGCACTGACTTGGGGCCACCCCTCTTCCCTGCAGCGGCAGGGTCAGCAGAGACTTGGCTGAGAGGTCTGGGCTAGGTGGCCAAGAAATGAGAAGACCTGACAGTCCCCTAGCCGAACTGTCCCTTTGGTGCGGATGAAATGATGTGACACATAGTTTTCCTTCCAGCTTACCCCGTTGGGGGTGGGGGGTGGGAGCATAGAAAGGATGCTCTATCTCATACATCACCACATTGGAAGTTCACTCCCCTTTCCTCCCAACAAGGAGAACTTAGATGCTTCAGTTGCTTATCTCCTGCATGTATTAATTACATTTAAAATGTTTGAAATGAAATGAAACGTAATAAGTAATTGATTCAATCAGTCAGTCAACAGCATTTATGGAGAATTTATATGCTAGCACTACACAAGGCAGAATGCAAAAGTGAATAAAAAATACTACTGCTCCCAGCGAGGTCACCATCCGAAGTGCTAAATACAGTCTTACCAAGCTAGAATCATTTCCTTCCTAGATAGAAAGCCACTGGTTTTTGCCTGACCGCCCCCGCGGGGCCGCCCCGGTTGTAAAATTCTTTAACTCCACTTTCCCTCTGTGCTTAAGACATATATATGTACCTTTATTAACACAACATTGTAAGGTAATCACTGGCCTCTTTATTCATCTCCTCTTCTAAACTCTGGGCTGCCTGATTCAGCTGTTATCCTTGGACCCCATGGCAATGGATGCTATTGTGTGCCAGATGGAGGATGCGGGGCAGAGCCAAGCTCCTCAGATTGTAGTCTGAGGAGCGGTGGATCAGCGTCACCTGGCAGCTTCTAAGCAATGCAGACTCACAGGCCCCCTCCCAGGTCTATTTCATCAGAATCTGCATTCTAACGGGATCCCCAGGTGACTTTTACGCCCTCATATAAATGGATGGTGAACATGTTTTGGGGTTTGTGTTCACACGTACTTTTTATGGATTCTGATCGCCCCCAAGATGAGGACTTAAATGACAACCTCTGGGAACCTCCTCTCTGAGCTCTCACTCTGGCTCCAGACTCACCCATATCTTTCCTCCAAAACGGTGGCTGAACTGGGCTGATCTAAGAAGTAGAGTCAAATGGCTGTTTAAAAGAGGGGATTCCAGCTGGCTTGGATGTGGATCCATTGAGGACAATGCTCTCTCCCCAGATCAAATCTTATTACTGCAGCAAAACTGTCAAGGCAAAATCCCTTTTGCATAGTAAAGCTTTCTAAATTTTGGCCGACTGTCTATCTCTTTCAAAGAAGAATCTCAGAGAGTCAAATGATTGTAAAGGTACCTGGTTAACAAACATGCATTCAGCTTCTGCTTCAATTCCTTCATTTCACAGAACAAACCTAGACCCAAGGGGGAGGGAGGGGCCCCTCTCACTCTCCACAGAATGGATAACTTGACCGAGAATGGCAGCTCTGGCACTGAAGGAGAGCTCCACTGTTCCTCACTGTTGGTACCAGCAGCAGAGCAGCGGGGAAGCTTTTCATAGACATTAGTGGGCAGCAGGGGACACAGCTGGGACCAGAGAAGGAGAGGAGGAGAATGGAGGATATCATGTGGCAGCTGAAAGGATTTGTTCATGAGCACACATGAATCTTCTTCCTGAGCTACTGAAAACGAGTAGGAGGGACTTTGAGGCTGGCTGAGACTCCGCAATAGCACTATTCGGGTAATTCTGTGTATATCCTAAAGCTTGTTTGTTCTGATGGAATGAACAATAAACTAGAGGAAGGACCTCTGCTTTTCCCAAGCTGAGTGACCCTTGGCAAGTCAGTAAACCTCTCTGAGCCTCAGTTTCCTCCTTGTAAAACAAGGCAATAATAACTGCCTGACACTCTCACAAGAGTATTGTGTTTCACGTGATATAAAATACTTGAAGGGAAGCTGATGTGGCTCAGTGGTTGAGCACCGGCTTCCCATATATGAGATCTTGGGTTCAATCCCCGGCCCCAGTACCTAAAAAAAGGATGTGGGATTTTCCCTTTTAAAAAAAAAAAAAAAGGCAAAATACTTGAAAGTGTTTTGTGAACCATAAGTGAGAGTAAGGTATTATTATTATTATTATTATTATTATTACATTTCTCAATTAAATGTAATGGATACATGTAAAAAAAATTTTTTTAATCAAACAATATATTACAAAACATATTTGGTTCATAGTAACACATTCATACAGTATTTGTCCTTTTGTGTCTGGCTTGCTTTACTCAACATAATGTCCTCCAGGTTCATCCATGTTGCCATATGCTTTATGACTTCATTTCTTCTTACAGCTGCATAATATTCCATCGTGTGAATAGACCACAGTTTGTTTATCCATTCTTCTGTTGATGGACACCTGGGTTGTTTCCAACTTTTGGCAATGGTGAATAATGTGGCTATGAACATCGGTGTGCAGATGTCTGTTCGTGTCACTGCTCTCAGTTCTTCTGGGTATATACTCAGTAGTGGTATTGCTGGGTCCCATGGCAAGTCTATATTCAACTTCTTTAGGAACTGCCAAACAGTCCTCCATAGTGGTTGTACCATCCTGCATTCCCACCAACAGTGAAGAAGTGTTCCTATCTCTCCACATCCTCTCCAACACTTGTAGTTCTCTGTCTTTTTAATAGTGGCCATTTTGATAGGTGTGAAATGATATCTCATTGTAGTTTTGATTTGCATTTCCCTAATCATGAGTGATGTTGAGCATTTCTTCATGTGTTTTTTTTGCCATTTGTATTTCTTCTTCGGAGAAATGTCTATTCAAGTCTTTGGCCCATTTTTTAATTGGGTCATTTGTCTTTTTATTGTTGAGTTGTAACATCTCTTTATATATCCTGGATATTAAACGCTTATCAGATATGTGATTTCCAAATATTTTTTCCCATTGAGTTGGCTGCCTTTTCACCCTTCTGACAAAGTCCTGTGAGGTGCAAAAGTGTTTAATTTTGAGGAGGTCCCATTTATCTATTTCTTCTTTGGTATTGCACGTGCTTTGGGTGTAAGGTCCAAGAAACCACCACCTACTACAAGGTCTTGAAGATGTTTCCCTACATTTTCTTCTAGTAGTTTTATGGTCCTGGCTTTTATATTTAGATCTTTGATCCATTTTGAGTTGTTTCTTGTATAGGGGGTGAGATAGGGGTCCTCTTTCATTCTTTTGGTTATAGATATCCAGTTCTCCCAACCATTTGTTGAAGAGACTGTTTTTTCCCATTAGCATGCGTGGGCTTGGTAGGTTTGTCAAAAACCAGTTGACTGTATAGGTGAGGGTATATTTCTGGATTCTCAATTCTATTCCACTGATCGATGTGTCTATCTTTATGCCAGTACCATGCTGTTATGGCCACTGTAGCTTTGTAATATGTTTCAAGGTCAGGCAGTGAAATTCCTCCCACATTGCTCTTTTTTAGAATGCTTTTGGCTATTCAGGTGCACTTACCCTTCCAGATGAATTTGCTAATTGCCCTCTCTAATTCTGTAAAGTAAGCTATTGCAATTTTGATTGGTATTGCATTGAATCTATAAATCAGTTTGGGCAAGATTGACATCTTCACGATATTTATTCTTCCAATCCATGAACACGGAATGTCTTTCCATTTGTTTAGGTCTTTTAAAATTTCTTTTAGCATTGTTTTGTAGTTTTCTGCATATAGGTCCTATACTTCTTTGGTTAAATTAACTCCTAGGTTCTTGAGTCTTTTTGTTGCTATTGAAAATGGGATTTTTCTCCTGATTTTCTCCTCAGATTGTTCAGTACTAGTGTACAAAAACGTTACTGATTTTTGCGTGTTGATCTTGTATCCTGCCTCTTTGCTGAACTCATTTATTAGTTCAAGTAGCTTTGCTGTGGATACTTCAGGATTTTCTAAATACAGGATCATGTCATTCGCAAACAGTGAGAGTTTTACTTCCTCTTTTCCTATTTGGACGCCTTTAATTTTTTTTGTCTTGTCTAATTGCCTTTGCTAGAACTTCTAGTACAGTGTTGAATAACAATGGTGGCAGTGGGCATCCTTGTCTTGTTCCTGATCTTAGGGGGAAAGCTTTCAACCTTTCCCCATTGAGTATGATGTTGGCTGTGGGTTTTTCATATGTGCCTTTTATCATATTGAGGAATTTTCCTTTTATTCCTATCTTTTGAAGTATTTTTATCAAAAAAAGAATGTTGGGTTTTGTCGAATGCTTTTTCTGCATCTATTGAGATGATCATGTGTTTTTTTTCCTTCAAGTTGTTAATGTGGTATATTACATTGATTGATTTTCTTATGTTGAACCAGCCTTGCATACCAGGAATAAATCCCACTTGGTCGTAAGGTATTATTGTTAAGCAGAAGAAATGTCAACTGCCAATGCAGAGCCTAGAAGGGGCTGTAGACTAGGAAAGAGACAACTAGGAACCTAATAGTAGAGATTTTACATTTGTGCCAAAAATGCTAAGGAATGATGTGAGATAGTTGACTCTAAGTTGCTCATCCAACAGCCATGTGTGACTGGCGCCCCCTGGAGTTGTGCAACATGGCAGCTCAGGTTCTATGTAGGTCCAAATTTCTTCTTGTTATACTAAAACTTGGTTGTCAGTTCGAATCACCTGCACTAGAGTGCATTGGGCAGGACTGTAAGTGGGGGCCTCTACTGAGAGGGGAGAGAAACCAAGGAAGATTTGGAAACTAGGGGCTTAGTCTGTGAGTGGACATACCTTAACCTCCACCTTACCCTGGTAGTGGCAGAAGTTTAACCCAAGATCTCCCAGACCAGCATGACATATCCTGTCTAGAAGAAAGCTTTCCCAGGCAGGGAGGGGACCCACTCAGCTTTGTGAATGTTATTGTCATTATGTCATAGTCTTGGGTTTTTCGAGAAGCACAGGTTATGGCATGTGGTGCTCCAACTGGTTCCAGCCACACAAAGCAAGGTGAAGCCTTGGGTGCCAGAAACCCTTCTGTAGGAAATTAGAGTGGCCTCGGTCGTGTTAGAAATTGTTTTTAGCCTCACCCTGGTGGATCCTATCAAAATAGAAATTTGGAGTGTTTTCCCAGCCTAAATAGATGTGCTTTCCTTGGGAAGGAATACTACAGAATACTGTGCTACTCACATTTGGACAAAAAGTATTACAGATATTTCCTTGTTCCATAAAGAAATCCTTAGCAGCTAAACCAGAAAATGCATACTTGGCAGGGACTGCATGGGGTTCCTGGAAAGCTATTCTGTGCATACACCTGAGGCCAGATCCTTAGTGCAGCAAAGAGGTATTCCCTGCTTCGGGAGGACCAGTAGCAGGTGCTTTGTGAGCCACTCCCCAGAGTCCTAAATGGCTCCGTTTTCAATCAAGCAGTCTTCAGTCAGTCATCAAGGTCCCTTTCAGCTCTAAATTTCTATGAGTAAGTCATCAAATATTCATTGAGCAACTCAATATTCAAGGCACTCTCCCTGGCACTGTGGAAGCGACATGGTTTCTTCTTCCCCTCCCCCACCCCAAGGGTTTATCTATTTGAGAAGCCAATGAAAAAACTAGAGAACAAGATTCTCATTTATTTAACATCTTCTGCAAAGCATTATGAGCAAATTATTTTTTTTCCCAGATAACTGAAGCCAAGATTTTATTGGAATCGATTTCGATTGAAATCTTTCCAAAATGTGTTACACAGGACTCTGTTTTCTTAACGTGGTAGTACTGAACATGATGTAACCTTTCTTTATGTTTTAGGGTTAACTATTCATTTGCAATCATTTGTTCAACAAGTGTTTATTAAGGAATTATTTTTGGTTGGACCTGAAACCACTAGGAAAACGCTGGTGAACTGGGCTTAAATTCTATTCCCCCAGGGCTTCCAGAGAAATCAGCAGGCCATGTGAAATTTGCCATAAAGGGTAAAAAGAGAGGGGCACTTTTTCTACTTTTGAGACCAGGAAAGGCTTCCAAAGGGGTGCCCTCCAGGCTGAGAACTGAAGAACAAGTAAAAAATAGTTGAAAGGGTAATTTTCCAGGCAGAGGGAATGCACGAGCAAAGGCCAAGAGGCAACTGAACGTGAGGAAAGAGGTAATGAAGACAGGGGCAGGGGGCAGCTGGGGGAAGGTGGGGTGGTGGTTTGTGCAGGGCAGCTGGTAAAATCAAGACTTTAGGCTGGAGACATTACAGAGACAGGACACAAAGAACCTTCTATGCTGTTTGATACAAATTTGATCATCTACTTTTCAGTCTGTGTAAACACAGTTTGATTAATCAATGGGCAAATATTTATTGGCCACCTACCAAATGACAGGTAATGATCATAGCAGCTAACATTTATTTTTTTTTATTTTTTATTTTTTTTAAAGATTTTATTTATTTATTCATTTATCCCCCCCTTGCTGCTTGTGCTCGCTGGGTCAGCTAACCACGCCGCGCGGGCGGGCTTGCCTTCACCAGGAGGCCCCGGGAACCGAACCCGGGGCCTCCCATATGGTAAACGGGAGCCCTACTGATTGAGCCACAGCCGCTTCCCGCAGCTAACATTTATTGAGTGCTTATTCTATGCCAGGCGCTAAAGCACTCACTTACTTAATCCTTGCCATGAATCTATGAAGTAGGTATTAATGGTATCCCCATTCTGTGGATGAGGAAATTGAGGCTCCAAGAGCTTGGGCAGCTTTTCCACAGTCACACAGCTGGTATATAGTGCATGCTGTGCTGGGTGCCATAGATGATGAAGAAGTTTCTGGGGGAGATCCCCATAGACATGCATGATATATATATATATATATATATATATTTTTTAACAACTTATTTTATATATATGTTTTGGGAAGAGGTGTACAGTTCAAAATTCAAAAGAGACAAAGAATATAGAGAAAAAGTTTCTCTGTATCCTCTGAATCCAGTCTCCAGCTGCCTTCCCAGGAAGCATCCCCTGCTACCACTTCCTTGTATATCTTTCTAGAGATATCTTCTGCATTTGCAAACATATACACATGCATGATATTTTTATGACCTAGCCTCAGAAGTCACATGCCATCATTTCTGCCATAGTCTATTGATTGAAGCAATCAAAGATCCAACCAAGTTTAAAGAGAGAAGACATAGATACCTCACCACTTGATGGGAAGAATGTCAATGTCACATTGTGAGAAGAACATGCAGGATGGGAGATATTGTGGCTGCCATCTTTGGAAAATGCAATCTGCCTTGGGGTACCTTGGAAAAAGGGCTGTAGCTGGAAAACTGAGCCACTGCCTGCCTGGGCACCTTTGATGTTGACAGACTCTAGTCTACCAAGCAGTGGTGGCAGCTGTGGGGCAGCTGCAGTGGTACATGCCTGGCTGTGAGTGGGGGAGGCAGTAGTTGTAGTGTTTGTCCATAGAATTGATTGCATCTGAGTCACCATCTTTCCCTGGCAGTAGTAGGCTGTGTTTCAGTGAGAATTGTGAGCATGGTAGTTACCCCAGATGAGTTTGTTTAGGAAGGGTGTATCCTAGAGAGGACTGGAATTTCTGCTAATAAAGTGATTGGAGGCTAAATATATTCAGCTAAGAGCGACTGCATTTGCCTTCCTCATTTGCTTCAGACACAGAAGCAAGAAAGTGTAAAAAATGAGAAATCACTGATGATCAGATCTTTTTGGTGGCAGTGGGTGGCCTGAGAAGTGAAATATAGTAAGAGAGAAGGTCAAATAGGTAAATTGCAGAGGAACTTGAACATACTTCTAAGGGGTTTCATCTTCTTGCTGAAATCTGTGGCTTCCAAACATTTTTTTGATCATTCAATCCATTAGTATAAAATTTTTGTGCACTTCCTGTCAAAATGAGTATTAGTCACTGCTGTACTAATATATTGATATTTTAAAATATTCAAGAATAGATATTGGGAAGCGGCTGTGACTCAATCAGTAGGGCTCCCGTTTACCATGTGGGAGGCCCCGGGTTCGGTTCCCGGGGCCTCCTGGTGAAGGCAAGCCCGCCCGCATGGCATGGTTAGCTGACCCAGCGAGCACAGGCAGCAAGGGGGGGATAAATGAATAAATAAATAAAATCTTAAAAAAAAAAAAAAGAATAGATATTAAAGCAGATGATGTCAAATACCTTTTAAAGAAAAGTCTGAGATTGTTTTTTGCACCCCAGTAGATCAGTGTGCACACATCCCACGTTGGAGACAACTTGCTGAGACAACAGGAAAGCTCGGAAGCCTCTTAATCCTGGGAGAGGCAAGCTCAAAGTGGCATATGAGGAAAATGAAACTGGTGGAGGCAGAACCTGGGCAGACCCTAGCTCTCTCTGTGGTTTTGTTACCAAGAGAATGTATTATTCAGGTGTGAACCTACCTGGCTCCCTCCTTGTTTTTCACATCTCTCTCCTTTCCCAGCTGTTCAGGTTTGGAACACTCATTGCATTGGATCATATATTGAACCAATTACACCAAGATCTGTAGACCCGCAACGCTTCAAATAAAAGAAAATCATGTCTCATTCTGCCAAAGCTTTTTCTTGATCCAGCCTGAAAAGATATCCCGTCTGTGGTCCTCTGTTACCAAATTCTACAGTTTTTCTCATCACCCAAATCTTGATAGCTCCCTTTCTCTGGCAGCTTGTGTTGGAACCTCGTGAATGGCCCAATGGGCCAATACTGCTGGTCTGCGTAGGAGAATGTCTGATAATATTGTGTAATAAGCACTCAGCAGTGTGAATACGCACAGCTGTTGAATGTTAATTCTCTCAGCAGGCTTAAAAATACAAGTGCCAGTCCGCGCTGAAGTTTTGGTCTGGTTATCTTGCCTTTTTTTTTTTTTTTTTTTTTCCTTTTGGGTACTGGGACCTCATATGTGGGAAGCTGGTGCCCAACCACTGAGCCACATCAGTTCCCCTTGACTTGGTTTTGTCATTTGTTTTTGTTTTTCAGAGGCATCGGGAACTGAACCTGGGACCTCCCAAGTGGGAAGCTGATAAAGCCTTTGTTAGCAGTGGTTGGAGCACACTTTCAAACTGGTCATGGGGCAGCTCTCAGCCTATCCCTTGCTGCTTTACTGGTTCCTTTTAGAGGGTATGTGGCCCATTTGTTTCACCTGCCACTGTTGAGAACCCAGGCGTAACTGGTTATTCAGAATCTAATTGAGGGGTTTGATAAAGGTGGCAGTGATCAAGCCAGAGCCTTGCTTGTGAATTGAGGGTGGACCAAGACTAGGGTAAGGTAAGTGAGGAGGTGCTCACGCTCAGGGTCTTGGAAATGCAGGGTCAGCGCCTGAAAGCAAAGGCCTCCTTAAATTTTCCGGCCGTTGGCACCTCACTTGCCTCACCCTATCCTGGCCTTACTTTAGGGATCCCTTTGCCTCTCTAAACTGGCTTAGTGCTCAGGCTTGAGCTTTTAGGACTTGGGGAAAAGGATCATTTTTCCACCAGGATTTAACTGAATCCCATCTGGTTTAAGCATACACCACATTTTAAGGTTTTCCTATTAGTCCAGAGCGGCGGAGCGCAGATGGAGTTGGGAATGCAGTCTGTAGTGATTCAGAGTTTTAAAATTCTCTCTCTAAGGCTAGGGAAATGAAATAGCAGAAGTTAGAAAAGGAGGACTCATTTGCATCTTTTTTTTTTTTAAGATTTATTTATTTCTCCCCTGCTCCCCCGTTGTTGTTTTTTGTTTTTGTTTTTTTTGTGTGTGTGCTCACTGCCTGCTCTCTGTGTCCATTCATTGTTTGTTCTTCTGTATCTGCTTGTCTTCTCATTTAGAGAACCTATCCTGGGACCTACTGGAGTGGAAAAGAGGCACTCAATCTCTTGCGCCACCTCAGCTTCCTGGTCTTCTGCGTCTCTTATTGTCTTTCCTCTGTGTCTCTTTTTGTTGTGTCATCTTGCTGCGCAAACTCTCCACGTGGGCCAGCTCTCCTACACGGGCCAGCTTGCCGTGCAGGCTAGGTGTCTTTACCAGGAGGCCCCAGAAATCGAACCCTGGGCCTCCTATATGGTGGACAGGAGCCCAATCACTTGAGCCACACCTGCTTCCCTCATTCGCATCTTGTACACATCCACTCATGTCATTGTGACCCCTGGTGCATGGGTGGCAATCCTTTCGTTACTGAGAGCATTTACATCATATGCCTGTCTCCTGATAGTTTAGGGAATCTTGGCCTTTTTGAGCTCTGACCAAAGGTCAATCTCTTACCAAGTTAAAAGTGTCTCTCCAAGTCTGTTGCTCAGCCTGAGTCTTTTACCTATACCATTTCTAGCACGGTGGTAGTGATATTTTGAGCATAATTCCATTATTCACCCTTTCATTCCTTCCAAGTCCTTCAGTAAAAAACAAGATTTAATGAACTTCCAGCTCACACACTTCTAAGCTTTAAGTAAGGTCATTAGAATAGTTCCAATTGCCCAGGTTAAGCAGCGATTGTCCATCTGGACACAGTCAAAGCATTTGATAAAAGGGGAAAAATGGGAACCAAGATTTTTTTTTTTCCTTGTTAAATGGTGGCAAGCTGGAAACAATCTAAATGTCCAAAATAGGGGACTGGCTAAGTCAATTATGGTAAATCAACTTGAAGGAATGCTATGCAGTAATTAAAATAAGAAAATAGCTTTAGGAAATATGTTTGTAATATAATGTTATACCAGAAAAAAGAGAATACAGAATTACATGTTCATTACATGAAATATGTGAGTGCATGGACAAGGACTGAAAAAGCAGACATAAATAAAATTGGTTATGTTGGGATGATGAGTTTAGCAGTCTCATTTAAACATGCTGTAATGATGTTATTTATATAATGATATTTGTGTTTTTTAAAAAAATTCCTAAACATTGTAAAGATAAAGGTAGATAAGACAGAAATTGGAAGGTGAATAGGGAGGTTGGAGGGGAGAGAAGGGGGCAGAGAGAGGTGAAGAGTAATATGTAATATGGGAATGCTATTTTTCTCACTCTATTTGGTAGGGAATCAAATTAATTCTTGAAGGAACAAGAATTCAAAGTTTAAGAACAGTATTTAAATTTATAATGATAACTAAAGGAGGAATAGAAAACAATATAATTGATGAAACACAAGGCAGGAAATGGGGACATAGTCTAAATGAGCTACATGTATGGGGAGATAGTCTAAATGAGCTATGTTTCTCAGCATTCATAGCATGGGGTTAACAGACATGGAATAAAGTAGGTAAATCAAGAAAGAGTGGTATAAGCATGAAGTTTTTAATTATAATATTACCCACCAAAAGAATTAACAACAAATTCTTGTGATTGTCTTTGGGTGGAAGAGAGGTTTGGGGAATGAAGCAGGAAATTTTTTCTTTTCCATTTAATACCATTCTTTGCCTTTTGAATTTTCTAACCAAGTTCATGTATTACCTTTATAATAGATATTCCTTATACAATTTAAAAAAAAAATCTCTAAGCACTTTGAAAAGAATTAACAATGATTTGATGAAGACTGGAGATTTGTGTTGTCCAGTGAATGAATAGATTTCCATTCCGAGAGGCTCAAGCATGGGCTGTGACTTTAGGTGGCAGCTTTGCCACACTCTGGCTCTATGAACTTGAATATAGTCACATCTCACCATTGGCTATCATATGACTAAAAGAATTAGTATATATATAGTGCTTAGGAAAATTCCTAGCATGGGCAAGTGCTCAGTAAATATTAGTTTTCATAATTATAGCAGGCCCTAAGCCATATGGGTCTGGGCAAAATAAATAAATAAAGTCATACGAATTTCTCTGACTTGATTGCAACCTTTTCTTGTGGGTGTCCTCTGATTGGCTCCAAGTGGCTTCAGGGATATCTGGCAGTCAGTGGGGTGGGCGCTGCCTTAGCTGGCTGGCAAGAGAGGTGGGTTATCTCTTCCAAGGACATGGAGGCCCCTGCAGCTTCAGCAGGCAGCAGCTTCTGCTGGTACCCCAGCTGGCATGGTCTCCTGCAGATGCCCCCAGTCCCACCAAGCGGTACCTGGATGCCCTGTGCTAATCTACTCTGTGTCCTGCCACCTTCTCCTGGTGGAAAGCATGCCTTTCACTTTCTTTCTTTCTTTTTTTTTTTTTAGGAGGTACTGGGGATTGAACCCAGGACCTCAAACATGGGAAGCAGGTGCTCAACCACTGAGCTACATCTGCACCCCACCTTTCACTTTCCATGTGTCTGCAGCCCTCTCCAGCAGTCCTGCTCAGGACAGAAGGCAAATCTGAGTGACACACACCACCTCCTTCCAATTGCCCTGCCGCCGCTGAAACATTGCATTTGTTGAAGATCGTGTGTAACTGACTCTCCCATCTTTCCCAGGAGGCCCCACAGGCCTTCCTGCCACCACCCCCCCTTGTCAGTCGGACAAGCCCAGACCTGACTGAATCCTCATGTGAGGATGCCACACAGCACAAAGCCAGATTGACATCCAACCTGGAGTAACTTACATTTGGGTGCAGGAATAAGGAACAGATGCCCAGACAGCCAAGGGTAAGGACAAGGAGAATAGGAGGAGAGGGAGGTGCTTGAGGCTGCTGCCAACTGGACACTAAAGGTGAGAGGAAGCAGGAAGAAGGGCAGAGAAGGCAGCTGCTGGAAAGGAAGAAGGGCAGTCCCCAGCAGATGCTGAAGGGAGACCTGAAACTCCTTTGAGCGAATCAGCTTCAGTCTCCCCAGAGTGTCAGCCTCAATCCCTACCAACACAGCCTCATCTCTTTTGGCTTCTAAGCTATATAAAAAAGGGTGCTGGAGGTTGGGGGTGGGGTGGGGGGTGGTAGTCAAGTGGGATTGACGCTGTGCACCTTACTCTAGAGACAGAGCTATTATCTCAAGCATTGCATTCTCTCCCCCCTCACAGGAGCGGGGATTGAAATGGGGATGACGTTCATTAATAAAGGGGGTGTGTGTCTGAGGAGAAGGGGCTGTTGTGCAGAGGGAAGAAGATGCAAAGTAAAAAGCCCTGGTGGAAATAAAGTGCTCAGCCAGTCCTGTAGCCATTAAAATAATAACACGAGTGCATGGCAGGTTTATCACTCCCTTGCAGCTCCTCAGTGAGGGAGCTGTGACTCTTTTTTAAAATGAGAGCAGAGTTGCGTGCTGTTGCTCCAATGTGGAAGGGCAGGTCTCCCTGTCTCTTCCCCCATGCTTCTCCCTCCATCCTGCTGCCCCCCGCCCACCCCAATCTTGGACTTCTCCTAGCCTCTAGAACCATCACTAATATTCATTTCACTCTTTAATTAGATTTCATGGAGTAAGGGATTGGGAGGGGTGCTGGGAAAGGCGTTCCTATGACCTCTTTCTGTAGAGAGGGGTAATGCTGTTGATAGGGGAGATGGGACAATGGTTGCTATGGAGACATATTCCCAGACATACAGACACACACTCATTTTAATGCCCCCCCCCCCCTTTTTCCAGCAGGGGAAGGATCCAGTGCCCTATTTTTAGTGTCAGATTTCAGCAAAACAATTCACTTTCATTTCCTCACACACACACTGCTGGGTTTTAAAGTAGGTCACACTTTCTAACCATATCAAGAGCTTAGATCTGTCTTGCTTGAGTAGTGCAAGGTTCCACAGAAGATTTTACTGATTGAGGCGAAGATCTCAGACTTGTCTTGGTACAGCTTTCTTTCATCGTTGTTTGACAAGCATTAGAATAGGCACAGAGTGAACAGTTGTAGGTGAATTTACATTTTAAAGACTAATGCAAAATGCCTAGGCAGTGATAATAGTAAGGGGAGGTATAGAAATTTAAAATGACAAATTTGCCTGTTATTCTGTTATCAGATTATCAGCGATTATTATAAAAACATTCCTTGAGTGCCAATACTGCATGACCCATTGGGAAAGTAATAATTGCTGACTGGTAGCTGTCTGATTTAAATTTTTGGTCTTTGTTGTAGATTGACTGGGAATGTCAGACTATACGAATCCAGTGTTTGGGGGTTTTTTTCTGCATCTTTTCAAGTTGCAATTTTTAAGTGTTTCTGTCTGCATTACTTGCTTTGTGATCTTTGTCAACGCTCACAATCTTTCTATGACTAGAATAGCCTATTGACTTGCAATCAGCACTAGATGTTCCCCCAACAGAACTAGCCCAAGGCGAGATTGTAAATTGGCCAACGCCTCTTCAATGGTCCTAGATACACACACAGCCCGGGATCTGCCCAGCACCTCCTGTTCCAAGATGGCAGCAAATCTAGACTAATTTAGGAAAGGCTACCTTCTCTTCCCTTGACACTCGGTATTTATTAACTGGACGCTTTTGATTTTGATGGAAGAGTTATTTTTACACTGGCAGAGATTCTGGCTTCCATTTCATAACACCGAGTAAAGAACTGTCTGTGAGTGGAACCAAAGGGTAGCCCACGGTCCACAGCTTTTAAAAATAATAGCCTAATAGAAAAGAAAGACTGGAATGAAAAATTGAGAGGTGAGGAATTTTCTTGTTTGTTTGTCTGATTTTTATTATTATTATTGAAATAATGAAAATGCTCTAATAGTGATTGAAGTGATGAATGCACAACTATGTGATTATACCAAATACTACTGATTGTACACTTTGCATGAATTGCATGCTTTATTAATATATATCAATAAAATCGATTTGTTTAAAAAAAATAAAATTAAAAAAAAAAAAGAAAAAAATAGTCTAATAGAAAATAAAGACTGGAATGTGATGCATCAAGACAGAATACTGACAAAATTTCATCCTGGGTAGTGAAAATTCAGTAGACTTTTCTCCCTTATAATTTTTTTGTATTTTACAGATTTCAGTTGAGCATATATTACTTTCTTGATCAGAAATAAAAGTAATAAAAAGCAAAATCAAAACTGAAAATCTTGTATTGAATGTCTATTATGTGTCCACTGCTACCCTAGGAGCCTTCTGTGTATAATGTCCACAACCACACTCTGAGATAGGTGTTGAGATCCCCATTTAACAGATGAGGAAACTGTCAAGGAGAGAGTTTGCCCAGAGGCACGCAACTAGCAAGGGGCAGATTGAGGATGCAAACACAGGTCTGTCCAAATTCAAACCCAAGTTCTGACATCCTAACCACAGGCTCCGCAAATAATTGCAGCTACCATTTATTAAACATCTACTAAATGCCAAACATCATATATATATATATATATATAACTGATATATATGATATCAAATCCTAACAACACGTAGGTTTTTTTTTTTTTTTTTTTTTTTTTCATCTTCATTCTACAGTTAATAAAAACGTGTGGTCAGGGGGGCGGATGTGGCTCAAATGGTTGGGCGTCCATCTCCCATATGGAGGTACCTGGGTACAATCCCTAGGACCTCCCAGTAAAATAAAGAAAAATATAGAAGGCGCACCGCCAGGCTTGGTATGTGGGCGTGCCAGGCCCCGCCGAGCCATGCAGCAAGATGATGACGTAACAGGAGAGTGACACAAGGGAGAGCCAAGACGAGACGTGCCCCCCAAAATAAAAAACAAACCAGGAACTGAGGTAGCGTAGGTAGCAGAACACCTCTCTCCCACATCAGAGGTTCCCAGGATCGAATCATGGTGAAGACAGGAGAAGGATGAGACGAGAGGGCAGTAAATAGACACAGAGAATTGCCCAGTGAATGGACACAGAAACAGCAGAAATGGGGAGAGAGAGTGTGTTAAAATGGATAAAAAGTAAATAAATAAATCTTTAAAAAAACAAACAAACGTGTGGTCAAAAAGGTTAAGTAATTTGCTCAGAGTCACATAGTGGAAGAGGGGGTACTTGAATCCAGGTTTGTGTAAAGCTCATAGTATCTCCCCAAAGCTGTGGGTTCAGTCTGAGGGATTGAGAGAAGCCTTGAAAGGGTATTCTATGAAAAGATACCCTATTGCCATACACTCAAAGTTCTGTTAGTTGAAAACTCTGAGTTATGACTAAATAGTAAAATTTATTTTCCTACTGTGTAGATGCCAGAAAGGCTCCAGCAATATCTCTTAACAGGCAGAAGCCTAAAACAGGAGGCCCTTAGCCGACCATTCACTGGCATGGGTGCTTTGCTTATGAAGACTTACATCGCCTCAGTCAGTGTCCATCTGGCTCTCCATTGAGACTGCTGAGCTCTCAGCATCGACAGTGACTATAACTGTCACTCCACCCTGCCACTTAATTGATTGATGGGTTGGTGACTCATCAATCAATTATAACAGTATAGGTTGGATTCCAAAATCTTAAAATAAGTTTTCCCTTTATTTTCAGGATAGCATCTGATATTCCTTGTAGATGGGTGATTCTCAAGAGTTGTTTTAAGCATCATTCAAATATTTCTTCTATTTATTTTCATAATTGTACATTGGTTTAATCTTTGTCCTCAACCACCCAAGCAATGACAAGATTCAAAGGATGGTGGACTCACAAGATTCAAAGGATGGAAAGAGGGAAGCAGGTGTGGCTCGAGCTATTGGGCTCCCCTACCACATGGGGGGTCCCAGGTTCGATTCTCAGTGCCTCCTACAGAGGACAAGCAAGACAGCAAGCTGGCATGACGGGCTGGTGCAACAAGGAGACACAGAGCAAACACAATGAGAGACACAACAAAGCAGGGAGCGGAGATGGCTCAAGTGATTGAGCGCCTCTCTCCCACATGGGAGGTCTCAAGTTCAGTTTCCGGTGCTTCCTAAAGAGAAGATGAACAGACACAGAGAGCACACAACGAATGGACACAGAGCAGACAGCAAGTACAAACAATGAAGGTGGGGGGAAATAAAGATAAAACAAATCTTAAAAAAAAAAGGATGGAAAGAGCTGGGTCTCTGAATCCCTGAATTCCTAAATGGTTACATAAAAGAGAAATACGTTTTTTCTGTTTTTGGTTTTTTTTTGTATTAGAGAAACTAAATTCTTAGGTATAATTTTGTTAATAATTTATTTATCCTTCTCTATGTAAAACCTAAAGTTGGTACCAGGAGTGGGAGACTATCACCCCCAAACCCTAAAATCCATGAGCAGCAGCAGAGTAGGAAACTCAAGCTAGATCTACCTAGTTTTTAAGATATTAGGGAAGTGGTAAGGGAGATGCTCTCTGTCTTTGGCCTGCCATCTAAACCGACTAGCAGTGTTTTGGGAATTTAAGGGTGAAAAAGACAAATATTCTGACCCTCAAAAGCTAAAGCCAAATAAGACTGGTCCCAACCAAGTAAGTTCCATTAAAAGCTTTTTGCTAGACAGCTTAGCTATTAGAATCTAATTAAAGATATTGCTTACTCTCCAAAATTTATTGTTTCAGATGGTCTTGAGTAGCTGCCATTAAATTGGGATGGGGGATGGGCAGAAGACAAAGGTCTGTAAGTAAAAGACCAGAGCCCTCAAGTTTAAAAACCATATTTAGACAAAATCTTTGCTGTGGTTTCTGGTGCATGGAACCAATAGAAAGCAAATGGAACAGATGCCTACTGAGTTTTTGAGGGAATGACATTGCCAGAGAAACCACAAGCCTAAACTGCCAAAGCCTGTGACTAGTCGATTCCTAAAACAATCCTTGTGCCTACAAATCTGCATAGCAGGAAACAGACTTTGAAACCTGTGCAGCCTTCCACAAGGACATACTTGCTGATTCCTACCTCAGATATGGCCACGGAGGAAAATGGACACAGAAGAGCCTCCCAGAAGGCAGTTGGCAGACCCCTCCTGTTCGAGAAGTGTGTCTATTCTTGCCCAGCTGGATTTGACATCTGCAATATACTGTGACTTTGGGAGATTTTCTATTTTTTGAATGGTAGTTTTTATTATGGATTTCCTGTTCTCTCTCCATCACTGTAATCTGTAGTGTAGTGGAGAACAGATAACTTGTCTTTTAATTTGTGGTTTGCAACACTGTGAAACAACATATCTGGACTTAAAGAGGAAGGCTGCACATCACCCAAAGAGCTTGATTTTGAAATGGATTCAGTCCCTTGATAAGACTTCTTCCGTTTAGGAAGGAGCCTGTCCTGAGTAAGAGAAGAAAGGTACAGCTATATATTTGGGAAGCTACAGACACAAATTATGGCAGAGTCTGCTTAATTGTCCCCACATATTTGTTTTCCTTTATTCTATAGTATTAGGACACTTACTTTTTATCCAGGCATATAGATAAACTCCACCTCTCAATCTCCCTGAAGTTATGACTAAGGTCTGGACAGTTGAATGTAAGTAGAAGTAGTAGGAACAACTAAGAAGTGTTCTTAAAGAGAGAGGATATGCTTGTCTCTTTTACTTTTATTTCTCTTGGCTGGAATTAGGATTTAAGCGGTGGAGTTAAAGCAGCTCTTTTGGAGTATGAGATGATTTGGGAAATGGAGACTGTGCAAGGCAGAAAAATAAGAAAAAGGGATCTGAGTCCTTGACACTGTGGAGTACTTTACAATCTGTGGATTACCCACCCAGTTACATGAAAAATAAACAAACTTCTATATTGTTTAAGCCACTCATTTATTTTTTATTTTTTATTTTTTTTGAACACAATGGGAGTTGAGGCAGTGTGTTTAAAGAGATTTCAATCTGCTGTCAAACCTAGTCCTAAGTAACACATGAGAAGTTACTTTTTTGAATTATTACCCTGGTTTCCCTAAAGTAAACAAATTTTGGAGGCTGAAAACTGAAAATGGTTCAGAGAGGCCATAAGTTTAAATAATGTCACCTTGTCCTCTGATATATCTGTTAGAGGAGAACCCCATGCTAAGTGAATTTGAATTCTGTTCTATCACAATTTATATCATCTCTAGGAAACAATAATCTATATTATAATTATAAACACAATTTGCATTATCTCTAGGAAACAATAATACCTACCCCTCTATGTATTGAGACACTGGATATTCAGAAACCCAAATTCATTTACCTCTCTGGGTTTTAGCCAAAGAGCTTGTCTTCAGAGCCTTCTTATTAGACAACCATCTGCCAGGTTGGTTTAGAAAAAAACTGCCCATTGGCTTGGGATATCAGTGACTCTGGAAAATGACTAAACTATTCCAAACTATTTTAAAAGTAAACCCATTTTTAGTACCCCAACAACTGTTTAAATTTTGCTCCAACTAGTTTGGTATAAATCTATTTTTCACTTTTTAGCTCCTTGTATCCTCATTGACTTCAGTTTTTATGTGGAAATTCTTCTATTTTTATTTCTTCCAAATTATATTTTATTATATAATTGCAGTTGTAGCTTGCCTCTGATTCTACATAATTATTCCATCACTTCAGTATAATATTGATTCAATGATTTTGCTATTGGTGAACTAAATATTACTGGTTCCTTTCTTGTACTATGATAATGCTTGTTTATAAAACTGCTTTGAAATTACCAAGGGGAAAGAGCTACGTCAAGATAAAGTACTGTGTTGTTCTTCCCTTAGAAAGATGCCTTGGCTCAAATTTGAACTTGGGATATGAACAGTAAAACATTTTGCCAAGAGTACTCCACTTCTGATGTGCAGTGTTAGATGAATTTCTGCTTCTAAGCCAGGCCATTATGAAACTTGAGGGAGATTGGAAAGAAGGGCTAGGCAGAAAAAGGATGGGTTTTATTCCAGGGCGATTATGCTGCCATCATACTTAGAAACAGAAGCTGAGCTCCATTTCTCCCTCTTTCCCTTCTTTCCTCTTCCCACCTTCCTTTCCTCTTTTCCTTTTTTCTAGATTTTCCAGTTCCCTCCTTCCCTCCCTCTTCCCTCTCTCCCTACCTGCCTTCTGCCCACAGATACTTGTTAAGCCTTGTAGTAGCTAATATTCAAAGACAGAGGCAGTATTCCCCAAGGAACATGGAGAGGCCACGTGTAGGTGCTCCAGCCAACAGCCCCAGCTGAACTCCTAGCCAACAGCCAGACCATGTGCAAGCCTCATCTTTTGGATGGCTCCAGCTCCAGTTGCCATTTGACTCCAACCACAAGGAAGACCCATCCATGGGATTGTGAGAGGTTATACCTGTTTTAAGCCACTACGTTTGGGGATAATTTACGATGCAGCAACGGATCATTAAAACAAGCACTTACTGGGAAGCAGATGTGGCTCGAGCAGTTGGGTGCCCACCTACCACATGAGAGGTCCCAGGTTCGGTTCCCAGTACCTCCTAAGGAGGACGAGCAAGACAGCGAGATGACGCGATGGGCTGTTCTGGCAAGCTGACACAATAAGATGACAAAATGAGATGACACAACAAGGAGACACAATGAGGAAATACAATGAGAGACACAACAAGCAAGGAGTGGAGGTGGCTCAAGCAATTGGGTGCCTCCCTCCCACATGGGAGGTCCCGGGTTTGGTTCCTGGTTCCTCTTAAAAAGAAGACGGGCAGACAGTGAGAGAAAGCAACGAGGAGTGGGGAGTAAATAAATAAATCTTTAATTAATTAATTAATTAATTAAATCTTAAAAAAAAAAAAAAAGAAAAGAAAAAGAAAAACCAAGCACTTATTATGTGCCAGACATTGTTCTAGAATTTGGAGCACAAACAAAACAAATAAAAAGCTGCCTTCATGAAGTCACTTGCTAGTGGGAAAGACAGTCAATCAAAATGACAAGCAATAGTTATAAAAGCCAAGGACATAAAATAAAATAGAAAAGGAGAATATGATGTATGGTGGGGATGGTGAGATTTTGGTTAGGGTAGCCAGAGAAGAGGTCACTGAAAAGATAATTATTGAGGAAAGAACTAAGAGAAGTGAAAGAGTTAGTTTGCCATGTGAATTTCTGGGGGAAGAGTGTTCTAGGAAGAGCAAATTGTAACTACAACGCCATGAAGTGGGAGTGTGCCTGGTATATTCTTTTTTTTTTTTTTAAATATTTTATTTATTTATTCATTTATCCCCCCTTGCTGCTTGTGCTCGCCGGGCCAGCCAACCACGCCGTGCGGGCGGGCCCTGCCTTCACCAGGAGGCCCCGGGAACCGAACCCGGGGCCTCCCATATGGTAAACGGGGGGAGCCCTACTGATTGAGCCACAGCCGCTTCCCTGGTATATTCTTCAACTAACAGCGGAGGCCAATGTAGCTGGGGCAGACAGAAGGAGGGGGAAGAAGCTGGTGATGAGGTTAAAGAGTTTGGGGGCTACAGATCCACAGACTCTTGTAGGGCAGAAGAAGGACTTTAGTCTTCAAGCTGGGTGAGATGGAAGCCACTGGAAGACTTTGAGCAGAGGAATGATTTCATACGGCTTATGATTTTGCAAGATCACTCTGATTGCTATGTTGAGAAAGACTAAGAGAAAGCTAGGGCAGAAATAACCTGTTGGGAGATTTTGTTATAGTGAAGGAGAGAGATGATGGTGGCTGGGATTGAGGCGGTAGCAGTGGTAGTGCTGAGAGAGAGGTTAAACTCTGGGTTTATTTTGAAAGTGTGGTTGATGGTGGACTGGATTTGGGTTGGGAGAGAAAGAGATGAGTTAAGGATAGTACCAAGACCTGAGCAACTGGAAAAATGAAGTTACCATTAATTGAGGTGGAGAATATGTTAGAAGGAACTTTCCGAAGGAGAATGTCTGGTGCTTCTTTCTAGTTTCCTAATTAATTTTCTCCCTCCCTCTTTCCCTTCCTTCTAAGCAAGGATGTCCTCTAACCAGTTTGAAGATGCAAATAATGTGCCCAGTCATTTCCTAGAATGCATCATTCAGGATCCCACATGTTGGCAATAGCAGGAAGTCCAAAAGGTCAGTCTTGCCCCCACCCCTGCAAATCTAAAACCACCTCTCCACTTTATGTCCAGGGATCCCAGAGTATCCAGTCCAGTGTGGTACCATTTTAACCAGTCTAGTGTGGTACCATCTTAGCCTGCTTACTGGGCAGAGAGATGCTGGCTGCTGAGTAGAAGTCGGCCAACCTGGGTCATGTTCAAAACATGGAAGCTGGGCAAAGTCCCCTCCTCTTCTAACAGCCACTGGTAGTAGAACAGTGTACCTTGCCTTGGTAGTGGCCTCTTTCTGAGGGCAGGACCACTCTCTAGAGTTATGCTTAGTGATGGACACTCCCAACCAAACTACCAGGACTGTTAGGAGAAAGCACTCTGGATTCCCTCCTTCTGTTGCCCACTTAGATTCTAGGCTTCTCTGGGGGGGGGGTATATATGGGACATTTCTTAGGCATATGACAGCAGAGGTTTGGGCAAAGAAGAAATATTGCCACACGGTGAATTAGAAACCTGGTGGAGGAAAAGGCTGCTACAAAACTTCTTAGCAGATGAGCCTTTCCAGTGGGAAGAATTTCAGGAAGTTGAAGCGATTCCAGAATTGTTCAAGGCTGGAGAATAGAGGTGGTGGCAAATTTGTCTGCTCCAGCTGCTTCATGGTGGTTCTTTGAGGACAGGTGATCCTTCAGTGTTGTGCTTTCTTAATACACTCAGTCGTGAGGACCTCACATTCTAGGTAGCCTCAGCCAGTAAATAATGAATGAATAGGTCTTGAGGGTTACAGTCAGTTGTGTACAGTCAAATGTTAAAAAAAAAAAACAAAACTGCCTTCCAGTGGAAATAGCTCTGAATGGTAGCATTTGCCAATTTCCATGGTGTAAATATTCCCACAATGGCTGATTTCAAGAACCAATGTGTTCTTGAAATGTGTATCACATTTCAATGAATGCAGAGTTGGGAATGCACAGGAATTTTATTATATTATTATAGATAGAAATTTTTACCACAGATACAATACATGCAAATCACCTCAAGAGCATAGAAAACAGTAAAATAATTAGTAAGCAATGAAGTTGAAGAGTTTTATTACCTTCATTTTAATATAATTTATTTAGTTGGGAGTTTATACAACTTAATATTTAATAATGGCTATGTTTAACAACAGCTTGCAAAATTCCTGGGACTTTATCAATCAGTTCTTTTTTTTTTCTTTACAGCAAAACCATGCATAAAATATACAAGTTTCCCATTTACCACTCTTGCATTCGTGTGGTACATTTGTTACAATGGATGAAGGCAAATTTTTATATTATACTAGTAACTGTAGCCCAAGGTTTAGCTTAAGGCTTAATGTTTGTATTGTGCAGTCCCATATATATATATACATATATATATATACATATATATATATATTATTTTTTTTTTTAAGATTTTTATTTATTTATTTATTTATCCCACCCTTACTGCTTGTGCTCTCTGTGTACATTTGCTTTGCATTTTTCTGTGTCTGCTTGTCTCCCTTTTTTGTGTCATCTTACTGCACCTGCCCGGCTCACTGTCGGCTCACCACGCCGCATGGGCCGGCTTGCCTTCACCAGGAGGCCCTGGGAATCGAACCTGGGGCCTCCCATATGGTAAACGGGAGCCCAACCAATTGAGCCACAGCCGCTTACCCCATATATATATTTTTAACAATCAGTTTTTTTTTTTTTTAGGAGGTACTGGGGATCAAACCCCGTACCTCGTCCATGGGAAGCAGGGGCTCAACCACTTGAGCTACATCCACTCCCCAACAATCGGTCTTGCAAGCCAGTCTGAGCCAGCTCCAGAACACCACAGCTCCTACTAGCCAACTTTTATCCACATACACAGCCGCTTCCCTAGCCTCAGGCTGGCCATACGTGGTAGGTTAGGGACTGGTGCCAGCATTTGCCACCTGGTGGACCCATCTAACTTGCTGAGGGGCCAGCCCATGCTGGTCTTAGTCACTCTCTAGCCTCATGGGAATTTTATTTCCCTGACTCTGAGTCATGCTACTTTGCCAGATTGCTCCTGACTTTGAACCTCAAAGAGGGGCAGGGCCTTGCACCTTAACCCCTTCCCTCCCAGGAGCCACTGAGCTGTCATGCAAACTGGTTCTCCATTTCTAAGATGTCCAGTTCTGCATATTCAGGGATAGGAGAGGTTTTGTTTAAAAAAAAAAAAAAAACTGGGAAGAGAGGGAGCGAGAGAATTAGAAAAGATTATACCTTTTCTAGGACAAAGGTCCTACTTGCACTACATCTTTTTTTTTTTTTTTTTTTTTTTTAAGATTTTATTTATTTATTCATTTATCCCCCCCTTGCTGCTTGTGCTCGCTGGGTCAGCTAACCACGCCGTGCGGGCGGGCTTGCCTTCACCAGGAGGCCCCGGGAACCGAACCCGGGGCCTCCCATATGGTAAACGGGAGCCCTACTGATTGAACCACAGCCGCTTCCCTGCACTACATCTTATAACTAAAAGATACTGTGCATGACTTGTCAAAGAACATTATTATCTGCTTCAGGATGATTTACTCTTCCACTGGACAATGGGACCAATGCATTTTCATTTATGTAAGCAACTACAGGAAGCCACTTAAGAGCTTCTTCACAGAACAAGGAAGATACACTTAAATGTGATTTGCTGTCCTTGAATCAACTTCCATTACAGAAAAGAGAAACACAAGTTTAATCTCTATGGTGCAGCCTTCCAGGGAAGCTTCTGGTCCCCCTCCCTCCCTCTTCTCATCTTCTCTCTCCCCTGCTCCCACCCTCTTCCTTCCTTCCCTAAACATTTATACAGTGCCTTCCTTAAAGCATGCTACCAAATGCTGGGAATGCCAAGATGAATACGAGGAGAATCCACTCTTGTTCCCCTTCCATTCTGTCTCCACCAACCTGTCAACATGATCTTTTAAAAATGCAAATCAATATGTAATTCAGCTTTCCCCCATCCTCCGCACTTTCCTTGCCTTCCTTTCACTTTCTGTCTCCAGAAAATATTTATCAGTTTCCTTGTTTTCTTCATTCATCAAAAAAAGTTGAACCAGGTAGCCAGCTCAAACTGGGCTGAGTCAGCGGGCATGACCCCGTGGTGCTGGCAGATTGAGACACTGGGATCCCCAGCTGGAGAAGGGAGGACAAATAGGAAAGGGGACAACGGGAATAAACTTCATAGTGTTGGACTGAAACTGGAGTTAGTGTCAACGATGGTTGAAATATGTTGATAGACATAGACATGAAAAGGGATGTAAATGTGTGTGTGTATATACACAGATGCATATATGTTCTAGCTCTGTCCATTGAAAGAACCTAAGAGGACTGACAACCTGGTAGCAAACCAGGTGTTCAGCTGTTGGTTTCCAACACCCCTCCTCACCACAAGGAGCCGGGGTTCTTTAGACAAATGGCCAATTCCAACGCTGGGTCAGGTCAAGGACAAGACGGGCCTAGAACATCTTATTATACCAGAATGTAAGGAATTTCTCCAAGAATAATGAAAATGTATCAAAAGGACACAGAAACTGGCTTTAAGGGGCAATTTGAGCATCAAAATAATGACAAACCATAGAATAAAATAGGAACTCTGTGCAACTATGTCCACACAGACATTGTTAGATAAATGAACAAATGAGAAGCAAATTACTTCTTATGGTAGCAAGTCAACTAATAAACATAGAAGAAATTATGGTATTAGAAAATCTTCCTATGACAATCATCAGCATAATAATTCAGGTAAGAAATGTCAATGGAGGGGAGCAGATGTGGCTCAAACAGTTGAGCGCCTGCTTCCCACACGGGAGGTCCCAGGTCCAGTCCCCAATGCCTTCTAAAAACAAACAAACAAACAAAACAAACAACAAGCAAAACAAATGAAAAAACCAATTCTGGAGAGCTGATGTGGCTCAGTGGTTGAGTACCGGCTTCCCGCATACTAGGTCCCGGGTTCAATCCATGGCCCTGGTACCTCAAAAATAAATAAAAAAAGTCGGTGGATGATGACAGGTAAAAGTGGGGTGAGGATGGGATTTCATGTAGCCTTAACTTATGTATCTCCACAAAATATGTATTAATTACAAAGTGGGAGTTCCCCAGTCACTCCCAGATTCTGAGTCAGACAGTCTGGGCCCTGGAATATACATTTGTGACCAGCACTGCTTTCTCCACCCCCACCACACCCCCGCCCTCTATTCCACTGCAGGAGGATTGTGGACTACACGCTGAGAGGTATGCTTTAGGCTGATTGCAGGGCATCTGAAACTAGAAAGAGCAGATGAATGACCTGGGCTTCTGGTTAAAACACAGATTCCGGTTCAGTTGTGGGAAGAGCAGGGCTAAGAGGCTTCATTTCTAACAAGTTCCCAGGTGATGCAGAGACTGTGGGTCCATGGACCTCATTCTTTGTGGAGGGGAATAACAATACCATATTTGAATTCTTTTTTTTTTTTAGGAGGCACCGGGGATCGAACCCAGGACCTTGTACATGGGAAGCAGGTGCTCAACCCTTGAGCTATGCCTGCTCCCCCATATTTGAATTTTAGAAAACTATTTCTAGCAGAAGCTATAAAGACAGAGGCCAAGAGACAGGAGTTTTCTTTGGGTCACATAGGTTGTCAGATGCTGATGGTGGATTGCACAGCCCAGGTTCCCCTGGAGGGCTAAGGTGTACCCACCTCGGGGATTCCTGAGCGAGGGTGGGCGGCAGTGCCGGCAGTGCTCAGGCAGACGTCCCTCAGAATCACACCTGTGTCAACATGGCTGACCTGGCTACACTCTTTTGCCATCTCCTGGGCTCTGCCTCTCTCTTTGTCTCTCATGATCTCTCCAATTCCTGAGCTTGAACAGCATTTCATGGAATGATTTTTAAAATTGTTTCTGGACATAAGCATAGAATTGTAACGTTTTCTAGTGGAATAATGATATAGCAATCGCTAAGATTTAGAGTGCTTACCCTGTGTGAGGTGCTTTGTTGTGTATTATTCCATTTAATCCGTGTAACAATCCCTCCAGGAAGGATGAATCTTACCCGCACTTTACAGATGAGGAAACTTGGGCCCAAAGATGTTAAGGAACTTAGTGAGAAAAAGTGGGTCATGAACGCTGATAATGGGACTCAAGAACCTGTGAGCATGCCCAGGACACTGTACTGCCCCCAGAGCTTAATCCTGCTCTTAAAAAGAGCCGTCAGGGGCAGGGGTGCTCCAGGCAGGCCCCCGAAAGATCAAACCTAAGCCACTAAGATTGGCATTAACCTGCCAATGGAACACGTGCCCACTTAGCTTTGGGCACTTGGCTTCCAAGGACATTTATATCTTCCAATGTCTTATTCCCGCTCGCTCCCCATGCATCTACCTAGTGTGATGGATAAACTTGGAGGAGATGCTGGAAGCAGTGGTTCATGGAGATGTGGGCAGTGGTTGAAGTCAGTCCAGGTGCAGACAATAAGGGGGTGTATTAGTCTGTTGAGAGTTTAAAAATAATAATAAAACCAACTAAAAGCCATCTGGTTTGTATTATCAGAGTGAGCCATGGTAATTCTAAGCAATGTCAATGACAAAAGGCTGGGCCCAGCCAGGGGCTGACTCGTCCACCCGCCCCCCCTCCTTTGGAGGCATCCTTCTTGGTAGCGCTTTTTCCAGTTTCAGATTCCCAGAATATGCAGTGCCTTGAAAATGACAGATGCTCAGGAAACATTATGTTGAAAAAAATGTAAAATTGAACTCGGATGTTAATGAGGCCCTCTAAAACCTGGGCTCGAGCCCCCCAAGGACTTGCCCGGATGTCACCTATTGAGAAGGAACTTTGTGGTCGGCAGCACGGGCCCACACTGTTAAAACATAGAGGGAAATAGAGGCAAGCACCCGAAAAATGGATGTGAACTTGGAGCTCTGCTGGAATGACACAGACAGCTGCCTGCGTTTTCCTCTCTGCTTTGGCAGTGAGTATCAGGCATGCCACAGAGTGATTTTATTTATATATTTTATTTCCTTTTTTGGAAAACCAGCAAAAAAATCACTTCATAATTCAGAATATTAAAGGATCCATTAGTTCTACTTGGGCCTGGAATCCTAAGGGAAGCTAAGTGCTTAGAAAACACTCTTGCTCCTGCCCAGACACCCTCCACACACTCAAATTACCCAAACCAGCCCATAATTGGGACCAGCTGGCAGGATGAGAGAACCAGGCCTGTGCACCGAGCTGGGAATCATGTTACAAATTTCATCTCTAGAAAGTGGCTAGTCTTGCTCCACTGAGGGTTAAGAAGTGGGAGGTCAAAGGAATAGCATTTAGGAGCTAGAATTTAAATTGTGCCTGAAAAAAGAGGGTGTTCGAATTAGACACTGCAGCTCCTCTCTCTGTCTAGGACAAAGGACGTAGGAAAATGACAGAATCGACTATACAGGGCCACTTCAGCAGCCAAATTTCACTCTGAAGTTTGTCTTTCTAGAAACGTAATTCATTTGTGCTGTGCCCGTTATCTTTTCTTTTCCCGAAAGTCATCCCTACTTAGATTGGAAGTACAGACCTCCCTCGCATCTGGGTTAAAATGACTGGGTATCCCTGATACCGGGGGTTTCCTAATCTCAAGTGCTTGTGTATCAAGGGACATGTGTTCTCCTGCCTCCCTGCTGGGCCTACTCAGCGGCTTTGCTTTGTCCCCTGCCCCCTATGACCTGCGTCTGAACAATTGCTCTGCTCTTGTAATTCTAAGCAATGTCAGTGACAAAAGGCTGGTCCCAGCCAGGGGCTGACTCGTCCACCCCCCCCTTGGGGTCATCCTTCTTGGTAGAGCCAAGTGCCCAAAGCCCCGCAGGATGCCTGCTCATCCAGCCTCCCGGGACTGGGAATCTGAGGGAATGAAGCAAGTCCTTGGACAGCAGAGGCAGTAGAGTGCAGTGGCAGCAGTGGCATCGGGACACGGCCCCAACCCAGTGGTTATCTGTGGGGTGACCTTGGCTGTCTTCTCTGGTGCCAGCCGCCTTCGGTTCTCGCCTGTTCTCCGAGCCAGCTTCTCCAGGCTTCCTGTCGATTCTGTGAAGTACTTGGTGGCTTTCCAATAACGTTTTTTTTTTTTTCTTTTCCTGCTTAACAGAGTCAATTTCTAGTGTCAGAAACCAAGAACCCTGACTGGTACAGCATCTGTCCTTCCAAGACTCAGGAAACCAAGTTCAGAGCTTAAAAGGGAGAAGGAGACACTAAAGAAAACCACAGAAATAGAATAAAGAAAGGAAATTAGCAGAAAAGGCAGAGGCATTGGGGAAGTGTGGGGAGAAGAGAGGAGAGGAAAATCCTAGTTGGGGGACGGGGTGGGAATCAAGGCATTGGCAGGTGAGCTGGGACAGCCTGGAAGGGGTCATTCACCTTGTTAAAGGTTGGAATAGGATCCTTGAAGGAAATTGCCAAAGTGGCCTCCCCGAGGTATTTCTGCATTTCTATTTCGGTCAGACAATGTGGTTTAAATGGTTTTATGTGACTGTTTCAGGAAAAACAGTTCCTTGATTTGGATTTGCTTCTAGAGATAAATGAAGGTTGTAGCTTTTGCTTTATACATTTATCAAATGTGCTACATGCTTGGAAGCACACAGATATATGGGCACGCATATGCATACTGCGATCTGATAAATATATGCATGAGAAAAAGTGGGTCTTGGGCTAGTTATGTAGGTGGGGAAATTTTATGTAACAAGGTTATTTTCTATCTCAAAGGAAAAACATGACTTACTATGCCACATTAGCATATCGTTCATCTTCTTGGGAAGACAGAATGAAGAATATTTAACAATTAATAGAAATCATAGGAAAAATTATGATTAAGTGCCATCTGCTGGCTTCTAGGAGTTTTATTTTTATGTAGCTTCAAGTCCTGTCCTCGTAATTATCGAACATCTCTCTCTTGTATGTTCCAGATTTTGTCTATTAATGAACGCTCCATTTTGCAGGTATATGTGTGCCGGGGGTGTGTGCATGTGTATGAGTGAAAACTAATTTGGGAGAGTAAATTCACCTGACCGAAATCCATTTTCTTCTAAATTCTGATTTGAGAAAGTAGGCTAGGGTTTATTTTAAAATTCGGTTTTAGCACAGATTGCAAAAGCTCTGTGTACTTAGCGTGTGGCTAGAAGGGAGGAGGCAGGGGAATGATTCTTTGAAAGTGGTTCTCTCTTCCGTTTTAGTCCGCTTCTCTGAGAATGAATATGGTTTACCTCTCAAAAGCTCTGTGTAGCTTAAGGCAGGTCAGGAATCTCCATGCCTCATTTTGATGAAATTGCAACTAGCGAGCCTCTAATCGCTCAGAAGTCTGTGGAAAGGTAAACAGGTTTTACATGAACATATTTGACCTCTTCTTCTGCTTTTAGCTCTGAAGCCTGGACTGGAAGAGCTCAGCAGGAAATGGGTCTTGCTGTTAGTAAATTACCATGACTTGTGTTTACATGGCGAGTCAGGAGGCATAGGTCAGCTTTCCCTGTCTCCAAGTAAACCCTTAACCTGAATATTTCTCTGGGTAACTCACATTCCAAATCCATTTTTTGGGGCATGATTAATGAGATTGATTGTCAATGAGTTCCAAGTAATAATAGTTACCAGTGCCCATGAGGTAGTAGGAACTATGATGGATTGCTTTTTAAAAATTCTTAGCATTGATTTCTTTTTATTTGAAATCAGTATTAGAATTTCAACAGCATGTAACGTCAAACAAGTTTCTTTCCCTTATTTATTATTTTAATGTTATATTTGATACATAAAAAGAATATAGATATACAGCAGGGGAATCAATTATTGGGAGTTGAAGAATTTTCTTATTTGTCTGGTTTTTGTTTATTAGTATTATTATTGAAATAATGAAAATTCTCTAATAATGGTTGAGTGATGAATGTACAACTCTGTGATTATACCAAATACCATTGATTGTACACTTTGTATGAATTGTATGCTTTATTAATATGTACCAATAAAATTGATTTGTTAAAAAAAAGAATGTAAGTAGCATTTCTGTTATAATGCATAATAATAATATGAATACCCGTTAACCTATCACTGGACTCAATATTAGAGCCAATATGTCACCAGGTACTGTTGCACTGTGGTAAATTCTTTACATGTGCATTAGTTACATTTCTCACACACCTATGAGAGAAGTCTTGTTCTGCCCGTTTTCTAGATTAGTAAACTGAGGCTCAGAAAGCGAAAGCAATATCACAATCTCACACAGCTAGTAGGTAGGAGAGATGGTATGGCAGACCTTATCAGGGCTTATCAATATCCATTGCTCCTTACAACCTGGGGCAAAGGTGCCTCCACATCTCAGCCCTAGGACAGAGAGATGGACCATGCAGACTCTCTCTGGCCAAGGATGCATCGGCGTGCTATTTCTGGGCTGAGGTGACATAACATTCCTGAAAGCTCATCCAGACCCTTTGTTCCCAGGTGTAGCAGACACTGTAGTGTTTAGCCCATATGCCCTTGTGCTCTCCATTCCTGTTCACACCAATGAATTCTGTATTCGTCAGCCAAGGGGGGCTGATGCAAAATACCAGAAATCAGTTGGTTTTCATAAAGGGTTTTTATTTGGGATAGAAGCTTACAGTTACCAGGCCATAAAGCGTAAATTACTTCCCTCACCAGTCTATTGCCACGTGTTGGGGCAAGATGGCTGCCGACGTTCAGCTTTCCTCTTCCTCTTAAGGCTCCATGGTCAGGCTCTCTAGCCTTTGTCTCTCTCCTCGGGGCTTGATTCTCTCTGGGCTCAGCTGCTTTGTTCTCTCCACAAGGCCAGCTGTAGGCTATCAGGCGAATGGCTCAGTCTCATTTCCCGGGGCCTTCTCTCCTTCCTCACGACCAGGGTCCTCTGTGTGCTTACTGCCCAGGGCCCCAGCTCAAAAACTCCAACCTCCCTTCTCTGCAGTGCGGTTTCTCTATGAGTTCCCACCCCCTTGGTGGGCAGGGACTCAATGTCCTACTGACGTGGCCCAATCAAAGCCTTCATCATTATTTAATCAAGTAAAAGTAAAACTTCTGAATACAATACACTCTAATACAGCCAGAGGAAAAGACCAGTTTACAAACATACTCCAATATTTCTTTTTGGAATTCATCAATAATATCAAACTGCTATAGCTTCTGATTACAGTCACCTGCAACCCTTTGCTTATGTGGGCAAAGCACGTCAGAATGTCCAGGGAGTGACTGCCCTAGGAGTAATGACACTCCTCATCTGGTGATAAATCCTCCCCTTGAGTGGGACGACTATGAGGCATGTTCTATACTGTCTCACAGAGAGCTGCCTCCACCAGGGTTCACCTCTTAATTGACATGAAGGTATAAGGGTCCTGCCATCTTGGCCCAATGCGGGACATCTCTAAGGGGCTGTTTACGCTCCAGAGCTCCCCGTAGGATCGGCCAAGGCTATTGTTGGGCCTGCGTCACAGCTCATCTTCTCCCTCTGCACAACCCTATTCCCTTCCCCACTTTTTCACAGGCATTGATTCCCTACAAGCCAATTTCCTTTAAGAGTCTGCCTTCTGAGGACCCCAACCTGCCATACTCCATCAACATGGATCCCATCCACCATGTTGGATGTGAATGGTGAGTGAAAACTAAACCTTTATTGTAATGTTGGATATGAACTGTGAGTGAAAACTAAACCTTTGTTGTATTGATTCAGTGATGTTTCAGGGTTCATTTTTTACCACAGAGCAATGTAGTCTATCCTGACTGAAAAGGGGAATTGAATTTAAACTTGCCCAGTTCCAGTGCCCGAATTCTTTCTAGATATCACTCCATCTCCTAAAAATGATGACTCCTCTCATGGCTTTGGCTGGCAATTCTGACATCTGCTTATGCATTGACTGAATTTTGGCTTCTCACATAGGCTGTGTCCTTTGATTTTCCTACTTGTCCAGGAGACAGATGAAGTCAAATTTACAGATTTAAAAGTGAGGTTTCAGATTCTTTAAGAGGCTCGGCTAACTTCACAAGAGGCTGTGTGCTGGCCCCTTGCTAGCATTGCTTGTACTCCTTTCCTCCATAGCTACAGTTCTGAAAGAGGGGTGGGGGAGAGGGGTGCTTCCCAACACATGGAGCATGGTAATTCCACACATTTTAATTAATTAATTATTTTTTATTTTTAAAGAAGCTTTAGATTACATAAATGTTACATAAAAAAAGGGATTCTCATATGCCCCCTCCCTCCCCTTCCCACACTTTCCCACATTAACAACATCCTTCATTAGTGTGGTACATTTTATTACAATTGATGAACCCATATTAAAGCATTGCTACTAACCATGGACTACAGCTTACATTATAGTTTATACTCTGTCCCGTACAATTTTGTGAGTTATGACAAAATATACAATGGCCTGTATCCACCACTGCAATGCCATGCAGGAAAAAGCCAATGTCCCGAAAATGCCCCCATATTACACCTATTCTTCCCTTTCCTATTCCTCGGAATATTTGGTGGCCACTGCCATTACATCAATGATAAGAGTTCTTCCATTGTTAGAATAATAATGTCTATAGTAAAATAATAGTAAGTCTAATTTAGTCCATTGTTCATTCCCCAATCTTTGGGAATGGTGATACCCACTCAGCTTCTAACTAATAGGGGGCTTAGATCCCATGGGGCAGCTGGATGGAGCTATCTTGCTTCAGTTGCAAACACGCTCTGTTACTTAGGATGGGCGTTGTTCATCATCGTCTCCTTGTTAGTTGAACTAGATGAGTCCAGTGAACTGGAGAGTAGATGGTGTAACTCTACTGAGATTCAGGGCTCAACTGGCACACAGATAGACCAAAGATTTAAGTCTCTGGGACATATATTTATCAAGTATAGTGCTAATTATAGGCTTAAATAAAAAGGGCAGAAGAGCCGTATATAGAGAACCTATAGATGAGTCTAACTCTGTTACACTGGGGAGTATAAATTCCAAAGTAAGGCCCACTGACAGGATGCTGAATTCCTGAGCTTAATTCCATACATTTTTAAAGGCAACTCTGGTGTACCACACACTAAGGATATGAAGACGGATAAGAAACCCCTGTTCTTAACCTCTTCACGGAGGTAAACAAATAGTTGCAATGTGATGTTGTAAGAAGCAACAGGGCTCAGAGAAGGGGGCCAGGTATCTGACCTGAGAAATTCAGCGCTGGCATTCTGGAGAAAGCGGCCTTTGAACAAGATCTTAAAGTATAAAAGGCGCTTGCTGGTAGAGTAATTGGGGGAGGATGGAGAATTCCAAGCAGAGGAAACAGTACACGCGCAAAGGCACAGAAACATGAAATGTGAGGACTTTGGTGTGACTAGAACCAATGATGTGAGGCAACAGTGGGGGAAGTAGGTCAGAGCTTAGCAAACCATTGGGCCTTTAGGCTTTATTGTGCAGCTTTAGGGACTTATTTTATCAGAATTATTTTTTAGGAGGAAGGTGGGTTGCCTCCCGTTTACTGAGGAATTAGCATGAGCTACCTATTTTACAGAGATTATTTCAGTCATTCCTTGTAAGAGCCTCATAAAATAAAGAATATTATCTTCATTTACAGATTATTCTGCTTATATGAGAAGCTACCTCTGGCAGCAGAGTCGGGGATGAAATAGAGTGTGAAGTGCCTGAGGGGAGGGAGAATAGTTTAGGAAGTGTGTGGTATCCCAGGCAAAAACCGGTGAAGCCCTGAGACAGAAAGGTTCAGATGCCTGAGCTGTTTCTATGGGACTTGGTGACTGAATGGCTGAGGCTAGAAAGCTGGGAGAACCGATTAGCCATGAAAGGGGTCACCGGAAGAAAAGGCTGAACACGTTGCATCTGAGGTTCCTGCAGATGGACCAGATAGAGATTTCTATTGAGGCATTGGGCATGTGGGCTTGGAGAACGGGGGAGAGGCTTGGAGTGGACATATAGATTTGTGGTTATTGGAAAATGAGTACACGGCAGGGTGAGTGATAGAGAGAGCTTGGGCTTTGGGAAGCAAGACCTGACCTCAAATTCCAGTTTCTTTCCCTTTCTGGTGGTACGACCTTAGGCAAAGTACTCTGTGACCTCAGTTTCCTCATTTGTAGAATCCAGGATGACGATAATGACCTCATGGAGTTATACTGAATAAGCATTTAGAATGCCTAGTAGAATGTCTAGAACATAGTAAGTGGTCAACAAAAGGTAACTGTTATTGGGTGAGTGGAACAGACCACAGGAGAAGAGTAGATGCAGTGGAAAGGAAGCAAGATGAGGTTGGAACCTTAGAGAGAAGAGCATCTTTCAAGGAGAAGACAGAAAAAGAAACCAGCAAAGGGGTGAAGAAAGAGGAGCCAGAAAATCAGATGAGAGTAGTGTCCTGGAAGCAAAGGGAAAAGATGCTTTCAAGAAGATGGTTTTAGCTCCTTGTTCCCAGGTTACAGACATGTCTATTGTTCCAACAATCCTGTTTCACTTGGATGAAGGGAGTATGTCTTAAAATGCAAAGCTTCTAGTTCTCACACTGTATGTCTGAGGTCCAAATGACCGTGTGGATGTGTAACCTGATGTCTCAACCCCCAGTGAGAAGAGGCGATTCTATAGTGTTTACCAACACTGGAGGCTTCACGGGAACAGGCTTTTGCTTTGGGCTCTGCCATTTGTTTGCAGAAAACCGAAGAGCAGGCAAACTTGCTTTCTTCACAGCGGTACCTTAGAGTTTTGCCATTGTAAGCGAGTCTAACATGATATGACAAGACCAGAGAAATTGGATGTAAATTTACATTTTTGAATGTGCTTGTTGTTTCACATGATACATTTAGTAAATGCAGCTGCTTTTTTTTTTTTTTTTTTTTTTGAGGTACCAGGGACCAAGGATTGAACCCAGGATCTCATATGTGGGGAACTGGTGCTCAATCACTGAGCTACATCAGCTCCTGTGAGTTGGTTTTTTTCATTAGTTTTGCTTGTTGTTTGTTTTTGTTTTGTTTTTATTTTTATTTATTTATTTATTTTTAAAGATTTTATTTATTTATTCATTTATCCCCCCCTTGCTGCTTGTGCTCGCTGGGTCAGCTAACCACGCCGCGCGGGCGGGCTTGCCTTCACCAGGAGGCCCCGGGAACCGAACCCGGGGCCTCCCATATGGTAAACGGGAGCCCTACTGATTGAGCCACAGCCGCTTCCCTTGTTTTGTTTTTAGGAGGCACTAGGAACTGAACCCAGAATCTCCCATGTGGGAAGCAGGTGCTCAACCACTTGAGCCACATCCACTCCCCTGCAGCTTCTTTTGTAGTTTTTATTTTTGCTATTTAAGTTTGGAAATGACACCAAATTTTTGTATTTCTTTCATCAATGTGTTCTTTTTGGTGATACATATTGCATTATATATTGATGTGTGTATCAATATATATTGACATGTATTACACTTACACATACAAACACATTAATAAGAGGGGTGAAAAATGTAGTCTTTGCATTCTCTATAGCCTTGCAGAGAGATATGAAGCAGAGAAATCTTGGTGTTGTGATGTACAGAAATGGAGAAGAGTATTAAACCATATTTAAGAACAATAAAAAAAAAAAACATGGTTTTTTTGCTGGTATCAACATTTAGATGAAGGACTAGCCATTCACAGAAAAAGAAATGCAAGTGGCAAATAAATATATGAAAATATGTTTAATCTCATTTATCATTAAAGAAGTGCAAGTGAAAATAAGAATGAGGTATTACTTTTCACCATTCAATTGGTAAAGATGACAAAGATTAGTAACATCTAGTGTTGGCCAAGGTGCAGGTGCTGCCATAACCAATGGGAATGTACATTTGCATCATTTTTTGGAGAGGAATTTGTCAAAATATATCCGAATTGTGACTGCACGCATTCTTGACCTGACATTACACTTCTAAGAATTTACACTACAACAAACTCACAAGTGGACAAAGATATATCTTCAAAGATATTCCTTATGCCATTGTGCAAAATAACAGAAGAAAACTTGAAACATTAATGCCCACCAAAAAAGGATTGGCTAAATAAAATGTAGTGCATCCCTAGAACTGGGGTCATTAGGAAAGAGTAGGAATTGGAAAGTAATGTAGAGGATGTGAAACAGGCTGGAGGTGTGTGTGTGTGTGTGTGTGTGTGTGTTGGCAGTTTGAGGTGAACAGGGACTGGAGAGGAACATGTCAGGCTCGTGGTGTGGGCTGGTAAGATTTTGGAGGAGTCATGTCAAAACACAGTTTTGTTTTGTTTTGTTTTGTTTGAGAAGGGGGTGGTGAGGGAGAGAGAGAGAGAAAGATGCTGATACTGTGCAATGCGACCCTTCTCCCCAGCCCCGTCCATTTTTAATTATACCTTAAAAACCAGGATGTGTTTGGTGTGACGGGATTTCTTGGGAATGCTGGTCAAGGGGCTGAGTTTTGTGTTGAGGACGGATGGCTTGGGGCCAAAAGAGAGCCAGCCCTTGGATGAGGTAGACAGCCAGCATCTGGGTCATATATAGCTTGCGTATGCATAAAAATTTTCTTGAAGTGCACGTAAAAATCTGTTACCAGAGTTACCTCTTGGGGGTCAGACTGGAGTTGTCTGGTAGAAGTGAACTTTTACTATTCGGTTTATAGCCTTCCACACCGTCATAATTTTTTTACTTTAAAACCTTTTTAATTTGTCAGATATCACTCAGACAATACAAATAGAGAATAATGATGAGTCCTAACGAGACAGAGAAGTTTGCATATAGAGTCTCAACGTTGCCACTGATTTGCTACTCGAGTGACTGTGAAAATGACAGTGGTTCTCACAGAAAAATTAGGGTGCAGAGAGAGTGTCTGCAAAAAGGTTTGGATATGACATATTCTGGGAATTACAAAATCGGCACATTGTAGATAAATTACTACTTGCTGTACTTTACACATATTCACACTGTACATAATAGGGGTTAAAAAATGTTTATTGGCTTCAGTAATAATTAAAATATTTAGGCTTTTGTCCAGAGTTAAGATACACACGTATCCTCTCATTTAGCTGAATTCTAAGGGAACTATAAGACAATTAATTGGGAGCTGCTTCTATGCATAGCAACCTCCTCCTCTGTGTTTGGCATAAATACTGTACCACACTGGTCTAACCAATGTCCTGTGCAATCTATTAAACCGAAACAAAAAATTAAAGTCCAGATGACTCGCCCACACAGTTCTCAGTCGTCACATACATGTTCTTTTCAGGAAATGTGAGACTCGCACAGAGATTCTGCAAGTTTACCATTCATTCGGCTCTGGAGGAGCGGGGTGCCTTTTGCAGACTCCAGAAGTTCCTGGTGAAATCCAGGGACTGAAAATTTCCATTTCGAAAGCAGTTATTGTTTGTAATGCTGCTCACCTCGGCAGCTGGAAGCAGAACTGGAAATGATCACGGCTTATTTGGCGAGAAGTCCCTCACAGATGTTCCAAGTGATGCAAACTTTCCTGGCTGCTGGAGCAAGTCTCTCTGTGAGCGGAGTTCTAGTGCTGCGTCCACCCCACCAGGAAAGAACTGATTCCTCTGCCCCCTCCAGTGCACCCTCTCTTTTATTTTCCTCTCTTTGGTGCCCATTTTCTGGGCTTATTGATCTGGTCAGTTGAGGATAATCATGGCCACGGTGGCTCAGAGGGACCACCGGATTTTTTGCCCCAACATTTTGTTAAAATCATTTTCAAACATTCAGAAGAGTTGAAAAATCGAACAGTGAATAGCCCAAAACATCTCACTGCCAAGATTCTAAAATTGATATTTTAGAATCAATTTTATCACATGTCCAAACACCAGCTTTCAGGTCTCCTGTTTTGAATACCATTGATGCTCAGCAACCACATCTTGCTCCTGCCATATCCACAAAACTCTTTCCTTCCTCCACACTCATCTCTTCCTTCTCTGAGCTTCTATGGCAATTATAGATTTAAGTGCATGACTTAATAATTACTTATATCAAAAGGGCACTAATGTTTAATACCTGCTTTGTGCTAGGCCCTGGGCAAGGCACTTTTACACATATGATCTTATTTAATTCTTATCCAAGGAGATAGATATTATCCCCCCACCCCGAGATGGCTCCTTCATCTGTTTGCTGGTTGTTTTTTGGTGGGTTTTTTTTTTTTTTTTCGCACTTGTTGTCTGCTTGTTTTTTTTTTTTTTGTTTTTTTGTTTTCTCATTGTCTGCTTTTTTTTCTCTTAGGAGGCACCAACAACCAAACCTGGGACCTCCTATGTGGGAGGCAGGCTCTCAACTGCTTGAACCACATCTGCTCCCTGCTTGTTTGTTTTGCTTTTTTTCCCCTTGATGTCTGCTCATTGTCTGCTCATTGTTTGTTTGTCTTCTTTAGGAGGCACCGGGAACTGAACCCAGGACCTCCCATGTGGGAGACGTGCACTCAACCGCTTAAGCCACATCCACTCCCTGGATATTATTATTGTTCCTAACTCCTGGGTAAGAGTATCAAGATCCGGAGAGGTGAAGGGGCTTGCCCAGGTGATTCAAGGTTAAAACAGTTCTATAAAGAAATTTTTTAAAATTACATAAACACAAAATATTGTTGTATCTGAAACATAAAATATATAGTTATATTTAACTGCTCTTGTTAGCATTTAAACAAGCCAGTGACCTTACTCTGCAATCATCAGATGTGTGTTTCAGAGCAAGCTGTTTTGACATGACTGTTGGGATGCTGTCATTTTGATATGGCTGTTTAAGTATATATATTCAATTCCAAAAAGAGATTTTTGTTATTGTGGTTTAATGTCAGCCGTTTTGACTGTGCCATTTCATTTTTTCCCCTGGAAAATCCAAAGTTTCTCATTTGTTTTCCACTGTTGCTTGATGAAAATTCCTGAGTATTGACTGACTTAGTGTAAATAACCTAATAGAGGATTCTGGACAACAGCTGAAAATACCATGAAGTTTCATACTCATTTCACTATCCTAAAAACAAGCCATAAAACTTTCAGCTAACAATAACAGTTGTGGAGCCCCTGCTCCCATCAGCTACATAACAGCATAGTACCCCAAGGACAATGGCAAGCATTCAAATACACCACGAGAAAAAGCATCTTAAGCATGATCAGTTAATACTGATGTCAAGGATGGATTCTGTAATGTAAAGTCTAGAGAAAGGGAACACGAGGGTTACTAGAGCAAACTTGGTATTGCCCAAGATCAGTCCCCATGAACCCTCCACCTCTGCATTTTTGTAGGGGTCCCCTGTTAGGAAACTAGTCTACATATATGTTGATCTAAATTTATAAGACATTTTACAGTTTGCAAGGCACTTTTCTAAAAATTATCAGTCTTGAGTTTCCCAACAACTAAGAAGATAGGCTAAGTATTATTATTATTATTTTTTAAAGATTTATTTTTATTTTCTCCCACCCCCTCTCTGTTTGTACTTGCTGCATCTATCCATTATGTGCTGGTCTTCCTCCTTATTTTTAGGAGGCACCAGGAACTGAACTTGGGACCTCTCATGTGGGAGGGAGGCACCTAATCGCTTGAGCCACCTCCCTGCTTTGTTGTGTCTCTCATTATGTTTTTTTTTTCTCCTTGTATCTCTCTCTCTCTTTTTAAAAGATTTATTTATTTCTCGTCTCTCCTCATTGTTTTGCGCTTGCTGTCTGCTCTCTGTGTGTTCTTCTGTGTCTGTTTGTCTTCTCTTAAGCAGCACCGGGAACCGATCCTGGGACCTTCCGGAGTGGAAAACGGTGCTCAATCTCTTGTGCCACCTCAGCTCCCTAGTCTCTCTTTTGTGTCTCTTTTTTATTGTGTCATTTTGCTGTGCCAGCTCTTGGCAAGGGCCAGCATTCCACGTGGACCAGCACTCCATGTGGACCAGCTCTACACTCGGGCCCGCTTGCTTTTTCACCAGGAGGCCCCGGGAATCTAACCCTGGACCTCCTATATGGTAGATGGGAGCCTAATCACTTGAGCCACACATCTGCTTCCCCCTCCTTGTGTCTCTTGTTGCATCATCTTGTTGCATCAGCTTGCTGCACCAGCCTGTTGTGTCACCTCGCTGTCTTGCTCATCTTCTTTAGGAGGCACCAGGAACCAAACCAAGGACCTCCCATGTGGTAGGTGGGAGCTCAATTGCTTGAGCCACATCCACTTCCCAGGTGAAACATTATTATTCCCATTTTTCTGAAGCTCAAAACTTAAGTGATTTAATCAGAATCATCCAGGTGGTAAGTGTAGCCAGGGTTAGAACACCAGAATTCTGAACTCTGGTCAACATTTTTTCTACCTCATCAAGCAAAGCCTGGGATTTGGAAATCAAGGAGTCTCGGATCTGAATCCCATTTCTGCTTCTTAACTGGCTCTGTGCCCCTGGACCATTAACTTAACTATTCTGACATTTTTCCTTATGGAATGAAGATTATAAAACCTACCTGGATGGGAGTTTTCCTTTTGGAGTAATGAAAACCTTCTGAAAATGACTGAAGTGCTGACAGCACAGCTCTGTGATGAAACTGAGAACCACTGAGCATAAACTTTGGGATGGATTGTACAAGGCATGGGACTTGAACCCTGTGGTAGATGATGGACTGTGGTTAACAGTTCAAATACAAGAACCTTCTTTCATGAACTATAACAAATGTACAATACTAATACATGCTGATAAAAATAGGGTGGTGTCTTAGTTTGCCAAAGGGCTGCCGATGCAAAGTACCAGAAATGTGTTGACTTTAATGATGGAAAATTTATTAGGGTGAAAGCTTACGGTTCCGAGGCCATGAAATGTCCAAATCAAGGCACAATCAGAGATGCTTTCTCACCAAAATCAGCAACAGGTAATCCTGGTGTCCTCCACGGGGTGAAGCAAGATGGCAACCAATCTCTGCTGAGGTCCCTGCCTTCCCCTCCAGAATCTACTCACTTCTGGAACTCAGCTGTAGGCAACCAGGCATAGGGCTTGTCTCTTTCTGGGCCTCCTCTCTCAGTCTCTGGCAGTTCTCTGCCTTTCTGCAGCTGTAGGCGAACCTGGAGTCCTTTCTCTACTTCCTCCTTTTTCTCACATGGCAGGATCGAATATGGCAGCTTCCTTTCTTCTGTGTGTCTCTGTTTGTGTCTCTATTTATGTAAGACCCACCGAGAGGGCAGAGACTCCTCCTGAGTCATGCTTTAATGATGTAGTCCAGTCAAAATGGTCTCACACCTACAGGAACGGATTAGTTCAAAAACATAGTCTTTTTCTTTTGGGGATTCATAAAAGAACTCCAAACTTTCACAGGTGGTTTATAGAAAATATACACCAAAAGTAAGCTATAGCCTGGTTAGCAATAAAAGTTTGATGGTATTCTTTCATCATTTGTAACAAATATTCCACAACAATGCCATGTGTTGGTGATAGGGTGATATATGGAAGTCCTGTATGTTATGCATGATTGTTTCGTAAGCTCACAGCTTTTCTAATTTAAAAAATCAATAACTTGAAAAAAAAAACTAACAACAAATAAAAAGCAAAATTTTTTCTATCTTATTAACAAATATAAATTTTAATAATGAAAAAAAGACAACTGAATAAAACCTACCTGGTTGGCCTGAGGTAAGGGTTACATCCTATTATATGTGAAAAGTGCTCTGTAATCAGCAATATACTATATGAAATTTGTTATTTCATACATTTATCTGTTATTTGTCATTATTAATATGTAGGTAATAGGCTTACCTGTGGTAGCATTTATTTTATTTTATTAAGCTTTTTATGATGACATTTTCAAACATATTCTAAAGTATACTTGAATATAATGAATAGGTAATCCTGGTGTCCTCCAAGGGGTGAGGCCCATGTATTCATCACCCAGCTTCACCATTTATCATCATAAGGCCAATCTTACATTACCTACAACCTCTATTCCCTACCTTTTGCCAGATTATTTTTTTTTAGATTTATGTATGTATGTATGTATATATGTATTCCCACCCCTTTGGTGCTTGTGCTCGCTGTCTGCTTTTCTCTGTCCATTTGCCGTGCGTTTCCTCTGTCTGCTTGTCTCCCCTTTGTTGTGTCATCTTGTTGCACTAGTGCTCCACAGGCATGGACCGTCAGCTCGCCACAGGCGTGGGCCAGCTTGCCCTCACCAGGAGGCCCCGGGGAACCAAACCCAGGGTCTCCCATATGGTAAACGGGAGCCCAACCACTTGAGCCACATCCATTTCTCTGCTAGATTATTTTTATCTTATTTTATTTTTTTATTTTAATATATTTTTTTAATTTTTATAAAGATATTTAGATTACATAAATGTTACACAAAAATTACAGGGATTCCCATGTTCCCCACCTCCCACAACTCCCATAACATCCCACATAAACATCTTTCATTAGTGTGGCACGTCACCTTCAATGGATATACACATCTTGGGGCTTTGCCACTAAGCATGGACCATAGTTCACACTGTAGACCACACTCTCTCCCACTCAGTTCTGCATGTTATATAATGATATAAAATGGCCTATATCTGTCATTGCAAGGTCACTCAGGATAATTCCCAAGTCCCGAAAAAGCCCCTGTACTACAATTGCTTTTCCCTCTCCCTGTCCCCAAAGCGTCCAGTGGCCACTGGCTCCACGTTAATGTTGTAATTACTTCCATTGTGTGAATCATAATATGTCTATATCAGAATACCAGTAAGTCCACTCTAGTCCATAAGCTCTTCCCCCAATCCTGAGGAGTCTGGGATGGTGATTTCCACTCCACCTCCAAGTGAGAGTGGGCTTATATCCCATGGATAAGATGGATGGGATTATCCTGCCTGCCACTGCAGACTCTCTCTATTCCCTGGGATGGCTGTTGTCCATCATCATCTCCCCACCAGATGTCCAGGGTGAATCCATTGAGCTTTAGAGTAGGAGCTGCAGCTCCACTGAGATTCCGGGCCCAGCTGGCACATGGACAGCCCGAAGACTCTGGTCTCTGGAAGTGCACCTACAAACTCTGGCACCACATATAGCTTTGAATAGAAGGGACAGATGGACCATGTGCAGGGAAGACATATTTGGGTCCATCTCTGTCACTCTCAGGAGCAAGGATTCAAAAGTAGGGCCCACTGATAAGGCACGAAACCCTGGGGCTATCTGCCCTGATATAGGACCTGGGTGTCTCCAGAGCCATCAGGAGACCCTCTGTTTGGGGTTAGATTATTTTTAAAACCATCACACACACACTCACACACACACACACATGTCTAAGAGATAAGCACTCTTTAAAAATATGTCCGCAGTACCATTATCACATCTAAAAGAAATTAACATTAATTCCTTAAGACCATTCAATATCTAGTCAGCATAATAATTCCCTGATTATCTCATAAATGGTTGTTTTATCTGACTCAGTATATATTGCTTTTGGTGATATTATTACATGTTTTTTAATCTATATAACAGTCCTCCTGCCTCTGGCTTTTTAAATTTGCCATTTATTTGTTGAAAAAAGCCTAGTAATGTCCTAAAACACTTGCTACATTTTGGATTTGGCTATTGCATCCTTGTAGTATCTTAAACATCTTCCTATATCCTCAGTGTTTGTATAAACTAGTGATTATATCTAGAGGCTTAATCAGTTTAGGATGAAATGTTTGCCAAAAAATATTACATATTTCCTATTTTATTACATCAGGAGGCACATAAGTTCAGCTGTCTCTCTTTTTGTGATCTTAAGACTGATCAGTGTGTTCACAAAGTGAGTAGATCCAAGTTTTGTGAAAACTGACTCTTAAAATTTGTGGGGCTTTCTTTAAGAAGAAAAATACAAAATTACAAATATAAAATTAGGTACTATGGCTTGGAAAGGGCCCTTGATGGGGCTGAGGCTTAAACTATATCAGCTCATGGTAAATTCCTCTTTAGGTTCAAGTGATTTGAACAGGATTATTTTTTCTTAATTTTTTTGTGGTTATATATAAAACAAATTTTGCCATTTTAACCATTTTAAGTGCAGAATTCAATTGCATTAACTACATTTACAATGTTGTACACCACCATCCATTACCAAAACTTTTTCAGCATCCCAAAAAAGAAACTTTGTACCCATTAAGCAATAATTCCCCTTACCACCCCCTCCCTGAGACCCTGTTAAACTGTAATCTCTTTTCTCTCTCTATGAATTTGCTTATTCTAGGTATTTCATGTAAGTGGAGTCTTACAATATTTGTCCTTTTGTTTCTGACTTATTTCACTCAACATGATGTCTTTAAGGCTCATCCCTGTTGTAGCATTCATTGGAATATTATCTGTTTTTATGGCTGAAAACGATTCCATTTTATGTATAAACCACATTTTGTTTATCCATTTATCTATTGATGGATACTTAAGATTGTTTCCACCTTTTGGCTTTTGCAAATAAGGCTGCTATGAAGATTGGTGTACAAGCATCTGTTTGAGTCCCTACTTTAAGTTATTTTGGGTCTATAACTAAAAGTGGGTTTGCTGGGTCATATGGTAATTTATTTTTAACTTTTTGAGGAATCACCATATTGTTTTCTACAGTGCCTGCACCATTTTACATTCCCACCAGCATTGCATGAGGGTCCCAATTTCTCCACATACTCACCAACATTTGTTATTTTCTATTGTTTAATTAAAGCTACCCTCGTGGGTATGAAATGGTATCTCATTGTGGTTTTGATTTGCTTTTCCCTAATAGCTGATGATGTTGAATATCTTTTCATGAACTTACTGGCCATTTGTATATCTTCTTTGGAGAAATGTCCATTCAATTTCTTTGCCCGTTTTTAAATAGGATTGATTGTCTTTTTGTTGTTGAGTTGTAGGGCTTTAGACAGGAAATTTTTAATAGAGGATTTGCAAATTGTGGTAGCTTAGAGCTATGCACCCCAGAAAGAACATCTTCTTAAACTTAATCCATTCTTGTGGGTGTGGACCATTGTAAATAAGGTCTCTTCAAGGGGTTCTGTTAAGGTGTGGCCCAACTGAATCAAGATGTTTTTGTTGTTGTTCTTGCTGTTTTTTTTAAGGAGCTACAGGAGATTGAACTTGGGTCCTCATACATGCAAAGTAGGTGCTCAACCACCGAGCTACTCCCACTCCCCAGGATGGGTTTTTTTAATTTTTTATTTTATTTGTTTATTTATTTATTTCTCCCCACCCCCTCATTCTTTGCACTTTCTGTGTGCTGTCTTTATTTATTTATTTATTTATTTTTTAAAAAAAGATACTTAGATTACATAAATGTTACACAAAATGTGTGCTGTGTCTTTAAGAGGCACTGGGAACTGAAGCCGGGACCTCTGATGTGAGACGGAGGTGCCTAATTGCTTGAGCCACCTCCGATCCCTGCTTTGTTGTGTCTCTCATTATATTTTTCTTCTTGTGTCTCTTGTTGTGTCATCTTGTTGGATCAGAATGCCATGCCTACCCATCACGCCAGCTTGCTGTCTTCTTTAGAATGCACCGGGAACAGAACCACGGACCTCCCATGTGGTAGGCGGTAGGCGGGAGCTCAGTCGCCTGAGCCACATCTGCTTCCCCAGGATGGGTTTTAATCCTATTACTGAATGCCTTATAGGGAAGGTCACAGAGAGAGAAAAAGCCACAGAGGAAGCAGCCAGAAGCCTAAGTCAACAGAACCCAGAGAAGCCAGGAGAGGCCGCCATATGCATTACCATGTAACAGAAAAGCCATGGACCAAGGATCATCAGTAGCCAGCCCCAGAATGCCACAATCCTCTGGGAGAAAGCATTGCCTTGATAACACCTTGATTTTTGGATTTCTCCTAGCCTCAAAACTGTGAGCCAATAACTTCCCATTGTTTAAGCCAACCCATTGCATGGTATTTGATTTAGCAGCCAGGAACCTAATATCTAAGGTATAAGTGAAACTCTAAAGACTAGAGGAATAGTAAATATAGGGAACAGCCCCTACCTGTAGGGCTGAGTCAGAGCACCCAAAGAAGGGTCAAACCTGGAATAGTTTCATTTGCCCCCAAGGATGAGATTGAGTTCTCACTGGAGAGGTGTGATTGTAGCCAGCTGGATGGTGGATATGTTTGCTTGTAGTACTACTGCAAGCTAGTGCGGGCAAGCTGGAACCTGAGGTGCTAACAAAGCTCAATGGAAAGCTGCTCATGGAGATGCTGCTAAAATTCATGGGGGTGTTCTTCACTGTTTTGGCCACTGTGCACTGGAGGAATAAGCCAGAAAGCTCACTGGAACCAGGAAACACCCTCCTCCTGCAATTTCCACCAGCACCCTCTACTGACAAAAGCTTAACACTGCTAGCTAGCAACAGGAGAAATGCTTAGGGGTCCAGCACTACTATCACAAAGGAGAACAAAGAAGGGTGGATTAGGAGTTGAAAGGCAATAAACTGATACTCAGTATCCAGGAAATACAGTTCATAGGCAAAGATAGTATAAATGCTTGGTTCTTGCCCTTTGTTTACCAGTTTTCTAAATGAGTTAGTTCTCTAGAATCCTACAGAGGTTGCTCTAGTGATTTCTATTGTCGTTGCTATTTTGAAGAATTATAATCTAATGATTTTTAATATATTTTCAGTGTTTGATCCATTGCAGTCATTTCTTATTGGTAGCATATAATTTAAACTGATCAGATGCCTGAAGAATGTGTGTTTTCTCTCCCTCAATGTTTATAGGAGATAAGATAAAAAGTCATCCCAATGCATTTGGGTACAAAAGTCCTTATAACAGAGATATCTATATACAGAGGGATCAGAGCTGGGAGTTTTCATTTCTTTGGGCTCAAGAATTACTCTGAAACATGTGGAAAGTCTTGACCTTGAATGCATGATAGTCATAAAGTAGGGAAAGAAGCTTTGTTAATCATGGATAGTTGGATTGTCAAAGCTTTCCAATTGATGTGTCCCAAGCCATACAGGTGTGTGCTATGAGGTGAAAAAGGTTGGGAAGCACTGGATTAAGGGATTGTGGCACATTGTATTTTCCAAAGCTGAAATGTGCTCTTCTACAATGTGACCTTGCCATTTCTCCATCAAGACATGGATTCTAATGCCACTCCCCTTGAATTTGGTCTGTTTAATGGCTCATTTGCAACCAGTAGAATATGCAGTGGAAGTGTGCTGCATGACTTCTGAGGCTAGATCACAAAAGACCTTGCTCCTTCTGCCAGGCACCTTTATGAAGCCCATCTATGCTGGAGAAGGCATTTGTAGGCTCTCCAGTTGACATCCCAGGCAGCCATGATCAATTGTGAGTGGGCCACCTTGTACATCCAGCCCACTTGAGCCTTCAGATGACCATAGCCCCAGCCAGCATAGGAGGGCAACCACACAAGAAGCCCCAAGTGAGAACTGCCCAGGCAAATTCATGACCCACAAAATCAAGAGTAAAGTAATCTGGTTGCTTTAAGGTGCTAGGTTTTAGGGTAATTTGTAATTAAGCAATCATAACTAGAATAAAGATCTCAAAGTTCTTTCCTACACAATTCACAAATCAAGATTATGTATAGTCCCGTGGATTATAGTTATCTTGCAGAGGAGATTAAAAATAGGGACCTGCATGTGCCAGCTGGGCCCTGACCCTCAGCGGAGTTGCAGCACCTACTCCCAGTTCATTGGACTCACCCAGGACAACTAACAAGGAGGTGAGGATTGACAACCACCATACCAAGGAAACAAGAGAGCCGGCAACTGCAAGCAAGAGAGTCCCATCCATAGGCTGTATGGGATTGAAGCCCCCTCTCAATTAAAGGTGGAGTGAACATCACCATCCCAGAATCCTCAGGATTGGGGAATGAACTATGGACTAGAGTGGATTTACTGTCATTCTCATATAGGCTTATTGTGATTCTAGCATTGGAAGAAATTATCACATTGATATGGAGGCAGTGGCCACTGGAGGCTCTGGGGGCAGAGAAAGAAAAACAGGTGTAATGCGGGGGCTTTTTCAGGACTTGGGAATCTTCCTGAATAGCATTGCAGTGACAGATATAGGCCATTTTATATCTTCCCATAACCTGCAGAATTGTGTGGGAGAGAGTGTAAACAACAATGTGAACTATGGTCCATGTGCAGTGGCAATGCTCCAGGATGTGTTTAGCAATTGCAATGAATGTGCCACACTAATGAAGGATGTGTTTATGTGGGAGGGTGTGGGAGGTGTGGGGAGCAGGACATATGGGAATCCCTATATTTTTTGTGTAACATTTATGTAATCTAAATATCTTTTAAAAAATAAAAATATATGTTTTTTTTTTTTTTTTAAATAAGGACCTGCTTCTAAACTCTGATTTGAGGTCCACAATAGACATTGTGTCTCCTGAATCACCTGTCTCCAGAGTCTCCAGGGCCCTTCCCTGGCCACTCACAGGAGTTTGTAGTTCTCCTACTTTTTCTGCTTAATAGCAGGACAGGACCAGTGGCTTTCCTTCTAATATATCCTGTAGTTCTAACCCTCAGAAGAATATACTATTCTTGCTAGGACAGTGGAAAGTAGAATAAGGAATATGGAATCTAGAGTCAAAAAACCTGAGTCCAGATTAATTCACTTACTAGCTGTGAGAACTTAAGGAAATTTTATACCAACTTTACCTCAGTTTCCCCATCTGAAAATGGGAAAATTAATCTGTGTCCTATAGAGAAATTGGGAGGGTTATGGGGGACGGATGTGGCTCAAATGGTTGGGCGTCCGTCTCCCATATGGAGGGACCCGGGTTCGATACCCAGGACCTCCCGGTAAAAAAAAAAAAAAAAAAAAAAAAAAAAAAAAAGAAATTGGGAGGGTTAAATAAGATTACACCTGTGAAACCCTAGGGGTTTCGATCCATTTGTTTGGGCTTCTTTTATTGTTTTTATGCCTTTTCATTTTCTTAGAACATTAAAAAGATATAGAAAGCACAAAAAAAGAATAATCATTCATATTCCCACACCTGGAAGTTACCACCATTAACATCTTTACTTATTTACTTTTAATTGTTTGTTGTTGTTGTTTTTTAAAGAAAACTCATTCTGTTACGTTTGAGAAACAGAGAATTATGTGTTTATTAAAATTATTTATATAGAAAAGTGCCCCCAGATATGGAATACTTCATGAAGACATATGCCATTTTGTACAGGGGAAGATTATCATTAATCTTCTCTGTATCGTTCTAGTGATTTAATATCTGTATGCTCAAACAAGCATCCTGGCATAGTTTTAAATACTAAAATTTTATTGATACATGTGAAGAAATTCGATTATATCTATTGCCACTCCCCTGACCTTTTGGATGTCCTTTAACCTTGGGTCACTATTTGAGTAGAACTGATTTCTCCTCTGGCTGGATACTCATATCTTCGGGAGGCAATATTCTCTATTGTTCTAGTCTAAAGGAGAACTTTCTCTGCCACCGCCTTCTCCCTCACCTCTTTTTTGCAGCAAACTGACCTCAATTTTATTCCACATCCCATGGCCTGCTCAGTTCAACATTCCTTCTAACATATACAGATTACATTGTCAGTTGTATCAGAACCAGATTTTACACCCAATGGGAATTTGGTGGCACAGTGTGAAGGGCGTGTGGTCTCCAGTGCTCTGTTGCAGAATGGGAGACATGTCTGTCCTACTGTTTGAGTGTCCTTCTGGGGTGCGCCACAGTGGCAACCCATGTCCACAGTTTGACTCGGCTTGTTGTGACTAAATCCTCCTGCCACCTTTTGTGACCTTCCAACCTCTCCACCCAATGGCCTCTTTCCTGTGGCTCGGCTCCTTTTTGGTGCAGGAGCTGGTAAGGTGGTGCTAGTGGGGCTGTGGTTTCTCTTGGGAGGCACCACAAAATCACCTCAGACTCCGGAAGGGACCTTCATTACCCTGCTCCTCAGAGAGGATCAAGTTCAGATGCACATTCTGTGGGGATCCTTAAGAACCTTCCAGGCTTCAGCCCTCCTGCATGCGAGCAGGTAATGATCAGTGTTCAGAGATTTGGATATCCTGACAGAACCTGACCTGGCACTTTTGTGGAACTTGGGCCTGAGTCCAAGTTCTGAACCTGGGCCTGAACTTGGGCAGGTGGCAGTGGTCGTATGAAGAGTAAAGCAGGCCTATCCTCTCATTCCCAGCTATTCTTGCTACCTGGGCTTTTTTTCTACGCAACAGCTCTGCACCTCTCAAGATCAAAAGAAATTTCCAGATAAAACATGACCTAGAAGGTACTTAGTTCTCTTTGTCTTCTTCCACTGGGCATTTACGGAGTTCCTGCTTATTTCTCCGCTAGTCTTCTCCAAACACTCCCACCCCCTGGCCCCGTGGCTGCCGGCAGACTGGTACAAACAGCTTCAAAGGGCCCACATTAAAGTCATACATTTGGAATAAATCCTTCTCTCTCAAAATTAAGTATAACTGTTTTCCCAGGAACTGGGGTAGGAGAATAGGGAACCTGGGGCATGTGGAGAATCAAGTATTTAGAAATCTGAGGCAGGTGGAGAGTCACATATCTAGAAACCTGGGGCAGGTGGAAAGTCAGTTATTTAAAGACCCTTATGTGTGGAAGGACCAACATTTCCGACATTTCTGGGAAAGACACCTGCTTGCCTGAGATAGAAGCCTGAGGTTAGGCAAACAAGGACTTAGCTTATCTAGTAACCTGCTCCCTTGCCCAAGGACTTATAAGATGTTAACTAACAACTCCTCGAGGTAGCTCTAGCATCAGAGGTTACTCTTGTGCTTCTCAGCCCTACCCACTTGCTCCCGCTTTCCTTCCTTTAACACTGTTCAGTAAACCATCTTGTTGCTTGGTTCGGTCCTTGAATTCTTTCCTGCGAAGAACCCTTTGTTAACACAGCCACTTAACCTATTTGCACCCGTGTTAGTACATAGCAGATTAATAATTTGAGACATTAACCAAAACGTTTTGTTTTTTCCCTTCCACCACCACCCGCATTTTATTGAGATGTGGGGCTGCCATTTGCCCCAGGGGAGAATTGGCAGGCAAGACTAGACCTGAGAAAAAGGTGTTTGATTCCTGACATCAGGATCCAGAAGACACCACCTCTAGCGAGACTGAAGAGATCTGAAAGGGCATGCAAACTGGCAGAACTGGCTTCTGTCCCCGGGTCTCCTCCCACCCGCTCCAGGGTCTCCTCCCACTCTAGACACATACCTCGAGAAAGAACACAGGGCATGGAGTAGAGGGAAAGAGTTTTGGAAGTTCTAACAGCTGTGCAGGGGCTACAAGGTCCACCCTCATTCTTCTCCCCCACCAGAAGCAGTGGGAGGGACAGGATCCAAAATAGAATTGCCTTGGAGACGTGGAGAGCTTCCTGTCCTGAATGTTGGACGCGGCACTGATGTGCCTGTGCCACATGGGCATGAGGAGGGGCTAGAGAGGGTGCACAGGCTGCTGCGGCATGAGGTGGCCCTCAGCCACTGAGGGCTGTGGGAGGGGACCGGCAGCCCTCAGTGGCTGAGCACTCTTGGGCTGAGCACTAAGGCAATGCCTGCCAGAAAATCCCGGGAGAAGACCCGCTGCTCAGGAGAGAGTGTGGCTTCCGCTCTGTTGGTCATCATTGCCAAGGAAAAGAGGGACGAGTTGAGCCAGCAGGGCCAGGCTGCCAAGATCTGCCCCAGGCAGGTCTTGCCTTGTCTGAGCTGAAAGAAACAGGTGGGAAGAGGTCAGAGTCACAGATTCCAGCACAGGCCTGCGATGAATCGAGAGACTGGGAAGCAGACCTGCATCTCTTCATCAGAGATGAAGTTGAGGGGAGGAAACTTTAGAATCCCTTGAAGCTTAGAATTGAGACTGGGAAAGAAAACCAAAGAAGCCATTTTTACCCTGAATGTGAATTCTTTAGGAAAGCAAAAGCTTACCACATACCCTTTTTTTTTTTAAGTAGTTTTTTTTTTTTAAGATTTATTTTATTTATCTATTTCTGCACTGCCACCCCACCCCCACCCCCCAATTTTGTGCTTGCTGTCTGCTCTCTGTGTCCATTCTCTGTGTGTTCTTCTGTATCTGCTTGTCTTCTCTTTTAGGCAGCACCAGGAACTGATCCTGAGACCTTCCGGAGTGGGAGACAGGTGCTCAATCTCTTGCGCCACCTCAGCTTCCTGGTCTCCTGCATCTCTTATTGTCTCTCCTCTGTGTCTTTTTGTTGCATCATCTTGCTGCACCAGCTCTCCGTACGGGCCAGCACTCCTGAGTGGGCCAGCTCTCTGTGTAGGCCAGGACTCCACATGGGCCAGCTCTCCCCTTGGGCCACCTCGCCTTTCACCAGGAGGCCCCGGGAATTGAACCCTGGACCTCCCATATGGTAGACGGGAGCTCAATCACTTGAGCCACATCCGCTTCCCACCACATACCCTTTTAATGCCATATGAGAGTGTTGTGCAGTCAGCTCACCTGAGGGCCATCTGCTATTCAAGAGCAGTGGTGTTAAAGTGCAGTCCAGAGACCTCGTGGAGATCCCTGAGACCCTTTCAGGGGCCTATGAGGTCAAAACCATTTTCACAATAATGTAAAGATATTGTTTGCCACCAATAAAGGAAACTCAGTCTCCCACTAGATTGTTAAGAGACAAGAAATAACTTCATTTTCCTGGGCACATACCTAGACTACACTTCCCAGCCTCCCTGTGGTTAGGTGTGACTGAGTTCTAGCCAACAGATTAGAGCAGAAGTGATGTCGCCTGCTCCCACACCTGGTCCTAAAACCCTCAGAGGCGATCCTAGATGCTCTCCCCTCTTTCAGGCTGGTTGGAATGGAATGACATCCTGTGTGAGTTTACCAGGCCGCGATGACAAATACCTCACACTGAGCTGACTTCAATAACAGGAATTTGTTGGCTTATGTTTTCGGAGGCTGGAAGGGTCGGAAGTGTTCTGGTTGGCCAACGACCCTCATGTAGTACTAGAAAACCCCAGTATAGCTTAGTTATTAAGGCATCGTACTGTACCTTATAACGTTAGAAAAATTCAATGTAACACTTTCTCAGGAGGCACACAGAGCTACAGATTTAACATTAACCAGATTTAGGGCGACCAAAAATGTGTAACTATGCACTTCCTCACTTGTTATCTTTACCCCCACCTGTGGTTATCTATATTGTCACATCTGTCTTATCTGTACCTTCACTTCTGTATCACCTCCCGTCTTTATCACCCCAAGATTACCCAACCCCAGGTACCATGCATATTTTAAGATTAACTGAGGAAGCAAAGACTAATTTTTCCAGAGCTTTCTTAGAAATGTCACCCTAATGATTAACTTTCTGTGTTTCAACTGGTATAAAAGCTGAGAGAAAAACCCTTAACAGGGAGGCTGATTTGAGATTGTACATCTCCAGTCTTCCGCCGGCGAATAAAGCCACTTTTCCTTCCTAGGCTAGTTCAGAGTGTCTGTCTATTCTGCCGCACCAAATGAAAGAACCCAGCCGAGGACCACCCTGCCCCTCTTCATGTGGCTTCCTTGGATTTCCCATCACATTGTGATGTCCTCTTCTTTCTCTTCCAGGTTTTGGTGTGGTTTTTTTTTTGAGATATGGGGGGCCAGGGACTGAACCCAGGACCTTGTATGTGGGAAGCCGGCGCTCAACCACTGAGCCACATCAGCTCCCCTGAGTTGGTTTTTTTGTTTGTTTGCTTGTTGTTATTGTTTGTTTGTTTGTTTTTTTTTAAAGATTTTATTTATTTATTCATTTATCCCCCCCTTGCTGCTTGTGCTCGCTGGGTCAGCTAGCCACGCCGTGCGGGCGGGCTTGCCTTCACCAGGAGGCCCCGGGAACCGAACCCGGGGCCTCCCATATGGTAAACGGGAGCCCTACTGATTGAGCCACAGCCGCTTCCCTACTTGTTGTTTGTGTTTGCTTTCTTAAAGGAGGCACTGGGAACTGAACCCGGGACCTCCCATGTGGGAGGCAGGTGCTCAACTGCTTGAGCCACATCAGCTCCCTTCCAGGTTCTTCTGATTTCTGGCTTCCTGCTCCTCTCTGTGGCTTTCTCTTATGTCTGAATTTCTTCTGCTTATAAGAGACTTCAGTAATCCAGATTAAAACCCAACCTCATTCTCTTGGGTCACGCTTTAAAATAACGTCTTCAACAAATGGAGTCACACCTACAGGAATGTGGATTAGATTAGGAACATGTCTAAATTGGGGTACATATTTAATCTACCAAACAGCCGCACCCACCATAACCTTGGGGACAGCCTGCTAGCAATGACAGACAAGGAGCCTGGATCCCTGAATCCCTGCTTGGGAGAGCACCACCCATACAGGAACCCCACATTGGGTAGTTAAGAGACAAGAAATAAATGTTTATTGTGGTAAATCACTGAGCTTTCAGGGTCTACCTGTTTCTAACACAGTGAGCACCCCACTATGAAGACTGAGGCCACAAGTCTAGAGTTAACTGCTGTTGTCAAATTCAACGCATGGCCAAAGTAATCTGACAAATCCCTCTTTCATTTGGCAGCCCTTCCAGTTTTGACATCAGCCGTTATTGTGCTGCATGACAACTAGGCATCAGTGATAAACATTTCACAAAAATGGCTGTATGTAATGGCTTTTGTTTTTTTAAAGACAAACTAATTTTTTCTTCTCTTTCTCCCTCCAGTACCCACACTTGGCATCAATCAATAATTGATTCTGATACTATGCACAGCATCATCCTTGCACCGTGACAATAATAGGCATATGATATCTCAAGCAAGGAGGCTGATAATTCTGCTGCACTCTAGGCTGGTCATATTATGACTGGAACTTGCTTTCAGGTCTGGGCTCTTCACTTTATATTGGGGAGAGACAAAGTGGAGTCTAAGAATGTGTCAGCCAGGATGGAGAAGGGTTCAAAACTGTCTTATGAGAGATGACTGAGAAACTGAAAGAAAAAAAAACTCAGAGAAGATGTGGTGACTGTCTTAACCTATTCAAAGGGCTGTCATGGTGAAGAGGGATTAGAATTATAGTCTGGCCCCAAGACGCAGAAAACGAACTAACTGGCTGAAAGCTCCTGGGGAGAAATATTTCAATAAGGAAAGAACTTTCTAGCAGGGCAAAATATCCACAAATGGAAGCGACTCTGTACTGAAGAAGGAATGACTGTTGATTTAAAGGAAGAAATGGAAAAGAGGAAAGAAGAAAAGGATTAACAGGGGTTTCTGTACAGAAGTAACAATGCAGTTTTGGTTTCATTTGAAGGTTGGAAGCAGTTATCTGCCTAGGGCTAACATTAAGGCAGCCTGCTTCATCATTCTGGAATAAAACACTCCTAAAAACCCTTTGGTTATGCAAATATAGAACAATGACCCTCTTTGAGAATAACAGGTTTGAGAGCCTGCTTGTCGAGAGCTAAACTGTGTTGCATAATAATGAAAAAATATTTTTCTCTCTCTCTTTTTTTTTTTTTTTTTTGGTAGGAAGAGTTGCATCTCTACTGATTATGTTTCTGATGGAAATATGTTTCCTTCCTAATGTGGCTTTAGACCACATGCACTATTTATATATTATGACTTGTCCTTGTGGAGGTGTGAGTGTGAATTCTTGCCCCAGCTGTTGTTCACAGGAGATTCAGAAGATGGCAGGTGGGCTGGACTGGCCTGCCTTCACCCTGTGCTGAGTAACAGATTAGACTCTTTATATCCCACTCACTTTCCAGAAATGAATGAGCCACACTTGGGGAAAGTACCGAAGTAGAATGTTTCGCTTCTGATGGATTCATCTGGAGGCTCTATGACAGTGTATCTCAGAGAGTGGTCCAAGGATAGATATATTCAGTCTAAAGAACTATAAAACAAGCATCCGTGTAATCAATCACCATCAGATTAGAAACAGAACATTCATGACATGGTCATGTACCCTGTAGGCCTTCCAACAACTCTCCTTCCTTCTCCATAGGGTCACCACCATGATGATTTTTGTGATTACCATCCCCTTGCTTTTCTTTATAGTTTTAACATCTGTGTATCTCTAAAAACCATTTTCTTAGTGTTGCCTGTGTTTTTAACTTTAATTAAATCAAATCATAGTCTCTGTATCCTTCTTTGATTTGCTATCTTTTCTCATGATTCATACTGTATATTATGTTTCATTCCTTTGTAGTGCTGATTAATATTCCACATGCCACAATTTATCTGCAAATTTCCAACTTTTTGTTATTATGAACAATGGTACTATGAACATTCTTGTACATGTCACCTAATAACTAGAGGGCAGTGGTTCTCAGATATCCCCAGCATCAGATCACCTGGAAACTGGTGAGAAATGCACATTTTCAACTCTCATTTCAGCCTTTTTGAATCAGAAATGCTGGGGGAAGAGCCAAGCAATTTTTCACAAGTCCTCCAACAGGTTAACATTTGAGAACCACTGTCCTAGGGTCTACACAGTCAATTTTTGATTCTTGCTATTTGCAGTTAGTTACGTTCTATAAAGTCACCACAAACACTGAATCAGTGAAAACTGAACCACTGGTCCTAGGGGAAATACAGGATAAGGTTCTGTGAGCTTCTGATCACAACAGTTTTGTCAACTGATGATTATATAATCTTGTTTCTGTTTTAAGACACCTTATTTTTAACACATATTGTTGATTCATTAGCATTGAATTCATGGCCAACAGCACTATAACTCATGCCTGAACAAAGTGTATTTAACTCAGATATTTTTTCCATAAGGCACATCATAGCCTTTTTGCACTTAGGAACACTAGACAGCACTTCAGCATTACTCTTGGGGGCCATTTTAAACAGTAAAATCACCAACAAAAAGCACAAAAAATTAGAAAAATGTGGCTCTAAGTATACCACAAAAGGGTCAGTTGTTTACATCATGAGAGCTGAAACAAGAAGGCAGAGGATTGCCTTATTTGACCTCAGCTGGGAATATGTGTGTCAGGTGAGTCAAATTTTTTGTCACTTTGCTCACGTCCATGAGCAAACATGAAAGCACCACAAGTGTTGACTTAGGAGTTACAAATAAATTTTAGCTATCAGGTAAATTCATAAATACAGAATCCTGAATAATGAGGATCAACTGTATGTAGGAATGGAATTGCTGGGCTCATGTTCAGTTTTTCTAGATAAAGTCAATCTGTTTTCCAAAGTGGTATACTTCATCAGCAGTAAATGAGAGTCTCTGTCTTTCTAAACCCTCGTTAATACTTAGTATTATTAGTATTTTAATTTTAGCCATTCTGGTGGATATGAAATAGTACTTCATTGTGGTTTTAAGTCACTTTTCAATAATGAAATTGAGCATTGCATCAGTCAGTGTTTCAGTCTGCTAAGCTGCCAAAAGCAGATACTATAACATGTGTTGGCTTTAATTTAATTTAAATGGGAATTTATTAGCTTACAAGCTAACAGTTTTGAGATCATGAAAATGTCCAAATCAAGCCATCATCAAGATGATGCTTTCTTCCTGAAGACCAACTGTTGGACTCCTCTGTCACATGGCAAGGCACATGGCAATGCCTGCTGGTCTCTCCCTTTTCCGGTTTTCTTACTTTAAGCTTCTTACTTCCATGGCTTTGTCTCCCTCCCTTCTCTCTCTCTCTCTCTCTCTCTCTCTCTCTCTCTCTCTCTCTCTCT
>JAKSZT010001178.1:14200344-14505358 GCA_026826555.1 Tolypeutes matacus
TCTCTCTCTCTCTCTCTCTCTCTCTCTCTCTCTCTCTCTCTCTCTCTCCATCCCATTTGTAAAGGACTTTGGTAAGAAGATTAAGACCCACCCTGGGCCATGCCTTAACTGAACTAACTTATTCAAAAGGTCCTACTTACAATAGGTTTACACCCACAGGGATGGAATAGCTTTAAGAATATGATTTTCTAGGTACATACAGTTCCAAACTACCACAGTTAGAGTGCCAACATATTGACATTAGAATAATTATGTATGTGTAGGAGATGAGCATGGAGGGGTGTTTATTAACACAGGTGTGTGCTGGTATAGGGAAATACTAGAGATATGCAGAAACTGAGGGCTAGCAGCAGCAAATCTGTCACTACCCTTAAGCTGAAAAGAAGAGACAGTCCCATAATGCAAGCTACCTTCTGGGAGCATTGACTTTCTATAAAGGAATATAGCTAGTCCAAGGCAACTTCTCTCCTGGAGGTAACCGGGATAGAATACCCTGACCTCACATGACTCTTTCTCTGAACTCATGTAGAACATCTCACAGAATGGGGATGATGAACCTAGTCTGATAACAACTTTTTTTTCATGTGTTTTTATCGATTTTGGTTTCTTTTGCTGGTGAAGTGCTTGTTCAAATCTTTTGTACTTTTTTTCCTACTGCATGTCTGCCTTTTTCTTATTCGTTTGTAGGCATTATTTATATATTCTTAATATGTGTCCTTTGTCAATTATTTGTGCTACAGAAATCTTTAAGCACTGTGTAGATTGTCTTTTTGCTCTTTTAATGATGTCTTTTGATGAGCAGAAATTCTTAATTTTAATGCAGTCTAATTTTTCAGTCTCTTCTTTCTGTAGCTAGTGCTTTTTGAGTACTAATTTAAAATATTGTACTACCTTAATGTCATGAAGACTTTCTCCTTTATTAATGTCTAGAAGATTCATTATTTGCATTGCCCATTTAGATCTGATGTTGACACACTTGAGATGATTTTTGTGTGTGTATTATAAGGCTAGAGACAATATTCATTTTTTCATATGTATATCTAATTGACCATACCTCATTTTTTAAAAAAGACTGTCCTTTTTCCACTGCTCTGCAGTGCTTTTTTTTTTTTTTTTTTTTTTTTTTAAGATTTTATTTATTTATTCATTTATCCCCCCTTGTTGCTTGCGCTCGCCGGGCCAGCCAACCACGCCACACGGGCGGGCCTGCCCTCACCAGGAGGCCCCGGGAACCGAACCCGGGGCCCCCCACATGGCAAACGGGAGCCCCACCGATTGAGCCACAGCCGCCCCCCAATCTGCAGTGCTATTTTTGTCATATTTCAAATGTCCATATAGGCATGGGTCTGTTCCTGGGCTCTCTATTCTGTTCCATTAGATTATTAACCTGTTCTTGCACCAAGAATCACAATGTTTTGATTGCTGTGGCATTATAATAAGTCTTGATCTCAAGGAGAGCAATTCTTCACATTTTGTTCTTCTTCAGATGAGTCTAGGCTATTCATGGACCTTTGAATTTCCATATAAATTTTAGAATGATTTTGTTAAATTTCACCAAAAAAAACTTCACCATATACTTGTTGGAACATTTATTAGGAATTAATTGCATTTATATACCAGTTTGGGAAAATCCACACTTTTACACTGCTGAATCTTACTATATATGAACATTACATACCTTCCTGCATATATTTGGCCATTTAATTTCTTTCAAAATATTTTATACTTTTCTCTAACTCTTACATATAATTTTTTAAAAGGAGGTACCAGGGATTGAACATTGGACCTCATACATACGAAGCAGGTGTTCAACCACTGACCTACACCAACTTGCCACATAACATTTTTAGATTAACAACTACATAGTTTATATATGTGATGTTTAAATATCAATTTTTAAATTTTAACTTTCTAATTCTGTTGCCTAACTATAGAAAAGCAAAAGATTTTTGGTATGGTTATTCTTTATAAGCAATTGTGCTGGTAATTTATCTTAAATTCTTTTGGATTCTCTCTGTATACAGTTATGGTCATAATTACAGTTTTATTTCTTTTTGTTCCCCCAATCCTTATAGCTTAATTTTTTTTCATGCATTATCACACTGGCTAGTACCTTAAGTACAATTTTGAAAAGAAATGTTGAAAGTGAATATTCTAATGTTGTTCTACATATGCTGTAGTTATTTTAAAAATACTTTTCAGTGTACTGAAGTTAATCTGTTTCTAGTTTGCTAAGAGATTTTTAAATTAATTTTAATTGTATGTCAAATTTAATCCAATGATATAATTATGTGACTTTTCTCCTTTCTTCTGCTAAGGTGGAATATTACATTTATTGATTTTTGAATGTTAAATCAATTTTCATTTCTAAATAAATACAACTTGGTCATGATGTAGTATCCTTTTTATATATTGCTGGATTAGTTTGGCTGATATTTTGTAGGATTTTTACACCTGTGTTCATAAGTGAGATTGGCCTAATCTTTTCCTTTTTTTGTTATGAACTAGTCAAACAACCTTGGAGAAAGGCTACATTGGCCTCATAAAATGAGTTGGAGAGTATTTCTTGATTTTCTCCTCTCTAAAGGAGTTTTTAAAATGTTGACACTAAATTTATTCCTTAAGTGTTTGGCGAAATTTGCTGCTGAAGTTATCTGGGCCTGGAATTTTTTTTGAAGGAAGGTTTTTGGTTATGAATTCAATTTCTTTAAAAGTTTATATTTATTAGAATTTTTTCTTTCCTTTGTCAATTATGGGAAGTGGTATATTTCCAAAAATTTATTTTATTTCATCTAAATTTTCAAATTTATTAGCTGGAAGTTGTTCTTAACATCCTCTTATTATCTTGTTAGTATTTGCAGGATCTGCAGTGATGTCCCCCTTTTAATTCCTGACATCATCTGTTTATATCTCCTCCTTTTTTCTTGATCAGTCTTGCTAGAAGTTTATCAGTCTTATTAATCTTTTCAAAGAACTAAACATTGAATATATTGAACATCTTTATTGTGTGCTTATCTTCTATTTCATAAATTTCTGCCTTTATCTTTATTATTTGCTGATATTTCTGCTTTTTTGGGATGAATGCCAGCCTTTCTTCTTTCCTAATGTATGCATTAAAAGTTATAAATGTCATAAGCATGGCTTTACCTGCATCCCACAGATTTTTATTACTATTGGTTGTAAATATTTCCTATTTTCTACTGTAAATTCATCCTTTATCCATGGATTCCCCCTTGCCCAAACATTTTGGGGCAGCATATGGGAGATATTTCTATCTGTATTTTTGTTATTGACTTTTAACTAAATTGCATTTTGGCCTGAAAACCCTCTCTGCAAGATTTCAGTTCATTGAAACTTGTTGAGACTTGTGTTATGGCCAAACATATGGTCATTTTTTCTAAATATTTTATATGCAATTAAAAAGAATGTGTATTCTGTAAATGTTGGATGCAATGTTCTAGATATGTTAATTAAGTCAATTTGCTGATAGCATTTTTTCTTTGTATTTTTAACACTTACATTTTATTTTTAATTTGCTTGTTCTAATAGTTACTGAGATAGAGTATATTAAAATCACCAATTATCATTGAAGGTTTTTCTGTTCTTTCATTTTTGTCCATATTTGCTTTATAATTTTGAGGTTATTTTATAGGTGCATACAAATTTTATGTCTTCTCGGGGAACTGAATTTTTATTGTTATAAGGAGTACCTTTTTTTTTTTTTTTTTGCTAGTAATATATTTTGCCCTAAAACTTACTTGCCTTGATTTTAATATAGTATGCCAACTTTCTTTTATTAGATTTTACATAGCATATTTTTCCATCTGTTTAATTTCAAATTTTCTGTAGCCTTATGTTTAAGTGGTCTATTATAGGTACTTTATTAAACCAGTCTATCTTTTAATTGAAACATTTGTACCATTTAAATGAATGTAATATATTCTGATATATTGTCCTGCTAGCTCTATGCCCCTTTAAAATTTATTATTAGGTGCAGATGTAGCTCAGTAGCTGAGCGCCTGCTTCCCATGTACGAGATCCCAGGTTTGATCCCTGGTACCTCCTAAAAAGTAAATAAATAAATTGAAAATAAAATTTATTACTAGATAGTTTATGTACTTTGATACTGTTTAAAAGGTGTTCACTTACCATTTACTCTGTGTTCTAGCATTCCATTCCTGAGTACTTTTGTAGAGAAACTCATGCACAGGTCCAGAAGGGGCATGCATGGGTGTATATATCACAGAATTGTGGTAAGAATGGGGTAGCAACTGTGGGGGCAAAACTCCTTCTTTGTCCTAATGCCATTATGAGTGTGTATGTTATTTTCTAAAATTGTCTGAGGTGATGACAGCACAACTCTGTGATGAAAATGAGAGCCACTGAATGTATACCTTGAATGAATTGTTCAAGACATGGGACTGTCCAGTGGTGGGAGATGGACTGTGGTTAACAGGACATATATAAGAACATTCTCTCATGAATGATGACAAATATATAATACTAACATAGGGTGTTAATAATAGGGTGGGTTGGGGGAAAAATATGCCAAATGTAAGAAACAGGCTATAGTTATTGGTAAATTTTTTTTTCATTTTTTTTTTTTATTTTTTAAACAATTTATTGAAGTATATCATTCATACATGAATATACATAAACAATAAGTGTTCAGTAAACATTGTGAACTTACAAAACAAACATGCATAACATCATACAGGGCTCCCACACATCACCTCACCACAAATACTTTGCATTGTTGTGAAACATTTGTTAACAAATTATGAAAGAGTATCGTCAAAGTATTACTACTAACTATAGTCCGTATCTTACTCCCCCATGCTTTTTTTTTAAAGGATTTATTTATTTACTTTTATCCATTTTATGCCCCGCATCCCCCCCCCCCCCGTTTTTGCTGTTTTTGTGTCCATTCGTTGGGCAACTCTCTGTGTCTATTTCCTGCCCTCTCTTCTCATCCTTTTCCTCCTGCCTTCATTGGGATTAGATCCGTAGAAACTCCGGTGTGGGAGAGAGGCATCCTACTGCCTGCACCACCTTAGTTCCTGGTTTTTTGGCATGTCTAGTCCTGGCTCTCCCTTGTGTCACACTCCTTTTATGTCATCATCTTGCTGAATGGCACACAAGGCCTGAACGGCGCACCCGTGCGTGGGGCCTGGTGGCCCATGAACCTTCTATATTTTCCTTTTTTAAATTTTTACTGGGAGGTCCCGGGGATCGAACCCAGGTCCCTCCACATGGGAGATGGACGCCCAGCCATTTGAGCCACATCCGTCCCCTGCTATATCTCTTAAGGTTGACCAAAGATACCTAGAGTTACAGTCATTTCCCATACAGGATGGTCATATAATAAATCAGGCTTAGTTTATCATTAGCATTCTAAAAACCAGACCTAGGGAGAAAAACTAGGTCTGGGGACACATGCATGGTTTCTAATATAGCGAATGTTTAGCCTATCCTGATTATCACAAAATCAGGACTGCGAGAATATTCGCAAGTGATTATATTTTGATGATGCTCTTTCATAGTTTGTAACAAATGTTTCACAACAATGCAAGGTGTTGATGGTAGGGAGATGTATGGGAGCCTTGAATGATGAGATGCACGTTTGCTCTGTAAGTTCACAAATTTTGTTATACATTTATGTTTATGTATGTTCATGTATGAATGATATACTTCAATAAAATTTTATTTAAAAAAACACAAGGTATTTTTTCTTATTAAAGATGAGATGTATGAATAACTCAACTCCTTGCAACTGTGCTTCTGAAATAAATAAATTACAATTTTATAATAATAACTAATGATGGATGAGAGGTGAGAAAGTAGAGACAGTAGATAAAAGCAACTCTTCCAAAAAGTTTTGCTATGAAAGGGCACAGAGAATGAGGCAGTAGCTGGAGGGAAATGAGAATTTATTATTTTTTTTTAAGATTTTATTTATTTATTCATCCATCCCCCCCTTGCTGCTTGTGCTCGCTGGGTCAGCCAACCACGCCGTGTGGGCGGGCTCGCCCCCACCAGGAGGCCCCGGGAACGGAACCCGGGGCCCTCCATATGGCAAACGGGAACGGGAGCGCCACTGACCGAGCCACAGCCGCCCCCCGGAAATGAGAATTTAAGGGAGGTTTTTTTTTTCCTTTTCTTTATAACACTTTATTTTTTTTTAATTTTTTTTTTTTTAAGATTTTATTTATTTATTCATTTATCCCCCCCTTGCTGCTTGTGCTCGCTGGGTCAGCCAACCACGCCGTGTGGGCGGGCCTCCCATATGGTAAACGGGAGCCCTACTGATTGAGCCACAGCCGCTTCCCTATAACACTTTATTAAGATATAATTCACATGCATACAATTCAATCTTTTAAAAGTACACAATTCAATGGTGGCTTAAAACCTCATAGTCAGAGAGTTGGGCAACCATCACCACAATCAATTTTAGAACATTCTGGTTACCCCCAAAAGAAACCCTGTACTCATTAGCTGTCATTCCCCTTTTCTCCCCAACCTCTGCAGTCCTGGGCAATCACTAATCCACTATCTCACTTTATATATTTGTCTAGTCTGGATATTTTGTGTAAATGGAAACATACAATATGTGATCTTTTGTGGTGTCTTTCACTTAGCATAATGCTTTCAAGGTCCAGGCATGTCGTAGCATGTATCAGTACTTCATTTCTTTTATTGCCAATTAATACTCATTTTATTTATGGATATATGGCATTTTATTTATCCATTTGGGACATTTGGGTTTGTTTAACCTTTTTGGCTATTATGAATAATGCTGCTATAAACATCTGTGTATATGTGTTTGTGTGAACATATGTCTTTATTTCCCTTGGATATACACCCAGGAGTGGAATTGCTGGGTCAAATGGTAACTCTACATTTGACTCTTTCAAGGGACTACCGGACTGCTTTCCAAAGCAGCTGCAACATTTTACATTCCCACCAGCATTGTATGAGGCGTCCAATTTCTCCATATCCTGGCCAACACTTGCTATAATCTGTCCTATTGATTATAGCCATCCTAGTGGGATTTGCCAGCCCACCACCACAAACACCTGTCCCCTCCCTTCCACACACACTTCCAATGGCTTCTTTAGTGGTTTGTTCCCCCACAAGACTGAACCTGACATTCATTTGCATACCCTTTCCCCACTAGAAGGAACTTGGGGAGAGAGGAGGACCCTCACCCCTTCCTGATGCCCACCTTGGATATGGGTGGTGGCCTTGCTTTGTGGCCCTCTGCCCTCTCTGTTTGCACCAGGCAGTTTGGTATGTAAGGACCTGGATGTGCGAGTACTTGGGTGTGCAAGGACCTTAGTGTGTAAGGACCTCAGTGTGTAAAACTTTGGTACATATGGATCTAGGTGTGCAAGGACCTGTGTGTGCAAGGATCTCAGTGTGAAAGGATCTAGGTGTGTAGAACCGTGGTGTGTATGGACGTGCAAGGACCTTGGAGCGTGAGGACCTGGGCACATACGGACCCCAGGACCCGAGAACTAGGCCTGCCTAACATTTGTGGCTCAGCATTCCACATCAGAGACCGGCAGCAGACAGGGGTGCTCTGTAATGGGGGGCAGGCCCAGGGCCAGGAAGTCGTGTCTACCCTTCACCATAAACTATCAAACTGCACTTTGGAAAAGTTTATGGCCTTGGTTGAGTTCCAGCCTTCTGAGGTCTCGGGCTGTAAATTATTCCAAAGCTGTCTGTCCTGCTGGCAGGGCCCAGACTACCTTAGATATGGGTGAAAGGGGGAAGGGAATCACACTGTGAGTATCCCCACCCCCCCATGCCTGTGTCTGCCAAAATCAAATGAAAATGAACATCCCGAATGGCCCTGGCAGAGAAAGAAACCACATCGTGGCTGTATGATTCGCAGTTGGATTGTCTGGGGGAGATGGCAGGAAAGGAGAGGGAGAAAGAGGGTCCTAATCTACGGAACACTTGGATGAGACCAGGTCTTTTTTGAACCTCAGCTGGTGGCGCTATCTCATTCTTCCCCTCCTACTCTTGGCGAAATCTTTTGGCAGCTGGGTCCCTGGGGCTGGGGGCTTTCCTGTCCCCTACTCCAGCTCCATCTGTCCACCAGAGGGCCTTGGGGTTCTCACACCCAGCTGCCCCCACCAAGCTGGGAGAGAAAGTCTGAGGCTGTTTGGAAGATTTGCTCAAAGCAGAGCTGAGAGAAAGGAATCCGTTGCATATTAACATAGCCAGGAAGAGTTCGAGGGCTGCTGCCCAAGAGAAGCGCTGCATATATCTGCATGGCTAATGAAGTCAGGAAAGAAAGGGCTGGAAGCCCTGGGACTGCAGGTCGAGGACAATGGGGAGTTGTGAACTCGAGGGGAGGAACACACACAGAGAGAAATACTCTGTCATTTTGGAGTAAGAGGAATTGGGAAAGGCGGGGAGCGGGTAGAGAGGGCAGATGTGATTTTCTAAGCAAGTGAGGAGACAGTGAGGTAATTGTTGGCCAATCAGAGTGAAGGTTGGAATTGGAACAGAGCAAAGAGAATATAAAAGACCCCCAGGGAATTGAGAGTGCCACATTCTTGAACCCTGCTTGAAACTCTGTGAGAGGACAGAGGGGAATTGGAAGGCCAGCGGGAGGCTACGTTTCTCGGTGTTAATATTTGTATTCTGAATTTCCCTTTGTGCTGTTCTCAGTGTGAGGGACTGTGCTTGCAAAACTGTCCCCATCAGACTGTCCTTTTCCCTTTATGGGGGTGACCTTTCTTCCTGCAGGTTCTTGGCTGCCGGAATCCCATCCTGCAAGGCAAGTTTCTTGGATGAGGCCCCGTTACCTTGACAGGTGCCCTCCCCTTCCCTCGCCAGCTTCCATTTCATAAAATGTTGACTCACAGGCAGATGGGATTTCCGAGATCGTTCAGGAATGATCTTTCACATCCTTGACAGGTGGCCATTTAGCCACAGCCTGAGCACTTCCAAAAACAGGGAACACATTACCTCACTCTGCATTCATACTAGTTTTAAGCAGCTTGAATTTTCCGTTAAGTTTTTCTTTTTAAATATTAAGGAAACAATCTATTTCCATCTAATGTCTACCGATTTTACTTAGAGCCACACTAAATAAATGCAATCTCTTTCCAACATTGTAGTCCTGTAAACATTTTTAGGATTGCTCTCATTTCCCAATAAGTCTTTCACTTTCCGAATAGTTCCAGTTCCTTCAGCCATATCTCTTGGGAAAATTTTCCTGATCACCTGTCTTCCCAGTTGCTCTCCTCTGAATATGCATCAGTTTTTAACTTAGTTATTCTAGTTTTTATTCACTCAAATTTCCCACTTTATTCTAAAAGAGAATTGAATGAGCTTTCAAAAACATAAATCATGCAGCAGGATTATAGAAGTAATGAAAATGTTAGCAAAGGGAAAATGAATGCAAGAAATATTGGTCCAAGGTAAGTGCAGTATATAAGTACATGCCATACAGATCTCTAAAATTTGCTAGATGTAGTTCCTAAATTTGCCTTTTGAACTTACTGGCAGCCAAGGCAAAAAGGGAAACATGGGCAGTTATACAATTCCGTTTCTTATTATAACAGCAAACTGGGAGCACAGCTATTCGTGGCTCTGGAAATGAAAGAAAGATTTCCCCTGGGTCCTCCTAAAGTAGGACAATTTTCTTACGATAAATATAGTATCACATTTACTCAAGTTGCTTTCCATAAAGGCATCTCTCAATGTAGACCTAGGTCTTTAACTCCAAAGCCCAATTTCAATAAAAGCATCTGATCCAGTTTGTTAATTTGGCAGTGGGTACAATATTTCAGACTCTATCTGACCAAAGAAAATTACAGTGAGATATTTCTGCCTGTGTTGAGACACTCTGTTTCTATTAACACAACCTAAAATTGCATTAGCTTTTGAGGCAGCAACACCACTATCGACTCTGTTAGCATTCTGCTCAAACCTATTCCTGCCATTGTAACAGGAACTGAATTTAAGCCAAGTTGCCTTCATCTTTTACGTGTGCAATTGATTTTTTGAACTGAAGGCCAGACTATTCTGTTTATCACTACAAAATTCCATCTTGTTAGATTTGCCTGTATTTGTTCTATCCTGTTCATAGCCTTTGATTTGGATTATGTCAGCTGATATACCATATTTCATCAAATACAAGTCTCCTTCAATTGTAAGAGGCACCATTTTGTAAAAGTTACTGCGAAGAAGAAAGAAGCAATGCTGGTTAAACTATGACATGTAGTTGATCATATGATGCATCTGATTTCAGTGATGTTAAAATGCTCATCTTAGAACTGGTGAACTATGGTATTAATAAACTCCCAAATTCCATCACCTGCAATTTAATTTATCTTCTATTGCACTATACAGTCAACAACCATTTATTAGGTGTGCACAAAATGCAGCCATTGATGAAAATGTTAAACTGACAGGGACCCAGAGAGATAATCCAGTAGACTTCTACTGGGGAGTGCCCTTGGGCTCTTTTGTTCATTTGTTTGTACATTCATTCATCAAATAAATATTAATTTATTCAGTGAAGGCACAAAGGACCCAGGGTGCAAAGGTGAAGAAGACCCAGTGCCTTCAATCCCAATCTGGAATTCAGACCTTAATCCATAACCAGTACTCTCTGGGCCTGATTATTGAAGCCACTCAGAATCCTCTTAGTGGATTGAACTATCATCCACATCAGAATGAAGCTCACTCAGGAAACTGACCCAAGGAGGATAAGGAAGAACAAGGAAGAGGCCAGGACCTGGGTGGGGGGCCGTAAAGGAGGCTATACAGGGGCACATAAGTCACAATGCCTGAAGGGTGGGCTGAGTTCAGGTGTGATCAGGAAAGAGCCGGACTCGGGATTTCCAATCAGGAAGAACTGACAGCTAGACAAGAGGATGTTGCCAAAGCTCAGGGTTCAGATAGGAGGGTAGTTGACATCCAGAGGGTCTGAGAATGGGCAACAGGACAAGAGTCCACGCTCAAGGAGGAGGGGGTAGCAACTGCAGAATAAGGCACCAAGGACCCCCAGGTCACACTTGGCTTCTGGATAGGGATCAGGGAGCCAGGAGGCTGTTCTGCTAAGGAAGAGGCAGAAACTCTAAATGCTATGCAAAGGCAGTTTTATTCAATCAAATGAATTTCAATTTATATCAAATGATTATAACAATTGAGCAATCACGGAAAAGAAGAGTGATTAATTAAAGACATAGGAAAGAATGAAAGTATATACAACCAAAAACCAAATCAGGGGAAAACTCAACATCTGAACTCTCACGTGGCCAGGGGCTCCTTTGCAGTAGATCAGAGTCCAGATTGGAAAAACGGTCCCAGACAAGGCGTCCCCTCCTGGATGAGGCTCTGACTGGTAGCTTGGGGACCATCCCTTTTAAGGGGTTCTGAACCTCAGAACTCCAACGAGCCTTGCAACTCGTGAGGAATGACCTCATCGAAAGTAACCGTATTCATCCGGGAGTGGGTGGCCAGCCTTCCACAGGAGAGACGCGGAGTCTTGAGGGGTCTTTGTTCTATTTTATGCATGGTACACTGAACAGGAACATAAAGGTTGTCAGCTTTTAGTTCTACAGGGGATACAAACAGGATGTGTAAATATCACGTCTGGTAACTTGCTCCTTCTAAACATTTGTTTTTTTAGGTAATGGGTGGCGGGGTTTCCTGCATAGCAGCGTTATACACATTCCAAAGGACAAGTTAATCATTCACAATTCTAGGCTGAAACAGCAGACATTATTGATTAAAGCTTATGAACTCACAATTTTTAATAATAATTTTCTTATGGTACATCAGAGGCATAACCAGTCATTTGAAGAACCAGGTTCCAATATTGTAGACTGCTTTACTTCCCTGAAATTCCATGGGGGAAGTAGAGATGTGGTGGACAGATGTGGGAAGAGGCTTTCTTCTCAGGGGCAGTGAGAGCTCAGACCTGGCCTTGGAGTGGAGCAGAGAGGGATGGACCCCGGGGCTGATAACAGGCAGGCAAGAAGACTTGGGGAGGAGACGGGAAAAGGCAGGAATAACCACAGGTGCCAGCACCTGCTCCTGAGATGAGATGTGAGCAGGTCACTGAATCTGTGTCCCTTGCTCGGCAGGCCAACAGAATGTTGAGGGCTGTGACACAGGGAAATCTCAGGAACTGGACTCGGGAGTCAGGGCAGAATGGGCCGGTGGGTGGCAGGATGGGAGCTCATATCTGTGAGAAGCTGGGGCAGGCAGAGGTGGAGCGGATGAGGCAGTGAGTCCCCATTTCTCCTTCATCTAGGGCAATCACTCTTTCATCCATGTTTTAAGGTGACCGTTAAGCTTGCAAGGTGTAAGATGGGTGCAGGCGAATGGGAAGGACTTAAGAAAATCAGTGTCTAATGACGAAGATAAGACACAAACTCAAGTACATCAGCATTTAGGATTAAGACTTAGGTAGCTGCAAGCTAGAAGGTGAGTCAGCAGTGTCCCTCAGTGCTAAGGCCACAGCCTTCCTGCTGGCCTGCTTCTCTCATCTGTTCCTGTCAGGGCCTCCTCTGTGACTCTGTTTAATAATTGGGGATTTTAGTAATGGTTCCATTTGAAATAGATCGGGGGGGGGGGCAGGGAAGGGCCAAGGACCAAATTTTCTGAGCACTTATTATGTTCAAGAGCCCAGGTTAGAAGCCCAGGGGGTACAGAGATATGATTGCCTTTATCTGCAGTGACATAATTAGATAGACCTTCTCCCCATGTTTAAAAATGTTAAATCACCCTTAATGGGACGATAGGGCTACCTCGCTCTTTAGTAAGAGTTAACAAATGAGTTCATAATGATGGCTTAGAACAAAAATTGTAAATCCAATGCAGAACATTGATCTATTCCCATGTCAGACTGAAATAGAAATATAACCACTTTCAACCCATTTCTGAATGGAGCCTGGTGCCATTGAATGAAGTTGGAATGACTTCAGTATTTCCCCTTGCTCATTTATTCAACAGGTTCATGTGACTTGGTAGTGTCCTGTCACTTTGAAGGAAATTATTTACAAACACTGCTTCCCTCCAGTTTGGGGTTTTTTATTTTAAAAGGAAAAAGATACAAGACCTAATGAAGTGGTGAATTGAAATACAAGCTTTAAAAGGGTAGGGATTCTTCTAGTTACATTAAGATCTTCCTATTCATAGGTAAGCCTGAAACACCTGAAGCATCTTCTCTGCTGGGTCAAAACATATATTGAAACATGGTAATAGGGCCACATTTGGAGTTTTGTACTTTTCTGGGAGGGCAGGCACAGGTCTCCAGTCCTAGAGAATCTTCACTGGGATCTCACAAAATTTGGCTCAGTCACTAGTGATGGCAGTAACAGTGGCAGGAATTTGTTGGACATCTATGTGGGGCCAGGCAATGCTCCAGACATCGTAAATGCAGGAATAAATAACAGCAGGCAACGTTTGATTGCTCGGTACTGTTCTAAGCACTTCCCATGCAATAACGCATTCAGTCCTCACAACAACCCCATGGGATATGTATTATTACCTTCCCTGTAACTTGCCCAGACCCAGGCTAGAGTTAATATATATAGCTTGAAATCAAACTGACTCCAGAAACTCCACTCTCAGCCAGTGATTTTAAAAGTCTTAAAATCACCTTTTTCTTTGCCAGGTTTTCCATTCCCAGCCCAGAACTCTAATTTGCGAAGGCAGTGTGATGAAAAGATTGCCTTATCCATAATTTTCGGAGCCTAGTCCATGCCTTCGCTTTGTAGCAGATGTAAAAATCACCAACAGGATCATTTTCCTAACTTACTCTGCTGCAGCAGTTTGATATTGTTTATGAATTCCAAAATAGATATTGGATTATGTTTGTAAACTGGTCTGTTCCTCTGGGCATATTATATTGTATTGGATTCAGAGGTTTTACTCTTACTTGATTAAATTATGATTAAGGTTTTGATTGGGCCACGTCAGTAGGATGTTTAGTTCTCGCTCTCCTTGGTGGGTGGGGACTCACAGAGAAAAATGACATGGCAGAAGAGAAAGTTGGAGTTTTAATGCTGGAGCCCAGGAAGTAAATACACAGAAAAGCAGATATGTGAGGAAAGAGAGAAGGCTCTATTAGACATGGCAGAAGCCCCAGGAATACGAGCCGTTTGCCTGATAATTTACAGCTGGCCTTGTGGAGAGAACAGAGCAGCTGAGCCCAGAGAGAAATGAGTCCAGAGATGAGACTTATCCCAGCCTACATCTGATATTGGAAGAAGTTGGGACCACAGAGTCTTAAGAGGAAGAGGAAGCCTGAACCCTCACAGACATTGCCCGCCATCTTGCATCAATATGTGGCAACAGACTCTGGGTGAGAAAGTACCTCTTATGATACCTTGAGTTGGACTCTTTAGGGCCTTGTGACTGTAAGCTTCTACCCCAAATAAATACCCTTTATAAAAACCAACCCATTTCCGGTATTTTGCATCAGCACCCCTCTGGCTGACTAATATACTCTGCTTAATAGTATCAATGAAGGAGTTGAAAACCAGAGGGGTCATAGGACCCCAGGAATTGGAAGGATGGGTTATCAAGGGTCACTGGAAAGGAGGCAGAAACATACAGGTCCTGTTGGAATGTCCTTGGCTTCTTTTGTTTTTCTTTTCTGATTTAGATACTGTCCTCATTCCAGACCTATCACACTAAAGATGCTTGACAACAAACTAGTACAGAGATGGAGCCCACTGAGCTTGTTCTTTCCCTGCTCCTTCCCCAGGAGTGCTGACATTTGGAAGTCATACTCCCTTGATAAACAACAAAATAATAAGCAACACATGATGTGTAAAGTGTTAGTGGCCTTATGTAATGGGACATGATTGGCTGGGGCTTAGACAGCTTTGAGAGCAGTAGTTAGATGCTGTCCTGCTCCCAACACAACCATAGGCATTTGGACCTCCCTATGTCTGTCTCTGGGTCTATTAATTTATTTTGGTATGGGAAAGTCATCAGAAGATTGTGACCTTGACCCCTCTTCCCATCCCATCCCAGTTTGAGGCTCAAAAATATTAACGTGTGTTGATGGACTGGGGTGGCCCTGATAGAAGCTTGAGTAAAGGAATAAACTATGGTGGCCCCTGAAGGTAAACACATCTCCAGGGAAGGGATGTTCTAGACCTAGATGCTAGAACCTACTCTGTCCCAGTATGCCTAGGAGGAAATAACTACAGTATCTGCAAATTGAAAAAATAACACCTGAACTGTGCAGAATGTGGGCATTGGTGACTGACAGCATGAAGTTCGATTCATAGTTCTTTGTGTCTTTTGTCAAACTACCGACTCCCCTCTAGTCTTCACCTATAAAGTAGGAGTGATAAAAATAATGTGTCTGCCTCATAAGTTGTTATGACGAATCAATATGAAACAATTAATGTAAAGCGCTGAGTACCATACCTGGCACATAGTAAAGGCTCACTAAATGTTATATGTAAAACCACTAAGCATGCATAACTCACCAAAGATCTGAATCACTTGGAATTTTGTCCATTTCATTGTAGGACTCTCCTACTTGACCTGAGGTCTGAGGTCTTCATTGTATCTTGAGGATCTGTCTTCATCTTGGAGAGGTGGCCAATTCCTGCCCCAGAGGCTGTGCAAACAAGAGAGTCCTAGGAGAGGTATATAGAGGTGCCCAGCTGAGCTCCATCTCCACACCAGTGCCTACCACCAGGGTGAAATGGCGGCATGGGAAGCAAATGAGACCAGGGAGGACACAGAGTGATCAGCTGACTGGCCTCACATGCCCAAGCCCCTCTGGTGTAGGGTGAATGCAAGTTTCACTTTCCCAGCAGGGGGCAGCAGGTTATCAGGACAGGTATAACAGATGTACCACATAATGCAAGATGTGAAAAATAGGGTGGTGTATTGCTCAGGGTTCTCTAGGGAAACAGAACCAACATGAGATATCTGTAAATAGTATGCAATTTTATAAAATTGTCTCATGTGACCGTGGGGATACACAAGTCCAAATTCCATAGGGCAGACTGCAAAACAGGGACTCAGATGAAGGTCCTTGTTGAATTTCCCAGGAGACACTGGCTATCTGAAGTAGAGCTGGGAATTCTCTCTCTGAAGGCTGAAATCACTTGCCCTTTGAGGCCTTCACCTGATTGGATGAGACGCCACTCATTGCTGAGGGCAATCTCCTCAGTTGATTGTAGGTTTAACTAGCCACCTATGCAATCAACTCACTGATGATTAAAGTCCATGAAATACCCCTTGTATTGTAATTAACCCAGTGCTTGCTTGACCAAACAACTGGGCCCCATTATCTGGCTGAGTTGACACATTAGCCTCACCATCACACAGTTCTAGTCATTCATTCTCACATTGATATAATATTTCACTGAATGAATATACTACAGTATATTTACCCTTCTAATGCTGATGGGCTTTGCATTGTTTCCAGTTTTTGCTGTTAGAATCATGGTTTTGTCCATGGCTCCTGGTATACCTGATATAATGATAAAAGGAGATAATGCAAAAAGAAGGACAATTGGGAATATCAGCCATAAACTCAGTGTTATTACTATTGGGAGGATGTGGGAAGTAAAAGTAGGGAGGGAAGAATTGGTGTAAGAGAGCTAAATCTTCATCTGTCAGAGCAGTAAATAAATAGGTAATGCCTAAAATTTTGAAATTGAAGAATAAACATAATATTGGAAGTAAGCATCTAAATCAATAGCTAATAAAGTTAGTAGTGGTTGCCTTTGAGCTGTGGGCAGGAGGGTAGAACACTGAGGGCCAGGGAATTGGGTTTTCTTATTATCAGTCTTTTGATACTATTTATTTTTTAAATAATATCCATGTATTATTTTGGTTAAGAAATAAACATATTAGAAGAGTTATGGGGGAAGCGGATGTGGCTCAATCGATAGGGCTCCCATTTACCATATGGGAGGCCCCGGGTTTGATCCCCGGGGCCTCCTGGTGAAGGCAAGCCAGCCCACGCGGTGCGGTGAGCTGACACAGCAAGATGACCCAACAAAGGGAGACAAGCAGACACAGAAAAACGCACAGCAAATGGACATAGCAAGCACAAGCAGCAGGGGGGGGATTAATAAATAAATAAAATCTTTAAAAAAAAAAGAAGAGTTATGGGAAGATGGCATTGGAGTAGGTAATCAGGGTTAAACTGACTCATGCAAGGTGTCTGAGGTACCTGCTTTGGGAGTCAGCAGACCAAGAGAGTGCTACACAACTCCCAGGAGGGCGAGGGACAGACAGATGAAGAACCCAAAATGACAACTGTGCATTACTAAACCCCCACAGCAGCCAGTAAGGGCACACATCCCCCACCGACAAGATGTGTAGCCTGGATAAAACCCCAGGCCCACTGCAGCTGTTTGAGAGGAACAGACTTCTTCCTCCTGGAAAGAGAGAGAGTGTGGCAGAGGGCAGAGAGTGGTTTCTCTTCAGTGAATTTGGCCAGCAGAGCCAACTTTGAACCTCAGCTCTGGCCAGACCAGAAACATGGGCAAATGGAGGCTGAAAGAAACACCTCCATGGAAAGGTTTGTCAATGAGTGCCATCTGTTAGCCAGCTGGGATACTGCAAGGTCTCTCTTAGCCTGAACTCCTGGGAGAAAATCTGTGCCCTGTTAGTGAGTTCCTGGCCCAATTCTGATAACTTAAGCTGGGCAATTTTAAAGAGTCAAAGTAAGTTGAACCAAAAATCAAAGAAGAACCATGAAAAATAACTCATTAGGCAAGAGAGAGAAATTGACCATCAGAGTAAACTCGCCAACATATTCAGATGCCTAGCCATCAGCAAAAATTTAGAAGCCATACTAGAAAACAGGAAGATTGGCCCAGCCAAAGGAACAAACCAAATAACTTGATAAGATATAGGATTTAAGACAACTAATGAATAATAATCACACAAATCTCCTAAATCAATTCAAAGAACTGAAGGAAAATATGACTAAAGATATAAAGGATATTAAGAAGACACTGGGTGAGCATAAAGAACTGTTTAAAAACCTGCAAAGAAAAATAACAAGCTTATGGAAATGAAAGACACAATGGATATGATTAAAAAATACATTAGAGGCAATGACAGCAGATTTGAATTGATCAAAGACAGAATTAGTGGTATGTAATCTGAACTTGAATGGACAGGAGAACAGAAAAAGAAAAGAATGGAAAAAATGGGACAAAGTCTCAGGGAATTGAATGACAACATGAAACACACAAACATTTGCATTATTGGTGCCCCAGAAGGAGAAGAGAATGGAAAAGGGGCAGAAAGAATATTTGAGGAAATAATTACTTAAAACTTCCCAATCCTTATGAAAGCATAAATATAAATATCCAAGAAGGACAACACACCCCAAACAAAATAAATCCAAATAATCCTACTCTGAGACACCTACTATTCAGAATGACAAATATCAGAGATAAAGAGTGGATTCTGAAAGCAGCAAGAGAAAAGTAAAGCATCACATACAAGAGAACCTTAATAAGATTAAGTGCCGGGAAGCGGCTGTGGCTCAATCAGTGGGGCTCCCGTTTACCATATGGGAGGCCCCGGGTTCGATTCCCAGGGCCTCCTGGTGAAGGCAAGCCCGCCCGCACGGTGTGGTTGGCTGACCCAGCGAGCACAGGCAGCAAGGGGGGGATAAATGAATAAATAAATAAAATCTTTAAAAAAAAAAAAAAAAAAAAAAAAAGATTAAGTGCCAAACTCTCATCAGAAACCATGGAGGTGATACATTTTTGTTCAGAGGCCTAGGGGGCGTGGGGGGGTGGTGGTGGAAAGAAAGCCTAGAGGCAAGAAGAAAGTGGTATAATGAATTTAAGGTACTGAAAGAGAAAAACTGCCAGCCAAGAATTCTTTATCTGACAAAACGTTCCTTCCAAAATGAGGGTGAGTTTAAAGTCTTCAGGACAAACAAAAACTGAGAGAGTATATTACCAAAAGACCAGAATTATAAGAGATACTAAATGGGTGTGCTGCAGCCTGAAAGGGAAAAACAGGGGCAACAGACTTGGAGAAGAGTGTAGACATGAAGACTATTAGGAAGCGTAAATTAAAGGGTAAAAGACAATGGTAAGATAAGACAACAGAAAGCCAAAGGACAAAGTGGACAAAGTAAGTAATGCTTTTACAGTAATAACATCGAATGTTAATGACTTAAACTCCCCAGGTAAAAGGCATAGACTGAGAGAATGTATAAAAAATTATTAGCCATCTATATATTGTCTTCAAGAGACTCACCTCAGATGTAAGAGCACAACCAGGTTGAAAGGGAAAGGTTGGCAAAAGATATTCCATGCAAATAGTTACCAAAAAGGTTGAGAATAGTGATACTAATGTCACACAAAATAGATTTTAAATGCAAAACTATGATAAGGGATGAAGAAGGTCATTATATATTAATGAAAGGGGAATTCATCAAGAAGAAATAACTATAATAAATATTTATGCACCTAATCTGGGTGTCCCAAGATATATGAGGCACACCCTGGCAAAAGTGAAGGGAGAAAGAGATGTCTGTACAATAAAAGTTGGAGACTTCAATATACAACTCACAGCATTGGATAGAACATCTAGGCAGAGGCTAACTAAAAAGAGAGCTTGAATAATATGATAAATGAACCAGACCTAACAGACATTTATAGAGCATTATGCCCCCAAACTTCAGGATATACATTCTTTCAAGCACTCATGGATCCTTCTCCAGGATAGACCATATGTTGGATCACAAGAAAGGTCTCAATAAATTTTTAAAAATTGAAATTACACAAAGCACTTTCTGTGATCATAATAGAATAAAGTTGGAAATAAATAACAGATGGGAAAAGGGAAAATTCACAAATATATGGAGATTAAACAACACATTCTTAAATAATAAGTGGGCCAAAAAAGAAATTGCAAGAGAATACAATAAATATCTTGAGATGAATGAAACAAGTACAAAACATATAAAAACATATGGGAGTGGAGTGAGTGTAGCTCAGTGGTTGAGCACATGTTTTACATGTATGAAGTCTTAGGTTCAATCCCTGGTTCCACCTAAAATTTTTTTAAAAATTAAAAAAGTATGGGGTATGGGACACCACAAAGGCAGTGCTGAGCAGGAAATTTATAGCACTCAATGTTTACATTAAACAAAGAAGAAAGAGCAAAAATCAAACACATAACTGCACACCTGAAGGAACTAGAAAAAGAACTGCAAACTATTCCCAAATCAAGCTAGGAAAGAAATAATAAAGACAAGGGCAGAAATAAATGAAATTGAGGATAAAATACAATAGAGAATCAATAAAACCAAAAGTTGGTTCTTTGAGAAGATCAACAAAATTGACAAACTCTTAGCGAGATTGACAAAGAAAAAAGAGAGAAGATGCAAATAAAATCAGAAATGAGAGGAGAGATATTATCATTGACCCCACAGAAATAAGAGAAATCATATGAGGATACTATTAACATCTGTATGCAAAAAAACTAGACAACTTGACAAAATGGAAAAATTCCTAGAAACACACAATCAAGGTACACTGACCCTAGAAGAAATAGAAGACCTTGACATACTGATCACAAGTGAAGAGATTGAAAAAGTCATCAAAAACCTCCCAAGGAAGAAAACCCCAGGACCAGATGGCTTCACAGGAATTCTACCAATCATTCAAAGATGTTCTAATATCAATCTTGCTCAAGCTCTTCCAAAAAATTGAACAGGAAGGAACTCTACCAAATTCATTCTATGAAGCCAACATCACCCTAATACCAAAACCAGATAAATATACTACAAAAAAAGAAAATTACAGACCAATTTCTCTAATGAATATAGATGCAAAAATTCTCAACAAAATACTTGCAAACCGAACCCAAAAGCACATGCAAAGAATTATATACCACAATCAAATGGCTTTTATCCAAGGTGTACAAGGGTTTTTCAACACAAGACAAGCAATTAGTGTAATAAACCACATTAATAAATTGAAGAAGAAAAATCACATGATCCTCTCGAATGATGCAGAAAAGGCATTTGACAAAATACAGCATCCTTTCTTGATAAAAACACTCTAAAGGATAGGAATAGAAGGAAGCTTTCTCACAATGGTAAAGTGCACATATGAAAATCCTATAGCTAGCATTGTACTCAATGGTAAAAGACTGAAAGCTTTCCCCCTGAGATCAGGAACAAGACAAGGATGCCCACTGTCACCATTGTTATTCAATATCGTGCTAGAAATTCTAGCTAGAGAAGTTAGGCTAGATGAAGAAATAAAAGGCACCCAAATAGAAAAGGAAGAAGTAAAACTTGGACTATTCACTGATGACATGATCTTATATCTAGAAAACTCTGAGAAATACATAATAAAGATACTAGAACCAATAGATGAGTTCAGCAAAGTGGCAGGAATCAAGATTAATACACAAAAATCAGTAACGTTTCCACACATTACTGATGATCAATCTGAGGAGGAAATCAGGAAAAAAAAAACACCTCCATTTATAATAGCAACTAAAAGAATTAAATATTTAGGAATAAAGTTAACTGAGGACATAAAGATCCTGTATTCAGAAAACTACAAAACGTTGCTAAAAGAAACCGATGAAGACTTAAATAAATGGCAGGACATTGTGGGTTCATGGATGGAAGACTAAATATCGTTAAGATGTCCATTCTAGCCAAACTGATTTGCAGATTCAGTGCAATCCCAATAAAAATCCCAAAAGCCTATTTTGCAGAAATTGAAAAGCCAATGACATACTTGTTTGGAAGGGTAACATGCCATGAACAGACAAATATGTCTTAAAAGAGAAGAATGAAACTGGAAGACTCTCACTTCCTGACTCTAAAGCATATTACTTAGCTACCGTGGTAAAAGCAGCATGATACTGGCATAGAGACAGACAGACTGACCAATGGAATTGAATCGAGAACTCAGAAATAGACCCTCACATCTACAGTCAAGTGATTTTTGACAAGGCTATCAAGCCTACCCAACTGGGCCAGAACAGTCTATTCAATAAATGGTGCTGGGAGAACTGGAGATCCATAGCTAAAAGAAAGTAAGAAGACCTGTATCTCACATCTTAAACAAAAATTAACTCAAAATGGCTCAAGGGTCTAAATATAAAAGCTCTAACCATAAAACTCCTAGAAGAAAATGTAGGGAAAACATCTTCAAGATCTGGTTTTAGGCGGTAGTTTCTTAAACCTTACACCCAAAGCACAAGCAACAAAAGAAAAAAATACATAAATGGGACCTCCTCAAAATGAAACACCTTTGGTCTTCAAAAGACTTTGCCAAGAAAGTAAAAATGCAGCCAACTCAATGGGAAAAAATATTTGGAAACTACATATCCAATAAGGGTTTGATATCCATGTTACATAAAGAGATCACATAACTCAATGATAAAAAGACAAACAACACAATTTAAAAATGAGCAAAAGACTTGAATAGACATTTTTCCAAAGAGGAACTATAAACGGCCAAAATGCACATGAAAAAAAATGCTCAATATCACTAGCTATTAAGGAAGTGCAGATCAAAACTACAATGAGATATCATTTCACATCTCATAGAATGGCTATTATTTAAAAAGCAGGAAACTACAAGTGCTGGAAAGGATGTGGAGAAATAGGAACACTCCTTCATTGTTGGTGGGAATGTAAAGTGGTGCAGCCTCTGTGGAAGACAAGTTTGGCAGTACCTCAAGAAGCTGAATATAGAATTGCTGTATGATCCAGCAATCCTGTTACTAGGAATATATTCAGAAGAACCGAAAGCAAGGATGCAAACTGACATTTGCACACCAATGTTCATAGCAGCATTGTTCACAATTGCTAAAATATGGAACCAGCCTAAGTGTCCATCAACCAATGAATGCATATACAGAATGGGGAATATGCACACGGTGGAATATTATTCAGCTGTAAGAAGAAATGAACTCGGGATGCATATGACAACATGGATGAACATTGAGGATATTATGTTGAGTGAAATAAGCCAGATACAAAGTACAAATATTGTATGGTCTCATTAATATGAACAAGATACGATGAGTAAACTCACGTAGGTAAACTCTAGAGTATAGGTTACTAGGAAATAGAATGTGGGTTGAGAATGGGGGTTGATGCTTAATATACATAGCATTATTAATAAGGTTAATTACAAAAGTGTGAAAATGAGTTGACAATAACACATAATGGGTATAATACTGCTGATTTATAAATGAAAGGAGTAGTCTGTGGATGTAAATGTTAATTGTAAGGAAACTAGAGAATAATGTAGGGAACGTATAACAGTGATTTCAGTGGTGGATGAAGATTATGGTTAATAGTATAAATATAAGAATGTTCTTTTTTTTACAAGGTGCTAAGAATATGATGATACATGGGAAAGTTACAACGAATATAACTTATGGACGTGGTTAACAGTAATATTATAATATTTCACAGCAGTGGCAAGAAGATATTATTTCAATACTAAAAGACAACAACAGGGAGGTATAAGGGGGTATGGGATTTTTCCTTCTGGAGTAATGAAAACATTCTAAAATTGACTGAGGTGGTGACAGCACAACTCTGTAATGAAAATGAGAGCCACTGAGTATACACTCTGAGTGGATTGTACAAAGCCTGGGACTGTATAATACAAGAAATCCAGTGGTGGATGATGGACTGTGGTTAACAGGAAAAATATGAGAACATTTTCTCCTGAATGATAACAAATATATAATATTAACATAGGATGTTAATAATTGGGTGGATTGGGGGAAAATACACCATATTTAAGATATGGGCTATAGTTAGTAGTAATATTTTGATGATGCTTTTTCATAGTTTGTAACAAATGTTTCAGAAGAATGCAAGGTGGCAGTGGGGAGATATATGGGAGCTTTGTATGATGATATGTATGTTTGTTTTGTAAATTTTACTACACATTTATTGTTTATATATGTTCACGTATAAATGGTATACTTCAATAAAATTTTATTAAAAAAAAAACCATAATATTTAGAGCTGTCAAATTTGTGGGAAGAAAAAAAAATCTGTGGGAAGAAGAATATTCTCCTACATTGGTGGTAGGAGTATATATTAAGACAACTTTTCTGAAAAATATTGTGATAACTTCCATCAAGAACTTTAAAATATTCATAGCCCATGATGAGGTAAGACTATGGACTTGATCCAGAGGTGCATAGTGGGGGTAGCTACAGCATTTTCTTTAAACTCGGTTCAATTTTCGTAGCAAGACTGAACAATTTTAAATCCCTTGCGTGCATGCATAGCTCATCAGTGATTGTACATACTGGCCCACTCCTAGGGACAGCTGTGCTCACCTCTTCCTGCTTTGTGCCTTGAGTAAAGACTACTGACCCCAAATTTCTGAAGCACAGCCAAGATAAATTACACTCTATTTGTCATTATAAATGACCTTCATTGTGTGTACATTTTTACTGTATTTAAGACAATTTTTGTGTGTGGCTAGTTAATTTTGCAGAATGTGCTATAACATTTAACGGAACTAAAGTCTGTAACAGTGGACATAGCTGCTGGACAATTCCATCTTATATGTAAAGAAATCTGGAATAATGATTTTCAAACCATACGACATGTGGTTATGATTTTCTTAGCATTTCTTTGTAAAGAATTAAAATATAAACTAGTTGGTGTATAATAAAAAGTAATGAAATTCAAAAGCAAATATTCTAGGAATGAATCCTTAGGGGAAAACTAGCAATGCGGACCAAATTTTATATATGAAGCTGCATAGCACAATGTTATTTGTAACAGCAAAATGTTTGAACACAGCTTAAATATCCAACAATTAGGGAATTGCTAAATGAATGTACAGCTCATACAATAAAATGTTATACGACTTTTAAAAGTGTTTATGAAGAATTTTAATTATGTGGAGACATGCCTACAAAAAATGTTAAGTGAAAAAAGCAGGGTACACAACTAGCTAAAAGGCCTTATCTTAAATAAGTGCAGAAAAAAGACGAAGAAAATATACTAACATAGATACTAACATTAGTTATCTCTGGGATTACGATAAATTTTATTTTCTACTCAATTCTCCTCAGTTTTCTAATTTTTCTTCAATTAGCACATATTACTTTTTTCTTTTTTTAGGAAGTACTGGGGGTTGAACCCTGGACCTTGTACATGGGAAGCAGGCACTCAACCACTGAGCAACATCTGCTCTCCAGCACATATTACTTTTATTAGCAGAAAGCACATTGTTATTATTTTTTAATTATTTTGAAAGAAATGGAAATAATCTTGAGTAAAAAATATTTTGCTGTAGAGCAAAACCTGCTATGGTGCAGCGAAGACAAGTTGAAGGTTGCCCATTACCTGTTTCAAGCCTTCCTGGAACTGCTGAATGTTGATTTCCCACTTTACAGTCAGCTAGAGATTAGGAATGGAACAAAATACAAAAGCAAGGTTTCACTTTGCATAATCATTTAGCTCATCAAGGCCTTGGAACATGCATTCATTTTTACCCACAAGCTCTTGGAGGCAGTGACATTTGTTGTCCTTTTCATGTGTCTGAATCTGTAAAGCTGGCCCATAAGAATCTATGAATTCTTAGACAATTTTTTTTAAAGGTTTATTTATTTATCCCCCCCACCCCTTGCTGCTTGTGCTCGCTGTGTCCATTTGCTATGTGATTTTCTGTGTCTGTTTGTCTCCCTTTGTTGTGTCACCACGCCGAGCCGTATGGGCCATCAGCTCACCGCACCAGGCCAGTTTGCCTTCACCAGGAGGCCCCAGGAATCGAACCCAGGGCCTCCCATATGGTAAACAGAAGCCCAACCACTTGAGCCACATCTGCTTCCCCTTAGAGTATTGATCTTACATTTCAGGCAGCAATAAACAAGTGAATGATGGTACTTTCATTTATGGCTATTTAGGCCAAGCAGCTAGGCTTAGCCTGTTTGTTGATTTTAAAAAGTTAACAAACAAGACATTATATCTTTGAGAGTCATTTTTAAAATCTTTTTCCTAATAAAAAGTAGCTTTTCATCAAACTGCACAATCAAAACATTCCTCATTAATAATATACAATGTAACAGTTCTCAAACCTTAGCATCGTTAATCATCTGAGGAATGTTTTTAAAATGCAGATTTCTTGACCCAAGCTGCAAAGAGTCTGATGCAGCAAATCTAAGCTGGACTCAAGACTCTGCATTTTCAACAAACACCATAAACTGATTTTGATGCTTGTGTGTCTGGGACCAATTGTTGACGGTTATAGAACAAGGTTTAAAAGAAACACATATCCATGGACACAAATTAAATACATTCCAAACTAAAAAATATTTGTTATTAATCACTGCTTAATATAACTAGTTTTCTTTATTATAGTTTATAAATAAATATTTAAACTTCCAGGGAAAGAATGGTGGGTTAAGCATGGGACATTGAAGCATATATTAATCTCCCCCAAACCCCAATAAAATGTCAGCAGAAGGCACTAGAGTGACGCTACAAGGTGACAGCAGCAGGAAAGCCTTTACTTCCTTCTGGTCTGGCCCTTCTTCCATTTTACTCAGTGAGGGAGCCAGGGGGTTGAGTGTGGGAGGCCCAGTGGTGCTAACCTTAGAGGCTCTGACAGACCAGCTCCAGCCACACTCAGGCCATGCTCTCTCTACTTGGCAGCCATGTCCATGGCAGCTCCAGCTCTGCCCTTAGGAAACGGTCTCCCTCTCTGGTGGCCACTTCCACAGCAGCTACAGCCCAATCCTCACCCTCTGAACTGGTAGGCCACTTGGACAGATCATCTGTGGCCTGTGCCCTCTGGAAGTTCTTTGCCACTTGCAGGCTGTGTGTTCCTGTAGGTGCCACACCCTCATTGAGGAGATCTAAATTTCAACCTTGTGTGTAGGATGCCTTTTTTTTCCTTTTAGGAGGTACTGGGTATTGAACCTGGAACCTCATACATGGTAAGCAGGGGCTCAACCACTGAGCTACATCTGCTCCTCAAGAGATGTCTCTCTTAGTCCTTGTTCCTTTATTGCCCATTATTCCCCAGTGTAGAGGTAGTGGTTTTCCACCCCCCCACCCACCCACACTTGCTACTTCTGGAGCCCTTAGACTCCCCCCACCCCCTTAAATCCCTAGATAACCACTTTTTGCTATTTAGCAATTCTTTATGTTAACATTTCCTCTCTTCAAATTACTAGGTTGGCTTCTGTCTTTTGCTATAGTGCAAGGGCTTGAAATGCGGCTTAAGAGAAAATACTAATTTTTAAAGAAGAGATTCACAGTTTCCTTCTCTTCTCAACTCCCAAAACACTAGCCTCCAGCATTATAAGCCCAAGGCAGGAAGATTTCTCCTTGGAAAAACTGACTGACTCAAGAGAAAAGGCCTATAACACAAACACTTTGAGGTTCCCCAACAAAATGTCCAGGCTCCTTCTTGCTAGCCCTGGAGTGAAGTCCATTGATTAACAAGCACCATGTATGCACACAACCAGGTTTTTAGTTCTTTACTCATAAATATGAATAGATAACTAAAAATCTCCAGGCATATGAGGAAGGTTTCCACCATGAAAGACAGTTTTAGTAATAACATTTTAGTAACAAAAAAATCAGAAAAAAATCAGAGATAATGCAGAAAATAGAGGAAAGCTATTAAAAAACATTCTGGAATTAGTATTATTTGAGGCATGGTTAGGGGTTGCATCTAATAAGATAAAACAGAAAACTGCAAAATGAGAATTCAGACAACAAGAAAAAGGTTTTGAAAATTAAAAATATGATAATCCAAACCAAAAACTGAAAGAAAAAAAAAAGAAAAACTCAATAGAAGAGTGGAAGAAAGTTAAGGAAATCCCCCAGAAATTAACCAAAAGACAGACATATGAAAAAAATAATCCCCCAAATTACAAACATAAGTGCATCAACCCAGGGGGTCTAATATTTGACTACTAAGTATTCTAGAAAGAAATAGCAGAGAAATGGGATAAGACAATTTTCAAGAAAACAATACAAGAAAATCTCTTCAGCCTGAAGAACATGAATTTCCAGATTGAAAAGACCCCTCTGAGGTCCCTGAGCAATGATATCAAGACAAATAATTGTAAAGTTTTAGACAATTAAATAAAATAGAGGATTCTAAAAATCAGAAAGCCATTAGACTTCTAATAAGCAGTGGAGGAATGCCTTCACGATTCTGAGGAGAAATGATTACCAACTTAGAATTCTACACTCAGTCAAACTATCAGTCAAGTGTGAGAGTTAAACACATTTCCAGACAAACAAATCTCAAATATTTCACTCCCTTACTTTCTAGGAGGCTAACAGAATTCCCAAGATGATACATCTACAGCAGGAGGGGAGAACAAAGAACCCCAGGAGGGATGTCTAAAAAAGAAAGGAAAATGATGGATTACTTTATATGTTTACCTTGCTGAGCGAAGTTTTAAAACTTTGATAGAGAGTTTGGGGGAAGAGTTAGTGGTAGAGCAAACAAAAATATGAAGCAGTTATTTCCAGGACATTTTTAAAAAGTCATATGAAAAAGAAAATTAAAGGTCCATAATGCAACAGCAACAACAAAAAAACAAGCAATGCAATACAAAAATGGGCTTGAATAGACATTTCTCCAAATAATATACAAATGACCAGTAAGCATATAAAAAGATGCTCAACATCATTAGCCACTGGGGAAAGGCAAATCAAAATCACAATGAGAAACATTTCACACCCACAAGGATGGCTATTATTTTAAAGACAGAAAATGAGTGTTCCAAGCAGATTTTAAACATTTCTCTCACATAGTTTTTTTTTCTTTCTTTCTTTCTTTTTTTTTTAGGAGGTACCAGGGATTGAACCTGGACCTCATATATGCAAAAGCAGGCACTCAACCACTGAGCTACACCTGCTCCCCTCACATAATTGGTTTTAACCACATGGAAATTCCTGCTACTCTTCACAAGTGTGCCTCAATAAGAGGCCATGCAGCTTCCCCAGATCTGAGTAAAACCCTTTGAAGTGTCTGTACCATGTCAAGGCAGGGAGGAATCACCATCCATAGATGTCTCAAGTTACACAGCTTCTTCCTTCTTTGATTGACTGTGAAATGGGAATGATACTTTTGTATCAATTAGAGCTTATAGCTGCAAGCAACAGAAACAGACCCTGGCTTCGTTGAGCAGAAAGGAATTTGTCAAAATGATATTATGTAGTTCACAGACTCACTGCCAGAGTTGGGCAGCCTAGCTGAGCTGAGACCCAGTCAGGAATAATTCCCCAAGTGATATAGCAGGACTGGTCTGGTCAGGATACTACTGCCACTTTTCCAAACACTTATCCCACTAGTCCTGCTGGAATCATAGCCTTGGCAACTCAAGATTGCTGCAACTACTAGCCCTACCAGGTAGAACTTGCTGTGCTCCCCACAATCCCTGTCTCTTCGCTTCATGAGCTCCCATTTCAAAGTTTTAGCTGCAAGGGAGTCTGGGAACGCAAGTATTTGATATTCCACCACATATAGTAGGAGCTCTGATTCTTACTGAAACTCATAAGTGAGTAGTGCTCGCCCTCACATCTCCCCACCACTAGACAGAGAGGAAGTTCAGATGCTTAGATGCTGGTCTGACCAAAAGGATGAGAAAGAGAGAGAGATAAGGATTTCTATTTGGAGGATATTTTCTATACCATAGTACATTCTGAGGATAACGTGAAATAATGAATATGAAAGTATCCTAGCAAATGTAAAATGATATGTGCCATCATATATGTCATTTTATCACACAGTTTCTGAGCTCTGCAGATATATTATTCAATGGCAAATATTTATACAGAGAGTGCTTCTATGATGATATAGTTAGGGTGGCAGAACCCCAAAGACTTCATAACTAAATTATATTGAGTGGTTTTCAAATATTTTTATTAGCAATAAACACTTCATAAATTTTTAAATCTTGGTCAGAACTTCTAATATTTTACTGGTTTACTTTTCTGTTCAGATTTATACATTACTTATTACAAAGTCCATTAGTAAAAAATGAGGCCATTTTGATGAGCACAATAACTTTAAATCAGAGGTTATGAAAAACAGTTTGAATTGTATGTTAACCAGCCAGTATCTGTGTTTTGAAGACATACCACTGAGAAAATCCTAATTAAACAGAATAGAAGGGATGAAACATCAGTTTTTTAAAAAATAGCTTACCTTAAACCTAACAATACTCCTCGATTAACTGCTCTACAAGTTTTAAAAGGGAATAGAAGAGTGTCTTGTGTTTGTTTCAAAGTTGAATCATTAACAATATCTAATAACTGCTGTCATTACTTAATTGGTTATTATTTTATTTTATTTTTTTAATTTTTTTTTTGGTTATTATTTTATGTGGATAGAAAGAATAAATGGGGTCTTCAGACCATATATATCTCTACTATTTGGAAGAAAATACATTACAATTGTATGGTAACATTTGATACTAGGATATTTTAATCTATGTCCTTTTACAAAATTTCATATAACTTAGTTCCTGTCTCTGATAGAAGCACATTCAGTTTCAAAAAAATAAATCTTATTTTGTTTTTCATATTGATTCCACACTTGTTTCCGTTTCATCTGTGACACAATCTGAAGTTAAAAGCCCAATGACATTGTTACTGTACATCACCACAGTGGTTTTATTGAATTTATTAAAAATATCAGTAAGATATGCAAGCTTGTGCAAACATATTTGAGAGATATTTGGCTAAGAGAATCTTTTTTTTAAATTTTTACTTATCTCTCCCCACCCCTTCATTGTTTACACTTGCTGTGTCTGTTCATCCTCCTTGTTTCTTTAGGAGGCACCGGGAACTGAACCTGGGACCTCCGATGTGGGAGGGAGGCGCCTAATCCCTTAAGCTACCTCTGTTCCCTGCGTTTTGTTGTGTCTCTCATTATGTTTTTCTTCGTGTCTCTTGTTGAGTCAGCTTGCCGTGCCTGCCCTTCACACCAGCTCATTGTCTTCTAAAGAAGACACCAGGAACCGAACCAGGACCGAACCAAGACACCAGGAACCGAACCAAGAGGCACCAGGAACCTAACCATGGACATCCCATGTGGTAGGCGGGAGCCCAGTTGCTTGAGCCACATCCGCTTTACAAGGGAATCTTTTTATTAGCTCCCCCCAAAGTGATTTCTTACCTCATTTGAATCATTGTACACACATCCTACCTTAAACTTCACCATGGAAAAATACAATTTGGAACTCACCATCCATAACAGTACAAATAATTCTGAAAAGTCCACAGTTTACACTGTATGTTTCTATCAGGTCAGACAATATATGTGGGATTTCCCAACATTGTTTGGAAAGGTTCTGGCATTTTCTTAGAAGCTACTGCTTGTCCCTGCAGCACATAGTGATTCACTGAATGAATTTTAGCCTCAACCTTTGTATGTGCTTTGACTTGTGCTCTCAGTACTCTTAAGGTACTGCATTTTTGCCAATTTATTTGATAGAGTATTAAAACTGATTCTGACAATTAAAAGTATCTTCTCCTGTTATGAAATAAATCTTTCTTGTATGTACCTACATGATCACGTATCATCAGGGCAAGCAAGCGAGACCCACAGCATGACTTCTGGTCAGTTACCTTTTTCACTTCCAACTAGAAACAAGCTGTATTAGTCAGGGTTCTCTCGGGAAACAGAATCAACAGGAGATATCAGTCAATAATATGAGATTTTATAAGAGTCCCTCACGTGACTGTGGGGATGCACAAGTCCAGGTTCCACAGGCAGGCTGCAAACCAGGGGCTCCGATGAAGTTCAATGAAAGGTCCTTGATGAGTTTCTGGGAGAAGTTGGCTGTCCAAAGACGAGCTGGGAGATTCTCTCTGCATGTTGAAATCACTTCCCCTTTTAAGGCATTCAACTAATTGGATAAAATCTTCATCCATTGCTAATGCAATCTCCCTGATTGATGCAGATGTAATCAGCCATCCACGCAGTAAACTCACTGGTGACCAAAGTCCATAAATGCTCTTGTATTACAATTAGCCCAGTGCTTGCAGGACCAAACACCTGGACACAATTACGTGGCCGAGTTGACACATTAGCCTAACCATCATACAAGCTCTGACAATATTTAAGTATCATATACCAGAATGTGTTCAAGGGACTTAGGCTTACCTAATAATGGGGACTTTGTCACTCTTGTACACATCTGTAAAGGAGTGCTTAGAGGAGAACTAAATCTTGGGGCCAACTTCCTTTAAGACGTCAGAAACAGGATGCAGGGGATGTTCAATGAGTCATTAATGTGACATCCACTGGCCCTTTTGTGGATAGAATTTAGAAGAAAAGTGGGTTTATTTTCATGGCTAGGACTCATTTTAGGGATGGCATAAAATGCAAGGCAGCTGCCTAGAAATTCTGCAGCCTAATTATCCTGTGCCCTCTGTTTACCAGTGTGGCAAGGGGAAGGTGCTGTGCAACTGGAAATCCAATAGGCCCTCCAGAGGTTTGAATTGGCCCTCAGTGCTCGTGTCTGGAAATCCATCATTCTACAGAGACACAGGGATTCGAGCTGAATGAATAATCAGTGAGGTTTAGAGAATTCGGTTCAACAAGTATTTATTGAGTGCGCTGTGAATACACAGAGCTCAGGACCAGGTGCTGGAGGAGGGAAGGAACAAGGGTGGAAGGAAATATGCAAGAATATATAAATGGTTCTAATCCCCAGGAGCTTTCGGTCTTTCAGAGACAAGGCACATTTATGAAATAATGAGAAAATACTGGAGACAGTGTTTACTATTTAAAATGATAAACTGAATAAAGATGTTTATCAAGGTCAGACCCTCTGGCTTTGGCATGGGGCTTGGGTTGGATGGAGACTGGGAAAGCAAGGAGACCACCAAGAGAAGATTCCCTGGTGCAAGGAGAGGTGATGAGGGTCTGCATTAGGGCTAAGGCAATGGAAAGTGACAGAATGATGAGGTTGACAGAAATGCCAGAGGGAGCGTTGGCTGATATGTTGATATCAAACTCACATTTTGACAATGTAGATTTCTGCAGGCCCTCATAAAAGTATATCATTGTGAAATGTCTAAAGTCCTTTCAGTTCAAAAACAATGTTTGTTCTAAGCCAATTTCAACTTCACAGACTCTATCAAAACTTTCTCCAGGAAAAATCAAATCTAGGGCTTCTTGTTGGGATGTTTCTAGAAATGATGGGATTATCACAGAAAATAATAAATCTTGAAATTTATACTTAAGTTGAATATAGTTATGTGCATGGAACAGGAACATGAGGGAGAATAAGAAGAAAGAAGGAAGATGGAGGATTTTAGGGATTAAAATGATCTTTTCAAGATGAAGGTTGTTTTCAAAAAGTACTTGTGGTGGACATTACTTGTGTCCTGCCATTCCAGACACACAGGATTATGCTTCCCCACTCCGTTGGGGCTATGCAGAGCCATATGACTATCTTTGACCAAAGTGATGTGTATCACTTCCAAGAGGAAGCTTTTAAGAGCAAGTGCACAATTCTCCATGCTCCTTTTCTCCTACCACCCTGACCAAGGAGGTTGATGGTTGGATGGAGCAGCTAAGGACAGAGACATCTCCATCACCTTGGACCACTGAGGCATCACATGGAGGACAGTTGTCCTAGAAAGTCACCATAACCTCAGCAGATATTGCATGAGTAAGAAATGAACCCTTGCTGTGTTAAGTCATGGGATTTGATAGGCTAGTCCATTCTATTCTGATTGGGACAGTGTTTGATTTTCCCTTTAATTTCCAATTTTAAAAATCTATGAATCTAACTCAGTTGGCTTATTGTTTAGAGGATAGCTCGAAGTAGACAAAGGCTACAGGTTTAATCTCAATGCAGATCAGTTAACTTCATGGTGAGAAAAACTATTTTAGGAGTCTATGGAACGCAAACCTGTGTGCCTTCTCAGATGCCTTTGATTGCCTCCCAATTTCCAAAGGCACTGCTTACTCCTCACCACCATCACTAGATCCACCAACTTTTAATACTTTGCCACATTTGCCATGATAGCCTATCTGTCCATCTTTCCACCTATTTATCTGTTTTCTAAAATATTTATAAATCATATCTCTCATAAGGGTTTAATATCCAGAATATGTGAAGAACTCTGTGTAGGTTTTGTATTCTTTTTGCAACTCTCCTGTAAATTTGAAATTATTTCAAAATAAGAAGTTTAAAAAAGTCCTCAAAACAAGGGTAACATAATGATAACTGTACATATATAATGAGGTTCAATAAAATTTTGAACTCCCCCCCCAAAAAAAAAATTAGTGCAGGGGGTAAACCTTGACCAATGGGAACCAGGAGATAGGTGAGCACCAAGCAGATAATTTCCCCCCTTCCTTTCTTCCTTCCATACAATACCCTGAGGCATGGATTTTTCTTGCAACATAGCCGAAGAAAGTCCCACCTGCAGTGCAACATGACTGCTGAGCAACCTGCAGTTTACTTCATGGCTCATTATGAAGCTTTGGCCACCTTGATAATGCATCACATAACACCACTACACATTTTTCTTTGCCTAATTTCCCATTTTCTTCATCCTTAACACCCTGGGCTTGTACCTTCTGAAAAGGTGGCAGCACCTCGAATCCTTCCTTAGGCTCTATAGAGAAACTGGACTAAGACGATGAGTCAGACTTCACTCCCAATGCCAGACAACAAATTCACAAAATTAAGCAATGGAATCTTCACACTTCACAGAGGACCTGAATTAGAAGAGATGGAAGGTCGAGGAGCCTCTTTATACTCCTTTCCTTCTTACATCTCTGATTCCTTCCTAGTATATTTTTTGCTTCTTTCTGAAATGAACGTGTTTCTTTCCTTCCTATCTCTCTTTCTTTCTTTCTGCAGTATAGGTTTACAGAAAATACAGAGTTCCCATATACCCTTCTCTCTCATACAGTTTTCCCCATTATTAACATTTTGCACTAGTATAGTACTTTGTTACAATTGATGAAATAATATTATTATAATTATGCTATTGACATCAGCCCCCTGTTTACATTAGGGTTCTTCTCTTTGTGTGTACAGTTCTTTGTTTTTTTGGTGGTAACTTACTATACAACCTAAAAATCTCCTTTTCATCCCTTTTCAAATATACAACTCAGTAGTGTTAATAATTACATCCACAGAATTTTGCCTCCATCACCACCATCCATTGCCAAAACTTTTCCATTACCCTAAACTCCATACTAGTTAAATGAACATTAACTCCACATTCCCCTCACCCACCCAGCCCCAGTAAATTTTATTCTAATTTCTGACTTTATGAATGTGCATATTCTAATTATTTCACATAAATGAGATCATACCATATTTGTCCCCTTGTGTCTGGTTTATTTCACTTAACGTGATGTCTTCAAGGTTCGTCTATATTGTCACATGTATCAGAACTTCCTTTTTATGGCAGAGTAGTATTCCATTGTATGCATGTATCACATATTGTTTATCTATTCATCTGTTGATGGATACTTGGGTTGCTTCCACCTTTTAGCAATTGTGAATAATGCCTCTATGAACATCAGTATGCAAAGCCTGTTTGAGTCCTTCTGCTTTCAGTTCTTTGGGGTATATATCTGAAGCGGGATTGCCCAGCCATATGGTAATTCTACACATAACTTTCTGAGGTACCACAAATCTGTCTTCCACAGTGACTGCACCATTTTACATTCCCACCAACAATGAATGAATGTTCTTATTTCTCCACATCCTCTCCAATTCTTATTATTTTCTGATTTTTTAAAATAGCAGCCATTCTAGTGGATGTGACATGGTATCTTATTGTGGTTTTGACGACCAATGACATTGAGCATCTTTTCATGTATTTATTAGCCATTTGTGTATCTTCTTTAGAGAAATGTCTATTCCAGTCTTTTGCCCATTTTTAAATTGGATTTCTTGTCTTTTTTTGGTTGCATTTTAGGATTTCTTTATATAATCTGGATATTAAACCCTTATCAGAGATATGATTTATAAATATTTTCTCCCATTGTATATGTTGTCTTTTTACTTTCATGATAATGTCCTTTGATGTACAAAAGTTTTTAATATTGATGAAGTCCCATTTATCTATTTTTTTGTTTGCTGCTTTGTATTGGGTATAAAATCTAAGAAACCACTGCTTAACACAAAATCCTGAAGATGTTTACCTATGTTTTCTTCTAGGGGTTTTATAGTTTTAGTCCTTATATTTAGGTCATTGATCCATTTTGAGTTAATTTTTGTAGATGGTGTGAGATAGGGCTTACCGTTCATTCTTTTGCATATGGCTATCCAGTTCTCCCAGTGCCACTTATTGAAAAAACTATTCTTTCCCCACTGAATGGACTTGGCACCTTTGCCAAAGATCAATTGGCCAAAGGTGTGAGGGTTCATTTCAGAACTTCCAATTCTATCCCATTGGTCTATATGTCTGTTCTTGTGCCAGTACCATGCTGTTTTGATTATTGTAGCTTTGTTACTAAGTTTTAAAATCAAGAAGTGTGAATCCTCAAACTTTGTTCTTCTTTTTCAGGATGATTTTGGCTATTTGGGGATCCTAACCCTTCCATATGAATTTGATGATTGGCTTTTCCATTTCTGCAAAGAAGTCTGTTGGAATTTTGATTGGAATTGTGTTGAATCTGTATGGTGCTTTGGGTATAAATGATATCTAAACAATACTTAGTCTTCCAGTCCATGAACATGGAATGTCCTTCCATTTATTTAGGTCTTCTTTAAATTCTTTCAGCAATATTTTGTAGTTTTCCATGTACAAGTCTGTTACATCCTATTATTTGCCTTTGTTCTTGCTATATAGTTTTTCTAGATATAGTTCTAAGTTGACAGTTATTTCTCTTAGGAATTTGAAGGTCTTGTTTTACTGTCTTCACTGGCTTGCATTTACTAATTGTAAGTCTTCTGACAGTTCTTGATAGGTTATCTGTTTTTGTTCTCTAACTAATTTTAAATGTTCCTTGCCTTTGGTATTCTGCAGTTTCACTACAGTGCATTGAAGTATAGGTTACTTTTTACTTATCTTGCTCAGAATTTATTTTTCTTCTTTGGTCTAAGGATTCAGGCCCTCATCAATTCTGAAAAAAATCTTGTATGATATCTTTTATGAATATCTCTTTTCTGATAGGGGAAAACTCTTTGAGAGTAACACTCATGGCCTCTCTCTGTCTACTCACTCCTCCTCTCCAGGAGGAGCCTATGGGTGAGTTTGGGCTAAGTATCTGAGCATGCTCAGCTAAGTTTTGTGCTCTTTCTCTTTGGAAACTACCTAAGGGAGCAGACATTCCTCTCTGCTAAAGTTTTCCAGGGGAGATCCTGTGGGAGATAGAGAAAAGGAGGTACAGTTGTCCAGCACTGTCAATGATGGAATGGGTAAGTTTGTTTAATTCTGAGGTACAATATTAGAAAGGCTATTATTAATGCATCTATATTCAACAGTTCCATAAATAATAAATTGTGCATTTGTGACTCCATTTGCCCAAATCCTACGTACATTTTTCAATTGGTTCTAAACATAATAGTGAATGGAGTGTCATTTAGTGACCTTCCTCTTAAACCTCAATATCCTCGAGTCCCTCTATTCTCTTATTCTGCAATTCAAATTAGTGATGTTAGACCTCATTCTATTTCTCATGTCTCTTAACTTTCCTTTTATATTCCCCACCTTTTTGTCTCTCTCTCTGAACCCTGGATAATTTCTTTCAGTTCAATAACTCTCTTCATCTGTATGTAATCCATTGCATAATCCATCCCCCTCCCCTTTTTTTAGGAGGTACTGGGGATTGAACTCAGAAGCTTATACATGCAAAAGCAGACACTCAACCACTGAGCTACACTCACTCCCCTAACCCATCCCTTTTTAATAATACCTTTTTCTTTGTTTATGTTTTCAATGCCTTTTCTTTCTTTTAACATCTTTTAACTGTAACATACTTCTGATACTTGAAATTCTAGTTGACCTATTTCTACTGGTTTTTTATTTTGTTTGTTTGGTTTTTTTTTTTTTTTTTTTTTTTTGGTTTGTTTTGTTTTTGCTGATTCTTGCTTGTGGTGGCTTGTTTCCTTATGTCTTTCCTAATTTTGTGCTGTGACCTTGTGCTTGACTGAGCTTTATTTGTAGGAATCCTAGGACACCTGGGTTGAGGATATGCCTTCTAGAGGAAATTAGTGTTTGCTTCTGTTAGTCATCATGTACACTACCAACATGGAGGCACTTAAGTGAATTTCTCCGCTTGTGGTTTCATGAACTATACAGGTTATATAGAATCGAATCACAAATCAAAGTTTTAGGAGTGAATTTTTTCCTAGCCTGAACCTGGGCTGAAAAAAAATCCCCTTGATGTCTTCCATTGTTTTTGGGCAGCTTCTCTCTAGACCACCTGCTTTAGTTTGCTGCGCTGCTGAAAGCAATATATCATGAAATGGATTGGCTTTTAACAGTGGGAATTTATTTACTTACAAGCTTATAGTTTTGAGGCCATGAAAATGTCCAAATCAAGGCTGCCTCAAGACGATACTTTCTTCCTGAAGATGGACTGCTGATGATCCTGGATTCCTCTGTCACATGGCAAGGCACATGACAGTATTAGCTAGTCTCTCTTCTCTTCCAGGTTTTGTTGCTTTCAGATTTTCGCTTCCATGGCTTTTTTTTTTTTAAGATTTATTTTTATTTATTTATCCCCCCCTTGCTGCTTGTGTTCATTGTGTTCATTTGCTGTGCATTTTTCTGTGTCTGCTTGTCTCCCTTTGTTGGGTCATCTTGTTGCGCCAGCTTGCTCACGGCACCGTGCAGACCGGCCTGCCTTCACCAAGAGGCCCTGGGAATTGAATCTGGGGCCTCCCTTATGGTAAACGGGAGCCCAACCAATTGAGCCACAGCCGCTTCCCTCCATGGCTTTTTCTCTTTGCATTCATCCTGCTTATAAAGGACTAGAGTAAGAGCATTAATACCCACCCTGGGCCATCCTTTAACTGAAGTAACAGCATGAAAATCTACTTACAATAGGTTTATACTCACAGGAATGGATTGCTTTAAGAACATGATTTTCTGGGGGTACATACAGTTTCAAACCACCACACCACCCTTTCACTGAAAATCTTTGACTATATCAACATTATATGGGGGTCGAGGTCCCAACACCCACCTTGATACGGGTCCCAACACCCACCTTGATACGGGTCCAAGGCCTTAATTGCCTTCCTTACACAACCATTACACCAAAAACTCTAGGTTATAGAGACCAGCAAATGCCCCCAAAGGCAGCTACAGCTTCAGCTGCAGCTCATCACTGATGTTTCTACCTCCTGCTCTATTTTTGTAGGGATTTAACTATCTTTTTATTTTCAGAATCTGTTATGCCTTTCAAGGGAGATTTAATATATTTTCATGCAGCATTTCCAGGCACCTTGTAGCAGAATATTTTCTCAGGATTTTGTCCATGATATTGCCAGAAACAGAAATCTCCTGAGCGCTAACCAAAGTGAGCACAGAGAATAATATTGGTTGATTTAGCACCACACACATTGCCCCTTTTGCCTTGCTTTGTGGCCACCTAGCATAATTTGAATAGCTTCCTATGTTTGGGGAACTTCCCACCTTTGGACTTGCACTTCCCAAGCTGGAAGCCAGAACTCATCTCCCCAGCTTCCTATGAAGGTGTAGGTGGTAGGCTTGCAAACTAGACTCTGATTATCAGATGCACCAGTGTGAGACTTTGATTTGTGAAAGAGCAACGTGAAGAGCAGGGACACATGGGGCCCGTTTTTGGCAAGAAGAGCAGCAGAATGTCTGGCTTTTCCTGGGGAGCAGTGACAGAGGTTCTGACGTATGATGTCCAGCATCCCCTGTGGGCACTTCAGTGCTGACCCGCATGGTCCTTGTGATTTAGTCCTGTGACAAGTGTTACACTGACTCTGTAGCTTCCAAGCCTCACCCTCTGCCCCTCCCAGAGAGTCTCTGTATTACCTGTTCTCCTGTAATAAATTCTCTTTCTGCTTAGACTAGCTAAGCGGGTGATGGTGTTTTCAATTAAGGACTCTGATGGATACCCTGTGGATATAGCAATGCAAAGAGGCTTAATTATGAAGACTAATTCCACAAGCTACATGTGGAAATCAATATCATTACTTATAGTACCGCCTCATTGAATTCTGTGTGATAATAAAGAAAAGGTTTACAAACTCAAATTATCAGAACATTGGTATTTTATTTAAAAGAGAAAAATAATTTAGAAAACATACCTTTCTTATCAACACTTTTACTTCAATGGCTTTTAACAATATGCAGGATTCTTTGGTCTGGTTCACACTTAGGGGTATATGTGGTGTGTGTATGTGTGTGTGTTTCAAGTTTTGTTTGATCTGTGGTTGAGTTAAAATAAGAAATGAATACATGGGATTTCATGTACTTTCCTGCCAAGGTCATTATTACAAGGATGCAAAGAGGTCAGCATCATGGAGATAATCACAGTGATTTTCCACATGATATCCCCTGACACCTCTGAAAAATGACTATGTATCTCATTTCAATTCCCGTTTCGCTTCTGGTCCCTCTGCTTGGAATTTCCTCCCCTTCTGCCTCCACAGACCTAGATTATATCGGTCCTCTAAATCTCCCTTTTAATGCCACTTCCTCCATCAAACCTCCCTTTCATCAAAGCAGAATGAATGTACATCTCCATTCTTTGGACTCACAGTAGAACTAGTAAAGTTCTACTTAATTTTTGTGTGTGCCTCTGTCACCTGGGCACCAGCTTCTTCATGTGGGAGGTGGTCGAGTCAAACAAGAATGGTCTTTCAGTTGTCAGTCACTCGGTTCCAGGGGTGTCCATCTTCAATTCTCCATCTTTTTTAATTCAGGAGTTTGCTGGTAAATGAAGGGTTGGGGGCAAGGAAGGAATGGAAAGGTCACCCAATCCATGTTTCATCTGGCCAAGCACACGCATGAAATCATAAAGAACTTGAAACCAGCTCTTTATTTCTGGTTCAAACATTATGATCCAAAGCAACCATGGTCCATGCTATAGTTTGCCTGTCTCTTAATTTGTTCCCACAATTAATGGGCACAGGGCCTCGTTCCTAAACCTTGGGGTCCACCACAAAGTCACCAGTTGGGAGTGGAGGGATGTCCATTCCCTGGATCTTCTTCCTGCTGCCTTCTATGCAGTTATCTTAACCCTTTCCTTCCACATCCTTCCTGCCTCTTCTTGTGTCTAAACTTCCAGAGAGCTTATCAGGCATTCTCTGCTTTATCTCCTACTTTTGGATGGGGGAGGAGGCAATTTGGACGCTGAAATAGAAGAAAGGAGAAGAAGCTCCTACAGGAGGCTTATCATCAGATGGAGTATTTAAAATTAATAAGATCTTTTACAAGGCAAACATTAAGCTACACACATGTCTCCTCTATCTTATTCTTTGAAAAGACCGTTTCTTTCCAAGACTTAGGTTTCATAACAAAAAAACTCTCCTCTGTTATTGTAGCCCTGGGAGGTTTACTTTCTGGAAGGGGGGAGGGTAGTGAATAGGAAGGACAAAACCATTCTTCTACCTGTTACCTCTTTGGCTAAAAATTAAGCATTTTGAGAGAATGAGCTGTTCCTTATATATTTTTCATTCCTTGTACATAGTAGATCAAGAAATATTTGTTTCATGGATAGATGGATTAAAGAGCTAATCCAGCAGGAAAAAAAAAATCTTCATTTGATGTTTGATGATACATATCATGCCTTAGAGGATTGAGATTTGTTTTTGCTTCTGTTTTTGAAGGACAAGACAACTTCCCGGTGTGACTTAAATCATCCGCTGATTTAATCACCCACTGTTATGGGTTGAATTGCACCCCTCCAAAAGATATGTCAAAGTCATAACCCTGAGTACCTCAGAAGGTGCCCTTATTTGGAGAAGGTAATTACAGATAGAATTGGTTAAGATGAGTCATACTGGCATAGGGTGGGCCCTTAATCCAATATAACTAGTGTCCTTTTAAGAAGAGGAAAGTTGCACAAACAGAAAGACAGATTGAAGATTGGAGATCACCACGTGACAACTGATGTGCCACAGCCTCAAGCCAAGGAGTGCCAATGATCGCCAGCAAATCACTAGAAGCTATGAAGAAGGCAAGGAAGGATTCTCCTCTACAGCGTTCAGAGGGAGCACAGCCCTACCAACTCCTTGATTTCACTTGTATGTAACATGCATGATTTCATTTGTGTGTTCATTTGATTTGTAACATGCAGAACTGTAAGATGATACATTTCTGTTGCTTTAAGTCACCCGGTTTGTGGTACTTTGTGATGGCAACCCTAGGAAACTAGCCGTCCATCTAAGGCACCCCTCTGTTGTCTAACAGGACACAGAACACCCACAGCCTTTATTTGTCCCCTGCAACCCAGCAGAACTAGCCCTGGTCAAGGTGTGAAGTCAGGAAGTTTGGCCTTGACTCTCCTGCTCTTCTTCTCTGTTTTCCCCTCAAGGGACCTCCCCATTGCCTCCCTTTCTTTCTCAGCCCAACACTTTCCTACTCTGTAACTTGTTTAAAAGGTCTGATATCAACTAGATTTTGGCTGAAATAGCTACAGATAAAATAACTAGATAAATTTAAAAATTGTAGATGCTTTCTTTGAGATTCCATGAAAGAGTCACAGCCTTTTTCAGAGGGCATGGGCAGCCCAGGCTACAGAAGATTCAACAGAAACTGCTTAATGAGCCCACGTAGAGTACCCAACTGGGAAACATTGTCCTTGATCTTCTTGCTAAGGCAACAGCAATAGCAGGAGCAGGGAGGGAGGGCTTTGTCTGAGACACAGTGGTAGTGGTATGAGGGAAATGGTAGACAACAACTGTAGCTCCAGGGAGAGTTTGCCTCTAGGACTTGAGAAGGGCTTGGAGTTTTTACAATTGCTTGTGAGTACTCAGAGACAAATACCACTGCAGTTGCCACTCATGCCCTGGTTTAATCCCAAGGCTGATGAGACTTGGAAAATAAATGGTGTGTGCACATGTCAATTGGATGGCAAGGTTTTGTAGGCCAGTTATATTTTTCATCCTTCTAACCCCAGTGCCTAACATGGTATCAGGCACAATAGATGTTGGCAATAAAACATTTACTGAAGGAATGGATGGATGACTGAAGGAATAAATGAATAGCACATCTCACATTCTCCTGGTCTTCTGAACTGATAAAAAAAAAAAAAGAAGAAGAAGAAGAAGGAAAAGAGGAAGGCAGCAAGGGAGCTTCTGAGGCAATTAACTGTACTTTTTAAGTGATTTTATATATACATTAATGCCAACAAAAATTCAGAACTGCCTCATGTTGCCATCCTTCCCCACATTTCAAGATCAGGCCATATTTGTGTGGTCAAAGGGCTATCTCTCCACATGCGTGTGTTCCATGATGAGGCTGTATCCAGCTTAGCAGACTGGGGAACAGGGGTTCTGAACCTTATTTGTTCCACAGACCCCTTTGCCAGTCAGGTGAAAACCATGGACCCTTACTAAGTCCACACTATACTGTGTATTATTTAATCAATATATCACACCCGCACCAACATGTCCCCACAAGAATAACGTTTTTTTTTATTTTCAATTCAAGCTCACAGAACCCTGGTTAAGAACCCCTGAAGAGAGAGATGGACCCATACTCTCTCAAATCCCATTGCAGCCCCTCCTTCATTATACATTTCCTGACCACCTTCTGTGGGACAGAAATAAAACAAAAATTACTCCAACAGACAATGATCTCTCTCTTTGTAAGTGTCAGGACTAAGGAGTCATCAAGATTTGTGCAGAGAAGTAGGGTTCCTAATGAGTACTTGTGAGGTAGAGGAGGTGGCGGGCATAAGCTGTGTAATATATTTTATAATAGTATTGTATCAAAAGAATGTACACACCCAACATAGCAATAAAAGCAGTGGCTATTCTCCATCAATCCCCTACCCCTGAAGTCATTCTTCACCTTTCTCTGCCTTTCTACATGTGCCTATGATCTCCACAGACTGCTCACCTGGGCTCCCTCACCACCTGGCTTCTGGAGAGGGTGGCCAAGGGGAGGCAACAGCAATGAGGGGAGAGAGATTGGGGTGTTTCCCTGCTGCATTGCTGTGTCTCTGACTGTAGCTGTGTCCTTCTGTGATGATTATTCCCTCCAGGTGACCCTATCTCCACAGTTCCAGCTCTCACTAGACCCCCATCCCTTCTGGCCTAGAGGTGGTAACAGCTCCCTGCAGTTCCTGGGGTCTCAGGGCCTCAACGCCCTGTCGGTTCCCTTGACCTTGCCTACACAGCCGTAAATGGCCCCTTAATTGAAGTCTCTTTTTAGCTGAAACACCTAAGTGGAATTCTGCTTCCTGCCAGCACCATGACTAGGTCAGAGGAGAACATGTAAATGTCACCTGAGGAGTTATTTTCCACTAAAAATAAGAACTTACACTGTACTTGTTTTTTATTATTATTATTATTCAGTGAGAGATTTCTGACTTTTCAACACTTTCCTGCCCAACCTGTTTCCATGATCTTATTTCACAGTGACACCAGTGCTGAAAGCACATAACTCATGCAGGGCCCACAGTGGGTGTTCCCGGGAGCTCCCTCCAGTGCAGAGCCAGTGGCCTCGGGCCCCTGGGCTGAAGTTATAAGAACTCCACTGAGCAGGGCTCCAAGGCAGGGGTTCCCACATCCCAGGGCAGCAGGCAGAAGAGAGTGTCTATTTGTCCCCAGCCCCTGCAGGAGCCCTAAAAGGATGCTACACTCAGGAACAGCCACAAATATGGTATGGTTTCAAGTGCTAGGAGAAGGCCAGTCCTTGCCATGTTCCTTACATACTTGCTGAAATCCCTAGAGGACACCAGGTTTCCCCATAAACTGCACATGGTCTGGGAAGGCAAAGCATTGGTGTGAATGTGTGACTGCATTTCCTGTGAGGTTTGAAATGATGATAACTGGTCCTGTGCTGTTAGGAAGCACAAAAAAACACTGGCCCTGGGGGCCCACCAGATCCCACCTTGCAGGTGAAAAGGTACATAGGCAGGGGAAACTAAGCTAAACTTCCTGACTTCACTGTCCCAATGCTTGTTTATTTTCCTCCGTGGTGGACACTTCTGAAGCAGACAAACAGAGCTGCTGCCCTCTGGGGGAAGGACAGGGCACCTTGAGCACCCTCCATGTTAGTTGCTTAATTAAGCACGGGCTTTACATTCATATTGTTGTTTACTGGGCACCTACAAAGCACCAACCACTACACAGTACCTGAGCTGGGACACTGAATTCTAATAAGCCCGTGACATAGGTATAATTCTTCTCATCTTAATTTTGTGGCTCAGAAAAATTGAGTATCAGAGAATTAAATTTGCCCAAGGTCACATATCTGGTCAGGATGAGTGCCTGAGCTCTTAACCTTTCCATGACATTGCCTCCCTGGCGTAAGCAGCATCTCACGCTGTGGTGACCTCCACTCCCATTGCACCTGTAGATGAACAAGGATATAGCTTGGTGAGAACGACAAAGATGTTTGTGGAAACTGGAGGACTTACTCCTGCCCTTCTGCCTCCAGAGGGTGCCACCGCGGCTTTACCTGAGGAGGGCTTCCCTGAGGAGGGCTCGCCTAAGACAGCTCACCTAAAGACTGCTCCCCTGAGGACTGCTCCCCTGAGGAGGGCTACCCTGAGGAGGGCTCCCCTGAGGACTGCTCCCCTAAAGACTGCTCTCCTGAGGACTGCTCCCCTGAGGAGGACTACCCTGAGGAGGGCTCCCCTGAGGACTGCTCCCCTAAAGACTGCTCTCCTGAGGACTGCTCCCTTGAGGAGGGCTCCCTCCATGGACAGTTCCTCTGGATTTTTTTCCCTGAGGCAGTCTCCTTGGGCCCTTCACCATAGATTCTCCCCTGAGTTCTGGAGTGAGAGAAGATTCCTTCCCTGGGAACAGGAGACTTTCCAGCTTGGAAGAGGACAGATTTCTCTTTCAACTCCCAGGCAGCTCTAGGAGGTCACCTATGTAGGGCTCCTTGGAGCAGACAGATGCTCAGGAAGCACCAGGCCAGCTGCCCTGCTAGCCCCAACCCTGACTGCTAAGCTCTGAGTTTCTGAGGCCCCAGTGCGCTCTGAGCAGGGCGTGGCCTCAGGCAAAGCTAAGGGCAGAAAGGTTGCCCCAGCCTCCTTCCTACATTACTCTTCTACCCCTAAATTACCCTCCAGTCCCATTCTACCATTTCTATACCAGCAGCATCTGGTGCCAAAATGCTCTCCTACTCACACAAGAAAGACTGAGTTCCTTTGGGAGGATTTGCATTCTAACAGGGTTCAAACCCTCAAGCCAGAGGCGAGCAGCCTACCTTGCACTCAGCAAAAATAAAATGTGTACAGACCCCATTTTGATTTCTATTGCAACAGAAATGCAAGGAAAACAACAAACTGTACTAAGTAACAGTTTGTCAGTGAGGAAACGGGCATGGCATTTCCATCACTAAAAAGTTACTATCTGTTTATTCATCTTGAAAAACCATTAGCCAGTCTGGCAGTTCTCACATGTAGTGCTCAATGCTCAGTTTGCTCACCACTACTTCCCGCTAAAAAAATGTAACTTTGATAGTGGAATTTCAGTTATCAGCTAATGGTACAGGAGCCATCTAAGGGGACAACAGGGCTTCCTGACTCCTCAAAAACTACACCAATGGGCGGCCCTTCATCCACGTGTGTATTCCTTGGTACTGGCCCTTTGATATAGAGCTCTGTGGAGCACAAACAGGGATTTTCCTTCATGTTCCTAACTAAATCTTCACCGAAGATGGGCTCCCACTCTTAAGATGGCACAGGCTGATTTCTGTTCTTTTGCTCCCCCTTGCCTTCTTAGGGGAAAAAGTTTCTATAATGTAAGCAACAGTTACTCTTGGAATAAACAAGTCTGGTCTCACCAGCCTGCACCCTTGTTTATTCACAGTTTATCAGCTCTAAGAGGGCAGACGTTAACACAGCAACCAATCTAAGTCTCAGACCCCGTGCCTTTTCCTGGCAAGGTTTGCTCCCCTGATGGACACATTGATGTGGGATCCATTCATTCATTCACACATGCTTATCTAGCGATCTTACTTCGGGTAATTCTGGTGTCAATAGGCTGTTACTAAAGTTAGTGCTTTTAGTACAGATGTTGCCAGTTCTACCTCAACAACATCCTATAAAGTTGACCTCAATGACCTGCCCTCCAGGGCAGAAAACTGGGGCAGCTAGAGTTTCTGTGCACTATTCTTTAGCAGGAAACACATCTCCCTTTCTCTCTCTCTTTTTTAAAAATAATATACTTTTTTATTTTTCTTTTTAAAAATACTTAGATTACATAAATGTTACATAAAAAATGTAGGGGATTCCCATATGACCCGCTTCCTACCCCTCCCACACTTTCCCACATTAACAACATCCTTCATTAGTGTGGCACTTGTTGCAATTGATGAACACATTTTGGAGCTTTGCCACTAAGTGTGGTGTATAGTTTACATTGTGGTTTACACTCCCCCCCACACACACAATTTTGTAAGTTATGGCAAGATATATAATGGCCTGTATCTGTCATTGTAATGTCATTCAGGATAATTCCCAAGTTCTGAAAATACCCCCATATTGCACTTGTTTTTCCCTCTTTCTCCCCTCAGAACCTCCAGTGGCCACTGCCTCCACATCAATGCTGTAATTTCTTCCATTGTTAGAATCACAATAAGTCTATAGTAAAATACCATTAAGTCTACTCTAGTCCATCGTTCATTCCCCAGTCCTGAGGATTCTGGGATGGGAAACACATCTTTTGACACTGCCTGCCTTCTCTAAAAGCCCTCTGCTTTTTTATTGTGAGGGTAGAAAAATATGAAAATATTCACACTGAGGTCTTTGTTTTCTAGGATGTGTTCCTCTATTTCCTCAAGACGGCTGCATGCAGGGATCAGGTAGCGTGAGTGGTGTAGGTCCTGCCTCATGTTCCTGGGCTTTTTCCTGGCTGCCACCTGCCCTGTTCCTCACTAGGCAGGTCCCAGTCACCTCCTCACCTGCAGATACAGCCCTGCGTCAGCTTTCAGACGAACCCTGACCAGGTCCATCGTATTTTTGACTCGAGAAGAACCTACCATTGTTTATGTGGTACTTCAGGTCAGGGGTGTGGTTCCTAAGGCCCTTGGCTCCCAGAACCAGTCATAATCATTTTAATGAATAAATGAATGAATTTGTTTAAAACTGTTTATTGAGCATGTACTGTGTCTGGCACCAAGCTAAAGTCCTGGTAATGTTTTAGTTTGCTGAAGGATGCCAAGCAGTGTACCAGAAATGGATTGGCTTTTACAATGGGGATTTATTAATTTAAAAGCTTACAGTTCTGAGCCATGAAAGTGTCCAAAGCAAGGTATCATCAGAAGATGCTTTCTCCCTGAGCTGCAGCTGTGGCCCACCAGGCACATGGCAGCATCTGCTTGTCCCTCCCCTCTCCTCTGGGTGTTGCTTTCAGCTTCTGGCTAAAGAGGCTTCCTCCTCAGCTTCTGTGTTCCATTGATTTTAGCTTCTGCTCCTGGGGGCTTCTCTCTCAGCTTCTGGGTTCCTCTCTGTCTCTGCAGCTTTTTTCTGTGTCTGTGGCTTTTTATTCCACCATTTATAAAGGACTCCACTAAGAGGATTAAAACTCACCTTGGGTCATGCAATCTAATCAAAGGTCCTTATCCGAAGTAATTTAATCAAAACTTCCCACCTACAATAGGCTTACACACACGGGAATGGATTAACCCTAAGGACATGATTTTCTGGGGTCCAACAAAGCTTCAGGGGAGCACATGTTAGCTCAGTGGTTGAGCACCTGCTTGGCATGTACAAGTTCCTGGGTTCAACCCCTGGTACCTCCTTAAAAAAAAAAAAAAAAAGGAAAGGAAAAAAAGCTTCAAACTGCCACAGGTAATTCAGAGGCAAAGGAGACAGACTCAGAACATATAGCCTAGCACAGGAGGTAGGTGTTAAGCAAGTGACAACTCCAAAATTTTGGAAGGGTTACAAAAGGATATGGTTGGGGTGCTGTGGGGAATTCAGGAAGGGGAGCTCAGTACTCTAGACTGTCAAGGAAGACTTTCCAGAAGAAAGATGTCTAATTTGAGACAAATAGAAGTTAGCTAAATAACATAGTAGGGATAGTGTGTGCAAAGGCCCAGAAGTGAAAGAGAAAGGCATATATAAAAAACAAAGTTGAATATGTCTGGAACTTGGAAATGGGAGTAAGCATAGAAGACCTGATTTTGAGAGGCAGGCAGGGGCCAGATTGGGAAATGCTTCAAAAACAGCAGTAAGGAGTTGGGCCTTTTTCATAGGGAAAATGGAGAGATGGATTTTAAGCAGCATTGTTTTGTTAACTTAAAAAAAAAAAAAAAAAGATTAGGGCTTATTCACTGCTATTATAAAGAAAGCACTATACATTGCTGTGATGTTGCAGAAATTGCTGAACACCAAGCTTTCCACAATCTCATTCCTATAACCCAAATACCAACTTCATGTCATGTAAGTATATCATAATATTCTTGGTCAGGGAATGAAATCAAACTAGAAGAGCAAAGTTCTAAGTATTGTTGTTTTTTAAAGATTTATTTTATTTACCACCCCCCCCCTTGCTGCTTGTGTTCACTGTGTCCATTTGCTGTGCGTTTTTCTGTGTCTGCTTGTCTCCCTTTCTTGTGTCATCTCGCCTCGCTGCGCCACGCAAGCCGTCAGCTACCGCACCACGCGGGCTGGCTTGCCTTCACCAGGAGGCCCCAGGAATTGAACCCAGGGCCTCTCATATGGTAAATGGGAGCCCAACCACTTGAGCCAGATCCGCTTCCCTAAGTATTGTTTTTATGATATTTCTGAAATCTTTGTCCCTAGTTCTGCAACTGTATCTGGACTCTGATTCTACAGTATTTGTATGGACAGTTTTTGCTGATTTCACTTTTGGTTTCTCTTTGAATGTTCTAATTGTCTGCATTAATGTCTCGTTATTCTGGAATAAACATCATTGACTTACCCACCCGATTTTTCTTCTAGTCCTTTTTTTAACTTTTTATTTTGAAATAATTATAGACCCAAATGAAATAATACAGAGTCCTGTGAATCCTTCTCTCAGCTATCCTCAGTTGTGACATTTACATAACACTAGAATAATATCAAAGTCAGGAAATAAATATTGGTACTATACCATTAACTAAACTACAGATATTATTCAGTTTTTTCCCCAATTTTTTACATGAACTTGTATATTTGTGAGTGTATGTGTAATTCTATGCAATTTAATTCCATGTATAGATTCAGGTAATCACCACTAAAATATACAATTCTATCACCGTAAAAGAACTCCCATGTGCTACCCATTTATAGTTGCTTTCACCTGGAAACCACTCACCTATTGGCAGTACTGTTTTTAAGATGCCTTCTTATTGCTGGGTGCTCATCTAATATGTTGCTTCTAACTGCCACAAAGAATTCTATTTTGTGCAACTACATTTTACTTATCCATTGTTCAGGTTACAACCTAGATTACCCCCAACTCTTTGAAAAAGCAAACAATGCACCCGTGTAGGTGTATTTCTAAGATATATACCTCCAGGACTGGATTTGTTGAGACAAAAGCTGTATGAATTCTTGATTTGACACACCACTGTCAGATGGCTAGAACACATGCCTTTGACCAGAGCCTAAATACATGGCCACATCCAGTAGCAAGGGTGGCTGGCAAATATAGTCTTTAACAGATAACGACGTGTCCTTGTAAATTTTAATCTGTAGAAGGGACCAATACACAGTCACTGCCAGATTTTCTGTATCTGTTCTTAGTATGCTAAGGGTTTTGATCAATTTCCTTTACTTTTCATATACTGATATATTCAAGATTTTTCTCCTCCAGGCTTTTTTTTTTTTTTTTTTTTTTTTTTTTGAGATGCCAGAGCTGGGTATTGAACCTGAGACCTTATATGTGGGAAGCCGGGGCTCAACCACTGATCCACATCTGCTTTTCCTGAGTTGGTTTTTTGTTTGTTTGTTTTGCTTGTTGTTTGTTTATGTTTTTTCTAGGAGACACTGGGAACCAAACCCCGAACGTCCCATGTGGAAAGCAGGAGCTCAACTCTTAAGCCACATCCACTTCCGGCAGATTTTTTTATATTCTTGGACAAGCTTTACTTGAGCATGATGTATTCTTTTCTTCATATAATGTTGGATTTGGTTGTTAAAGTATTTCATTTAAGATTTTTGCACCTACATTCATAAATGAAATGGGTCTATATTTTTTAAATTTTTATATTCTTATCCAATTTTGAAACCTCAAATGTATTAACTTCATAAAATGAGTTGGGCAGCATTCACCCTTTTTCTATTTTTGAAATTATTTGTATAAGATAGGAATTAACTGTTCCATGAACATTTCATAGAACTCACAAGTAAAAATGTCCTGGAGATTTTTTTTTAAAAAGGAGATTCTGATAATCATATCAATTTATTTAATGCTTAATAGTTAACTCCAATTCTGTGTTTCCTTTTGTGCCAATTTTGCCTTTTATGTTTTTCAAAAAATACAGTAATTTTCTCTAGTTTTGAAAATGTTGGTGTATAGTTTGTTGTTCAAAATACTCTTTCATAAGCAAATGCACATATATGCATATATATTTATATATCATTTTACAAATATTGGTATGTATTGTGAAAAATTTGATTTTTACCCATAATAAAAAATAAATTAATTAAAAAAAAATACTCTTTCATTGATTTGTAAATCTCTGCTGTATCTGTACTTATTTCCTCTTTCTCATTGTGTGATTTGTCTTATTTGTACTTTCTAGCTCTCTTTTTTCTTTAAGCAAATTTAAAAAGACTGATCTATCTTATTACTCTTTCTAAAACTTAAGCTTTAGTAATTATCTTTAATGTTTTTCCCTCTATTTCGTTGATTTCTGTTCCACCTTTATTTTTTTGTATTTCTGTTTCTTTGGTTGCTCTTTTCCCATCTTCTTGAGTTTTATCCTTTGCTTGTTTTCAACTTGTCTTATATCTTGATAAATGCTTTTAACATTTCACTTTTGTCTCTAAATACACCAGCAGATGTGGTCTACAAATTTTGTGCCAATTTTGCCTTTTATGTTTTTCAAAAAATACAGTAATTTTCTCTAGTTTTGAAAATGTTAGGGTATAGTTTGTTGTTTGACATGTAGAGTTTTCATTATCATTCAGTTATCATTCAGTTTTAAGTATTTAGTAACACCTCTCATGATTTCATTTTTAACCCAAGCATTATTTAATAATGTTATTTAGTTTTCTGATATAAATTTCACTATTTTTTTAGAAAATATTTTCTCATTTTATACTTTATGATTGGAAAATGTAGACCAAATAATATTCATTCTTTAGACTTCATTGCAATTGCTTTGTGGCTTAGTATGTGATTATTTTTTTAAAATTATTTCATCTGTGCTCAAAAAGAATATGGCAGAGCAGATGTAGCTCAGTGGTTGAGCATGCACTTCACATATATATATATATATACACATATATGTGATATATATCACACACATATATATAAAGGAAAAAAAGAATATTCTCTGTTGAGTATAGATAAGTTGAGCTTATTAATTGAAATATTCAGGCGTTCTATATCATTGACTGTTTTTTATTCTCTGCCTAACTCATTTAATTCTTTTTTTTTTTTTTTTTAAAGATTTTATTTATTTATTCATTTATCCCCCCCCCTTGCTGCTTGTGCTCGCTGGGTCAGCTAACCACGCCATGCGGGCGGGCTTGCCTTCACCAGGAGGCCCCGGGAACCGAACCCGGGGCCTCCCATATGGTAAATGGGAGCCCTACTGATGGAGCCACAGCCGCTTCCCTTAATTCTTAAGGGGTATGTTAAAACCTCTAACTAAAATGATTGATTTATCTATTTCTTTCCAAGTTACATCAATTATTGTTATATATTTTTGAGGCAATATTGTTAAGTGCATGTATGTTCCCAATTAGTTAAGATGGATTTTAAATTTGGGTCCAGGTAGAGGAAAGATGCAGCACAATGGGAAACAGGCTATGGTGTATGAGGAAAGATAGTTTGTGACTTACAGTTCTGAAAGAGAGAGAGGCGGGGGAGGGGGTGCCATGAGGTGTTCACAGGAAGCGTGATTGGTTTGGGGGGCTCAACCAGCTGCTGGGGAGCACACAAGCAGAGCAAGAGGAACCCACGGGTATGGGCCTTTATTGTGGTCCAGAGGTGGAGGTTAGGGAAGTTAGTAGCTTTCCGATGACAGTCAAAGATTGGTTAGTTTAAAGCAATCGTGTGTGAGAAGGAAAAGGGACTGGGAGTCTGAGGGTAGTGGGGATAGTTACCAAATCATTTGGGACCAGCTCTGGGTTTTGGAGGAGGTGTATGGGTGGTGTGATGGTGGCTGAAGATGCAGGCTTGAGCTCTGGGGGAGTTTATTCCTCAGGGCTGGAAAGCTATTATTAACTTAGGCCAAAGGTCAGTATTGAGGCAAGTGGCTTAGCCAAAGTAAGATAACACCAAGACAACACACACAAAATTTTAATAATTATAATAATACATGTTTGCTCTACTATTATTTTTACCAATGTATGAGTTCTTTCTTTGTCCTTAGTAGTATTTTCCCTTTGAATTTTCATTTGTCAGATATCAAGATTGCTACCCCAGAATTCTTTTGAATCATGTTTTTCTTGAGGTATTGGGGCCAGGGATTGAACCTGGGACCTCACATGTGGGAAGCTGGTGCTCAGCCACTGAGCCACATCAGCTTGCCTGAGTTGGTTTTTTTCATTTGTTTTCTTGTTGTTGTTGTTTTTTTTTTGGTTCTGTTTTTGTTTTTAGTCGGAACTGGGAACCAAATCTGGGACCTTCCCATGTGGGAAGCAGGTACTCAACTGCTTGAGCCACACCTGCTCCCCTGCTCCTTTTGATATCCACTTATTTTAAATTTTCTGTATTCTTTTGTTGTAAACGTGTCTTCTGTAAACAACAAATTGTTGGATCTTTGTCCAGTTTTATGCTCTGTCTTTTGATTGGTGGTTTAGCCCATGTACATTTATTATAATCACTTTACCTTAGCACTTATTTCTGACATCTTACTTCACCTTCTCCATTAATTATATCTTTTTTCTCTTTTAACTTTCTTACTCTTCACTGAATAGATATGATTTCCTTCTGATGACTTAAAAATGCATTTTACTTTTGTTGTTATGGTGATTGCCCTTATCTTAAGATAAATAGTTGTTTATTTTTTTATCATGATTTATTAAATTTATCTATACCTATTTCCTCCCTCCAACAAGACAAGTAGTTAAGTATGTTTCCTCACTTCTTTGGACTCTCCTTTCCTTCCCCTCTCACAAATCCAGTACACACAACACATACACACATACACATACTGCTGATACAGTAGATAGAATTTTAGTTCTGGATTCTTATGAATATACTTTTTCCTTTGTCTTTTCTTTGACCTTTGCATTTTTAGACAATCAGTTTTGCTAAGTTATTTGACCAACCTGACTTCACATTTCTTGACAGCATCCTGTTGGATTTATTTTCCTCTAATTTGAATATTTATTCCAAAGTTGCTTTCAAGGTGAGTCTTTATGTAGCACAGTTTCTAAGGTTTTGTATGCCAGAACATATTTTTACAATATACAGAATATTTTTAATGATATCCTCACATTTCAATGTCAATTTAGCTGGATGTAAAATTTTATGTAGAGCTTTTTGTTTTGTTTTTTTTACCCTTCGACGTTTTAAAAATACCACTTTTTTGTCTTCTTGTATTCAGGGTTGCTGCTGAAAATTTTGAGATCAATCTAATACTTGTTCTTTCATATGTGAGTTGCTTTTTCTTCCTGAAAAGTCATATTTTTAAATTTTCTCTTAGTGTTGATGATTCTAATTCACAAGAATGTGTCTAATTACAGGGTTTTCTCTCTCTCTTCTATTTGACTCCATAGAATAGGCTCCATTTTCTCCTTTATGGTTTTTTTCTCCATTGGGATTCCTATTATCTGAATGTTAACATTTTAATCCTTCATACCTCTTAGCTTTTTATAAATTTTGAAAAATTTCTTTTTATGTTCCCCTGCCTTCTGTGAGAAATCTTCCAGATGATCTTGTATCTCCTTAATTCATTCTTTAGCTGTATTTACCTTGCTACTTATCCTAGCTATTCTGTCTTTTGTTTCAACTATTATATTTTTCGTACCTGGTATTTCCACTTTGTTATTCTTACAACATATTGCTAATATCCTCTCTGATCAAGTTTCTGATAGTCAATGAACCAGCTTGTGTCCTGATCCCTTCCTCTAAAATTAACTCTTGGGAAACTACAGAAGAGAGGAAAAAAAAAAAGCATGGATATGGAAAATGAACATAAAAATTGAGAAACCCCTAAGAATACTGAAGACTCTGAGCAAGAGTAGAGGGAAGGAAACTGGAGGGGCAGGGGACCCGCCATCTGGGGCAGAGAGCAGCCTAATAAGCAAATTGAAGTGTAGATCAGGGAGAGCTTATAAATTCCATCTTTTCCTCTCCCTATGTCTGCCTCGTGCTGTCATTGTCTGCCTCATCACCACAACATTCAGCAGCAACAGTCCAGTTGGCCCAATGGGGGCAGTAGGGGTGGGAGGTCATCTGAAGGCAGTGTAAAAGCTGCTGAAAATTGATGAGAGTGAACAAATTATGGACTTTATCCATATCCATTAACTTTTCCAATCGCCACCCACCCTAGTTATTGATGCAGATGGAGAAAGTTTACACATAAATATATATCCATGAATCCCTGACCAGAGGAATTGCCTGATGGGATAGCAGCAAATAGGTGTGATCAAAAGGAGTTCCATGTTTCTGTCCTGTGGTTCATCCTTTTTTCCTTCCTAAACTCATCTGAAGGAACACAAACCAAGCCTGAAATCAAGCCTATTCAAAACACATTACCAGGCAGGATAGCTGATTCCTTCTGGGAAATCATGAGCTCAGAGGCTAAAATAACGAAACACCTGAAGAATGTGATCACCATATAAAACAAACACTGAACAACATCAGCACATGAAGTAGAATTACAGGAACACGCTGACCAACAACTTAAGATAGGCATAATAAATACATTTTTTTGAAAGATTTCTCTCCCCCCAGTATGAAAGCTGAATTGAAGCATATTTAGGAGACAGAAGCGATAGAATGTGGTGTTTCATTTGATGGGGGGGAGGGGGTTTTCAATGAAGGAGGGATGTCAAGAATGACCCCTAGGGATAGATAGTTTCATAATTTTGATAGTGGTGACAGTTTCCCAGGTAAATGTATATGTCAAAACTTACAGAATTGTTCACTTTAAATATATGCAGCTTATTGTATTTCAGTGGTACTTCAACAGAACTGTTTAAAACCAACAGCTGGGTTTCTAGCTAGGGTAAATGGGTAGCTTGTGAGAAGTCTCATGAAACAAGGAAACTGAGCAGGGGAAGAACATGAGTTCATTCATCCATTAGACAAGTACTTATTGGGAGTATAGTTTGTTTCAGGTACTAGGTGCTGAGAATATAACAGTTAGTAAAACGGACAAGTTCCTGCCATTAGGGAGCCCAAGAGTTTTTGTTTAATTTAGAACATGCTTTGTTAGGGGGTACCTATGAGACATACAATGATGATTTCTAGTTGGTATTTGGATATTTATGTCTAGGACTTAGGATTCAGATCTTGGTTAAAGACAGGTTTGGGATCATCAGCATATGGCTGGTAATTTAAGACATGAAAATGGATGAGCTTTTCTAGAGACAGTAGAGAATAACTAGGGCCATGGACCTAACCCTGAGGGGCATAAACACTTAAGGGATTGAAAACTAAAGAGGTAGAGGAAGCCCAAGAGAGTGTGGTTGCCATATATATTCAAAGTAAAAGTGCATTTATAGTAAGAGGGAATGGGTTGCCAGGCAAACAGGATAAGGACTGAAAAAGACTCGCTGGATTTAGCAGCGTGGAGGCCATTGGTGAGCTCTGCAATAGCAGCTCCTGTACAGTGTTGTTGGTGGGAAGCAGAATGTGGTGGATAGAGAGGAAATGGAGACAAGAAGTTGAGGCCAGGGAGGTAACAGCAGGCTGGTGGCTTAGTATAGGCCTTGGGGGTAGCGGGTAGAGAGTGGGGATGGCATCACAGGTCTGTTCTTTAGCTTTAATGCATCTGGTATAGGATTTTATCCATTTGTGAATCAAACTCACAGCAGCCTGAGTCACCTTACAGATTTCTTATTTATTAACTTACAATGGGCAGTGTCTTTTTCCAATAACTGGACCATTTGTGTCTGCTATCCAGGATATTCCTTTATAGGTATCAAACAAGAGAGGGAACTCAACAGTTATCACGTACCAGGATGCAGTCACATACATTAATTCCATTTAATCCTCAGTCTAATCCTGTGAAGGATAATCCCCACTTTATGGATGAGAAAAACCAGTGTTCAAAGAAGTTGAATAAATGCCCCAAGGTTATAAGCCAGTAAAAGAGAAAGTCAGAACATTCTGGCCCCAGTACTTGTGGGCTTTCTATTAGCCTGAACTTAACCACAAAACTAGGCAAAGAGAATGGGACAGGCTCATGAGATTCAAGCTACAGTAGAGTTCAGAAGTCAGGGACAATCTCTCTGAGGAGATCACCTTCAACCTGAGTCCTGAGTGGTGGGGACAGCATGTGTGATGGCCCTGAGGTGGGGAACATATTGGTGGGTCCAAGGAACCCCATGGCTTCAGCCTCGTGAGCATAAGAGGGCCCTGAGGAGACCAAGGTTCGAGGCTGAATAGAGAAAGAGGAGCAGGAGGACTGAGATGAAATTGCCAGTTCCCTGCTGAGACTCCATTGGAGATAAGCTGGCCCAGCTGCAAGGATTGGACTGCTATTTGGGGTGGGCAGGTAGGTTATCAAAAACACCAGAACTTGCTATCTTCATATATGTCCCTCTAGGCTGTTCCAATCCCTCAAGCTATATGGATATATTTTCCAACGTAGCTGACTTCTTGACTATTTTTTATGAAATGCTGCATTTATCCAAAATGTCCACAAGTCTGACCAGTCATTGATGACTGATAAACCTGCAAATCCCCAACTTGCATGGCCATCAGAATGACCTAGAGAGGTTGTTAAAAATACAGATGTGTGGGCCCCAACATTATCTGCTGAACCGTCTGTATTTTTTACAGGCTCTACAGGGTATTCTTATGCAGCTGGCCTGTCCGCTACTCAGAAGGTCCATTCTGTGGTACAAGGTCAACGGGAGGACATAAAATGTCAAAGGGATGGGTGATGGCAGCACAGACCTCAGGCATGGCCCGTGTTTCCAAGGGTTTGCCGCTTTGTGGTAGAGACTCCAGCAGGACAGAGTGTGCCTTATGTATGTAAATGCCACATATATTCCCTTCCCTTCCTTTCATCAGGATGATATTCATGCATTGAATCAATTGGCTTGTGATGGTTTCAGTAAAGTGCTCTGAACATTACTGAGAAATAGTCATTACCCTCAAGAAGCTTATTAACTGTGCATTTCACTGATTCTAAAATGCACATTTTTTTTCACATTATACCATCTCTGAAATGGGGTTGTGCCTAAAAATTGATTTTGTCTTAGCAATTGAGAGTGTTTTATTTTTCTTTCTTAGTGGTATGTAAAGTGAGGTGCCACTTACAACTGTTGAAACAGTAGTTGAAAAAGTAACAACATACTTGTAGAAACTGGCAGCTAACAGAGCCTTGCTCACGTTGTCCCTTACATGGGGAATTCTGTACCTCTGGGTCACTGCTTCTACTAATCTATTATGACTAACTCAAATGTCCTGCCTACAGGAAGTCTTCTGTGTCATCCTGGAACCACCCACCCAATCTGGATTCGAGGTCCTTCCTCTGGGCTCCGGGGCTGGCCTCTGTCCTATACTTACTACATTTTACACCTGTCCTATAGTTAGTCTGCATTCCCCACTCCATTGTGAGCTCCTTGAAAGTGTTCTAGAGCCTACATAGTAGAGGTTCAATAGATGTCTGTTGAATGACTGAATGATGGAGAATCAAATAGTTACTGACAATATATGTCCTGGACAATAAATAATACTGCAGGATTTTTGTACAAAGGCAGAGCACAGGGCTAGAAACGTCAGGAAAGGCTCCATAAAGGGAATGGGATATTAGCTTTTCTGGCAGGACAGCCGATGGGATGGCTCCGGATTGCAATGAGAAATGAGGCGGGGACAGTGCTAGGACCATCATCTCCCCTATTGCATAAATCCTGCAATGGTTGTTATCCTGCTGAATTTGTGTTTGAATTTCAGGAAGCTATGGAGTTTTATTCATCATTGTCCTTAATAATGAGCTCTGGGTGTTAAAACAATAGATGCTGAGGTTCCGAGAAAAAAGCAGTTCAACCTTCAGTGAGTTCTCACAGGAAGTTCTGAATATACATAGTGTTTGTGGTTTAGACCTCAGAGCTTCCTGTCAGAGCTTAAGGTTTAACAAGTCTAAGAAGTCAAGGAGAGAGCAGGCTGACAGGACCACAAGCATGGCACCGGCATTTCAAAGCAGGTGCCTTCTCACTGCCTATTGTTTTACAACTTTAACTGAAAACTTTGTTTTTCTGCCGTCTCCAAAGTGTAGCTAGCATGACTGCTGGCTGGAGATGCAGTCTGACCTCTTAATAATGGTCCTTTAAGTTACTTAGGATTTGAGTTAACTGAGCTCTCTCTTAGCCTACCCTTTTGAATGTTGTCTGATGCACTCGAGGCTCCTGCAGTATTTGTGGACTCCCCTCTTTTCAGAGGTGACTGTATGGATTGTTGTGGCCATGTCACGGAAGTGAGACCTAAACGATTAAATTTTCTGATGCTTCCTTTTTTTCTTTTCTTTTCCTTTTTTTTTTTTTTTTTTTTTTTAATTTGTTTTTTAGGAGATACCAGGGATTGAACCCAGGACCTCATACATGGGAAGCAGGCACTCAACTACTAACCACATCCGCTCTCCTCTGGTGCCTCTTGTTGCAGTTTATGCACAGAGGTTTCAATTCATTATACAAATATACAAATAGGTTGTCAGGCCCAGCTTTGCACCGAGATCTGGGGAGATGTTCTGGTTATTCTGATAGGGATTAAGGTGGCCTGAGTTGACCAAATTTGATCCCGCTGTCATGCCAACCAGCTTCTTTATCATTCAGCAGCTTCCTCTCCTCCATGCTGGGCTGCATTCTACAATGAGCAGACAATGGGGGCAAGTCAACACTTTTATTTCACTTCTCCTTGGTGGGCAAGTGTCCACCAGGATACAGATGAAACCATAAGTCCTTCTAGTAGATAGACTGCTTTTTCGTTAGAGGCATAACAACCCTCGCCTCCTCGAGTCTGCATGTGATCTGAGAGGGAGACAAAAAACACCTCTAGGATTTTTGGGCTTGGTCATCCAGCATCCTGATGATCACTCTTTAATTGTTCTTCCCTTCCTGGTGGGATGGAGATCTAGGGGGAGGCCAGCAACTCCAGGTGTTGGACTGCCTGGTGGGATAGAAGGTTCAGAGGTAGCTGTGGCCCTCAAGCCTCTGGAGGCCACTTGGCAGGCGGACAAGTATACATGCCCTGAGTGGAGAGACGCCATCTTTATCTATCTCTACCTCTTCATGATTCAAGGAAGGAGTCGCCTGTGGCAGGTGACAGAATTAGGAGTTTTCTTCAGCTCCGTGGGGAGGTTTCTGTTGAATGCGAGGTCTGGGGAGAGGAGGCCCCTTCTGCTGAGGAACTTGGGGGCCGGAAGGAGGAGGAGGCCTCTTCTGCTGCTGGTGCTGAGCACGGGGGCCCGGAGGCGGGGGGCGCTGACCAGTTACCCGATGGCTGGGTGGTGCAGAGGGTTGGGAAGCAGCTGGCTTTTGAGGCGTTGAACCTGGAGTTTGCTGGGGTCTCCAGACCCTTTCCTTGGCAGTTACTCTCTGGACGCACATCTCCAGCTCTTCGACTGCAAAGGAAAACCTCTGAAGAATTCATCTTTGTAAGACGTGATCATTGGAAACATTGATTGAGTACCTCCCACATACAAGGGTTATCCTAGCTGCTTCGCATACGACGAGGAAGCCAAAGCTGTCCTACCCTTTCACAACTCTGGATCTTGTGGGGGAGAAAGACATGTTCACCACCAAAGTAGAGTGAGATCCCAGAGCTTTAGGAAAGTAAGGAACCAGAGGCAAGCAGACACGGGTGGAGGGTGTTGTGCTGGGTCTCCCAAGAAAGGAGTAAACGCACACCCCAGAGACCTGCCTCCCTGCTCTGCTAGAGACCAAGCCCTGAGAGCAAGTGCTTCGTGGTTAAAGCCCCTTATAACCCGACATTTGTGGTCCTATTAGCAACCACATTCCTTCAAACAGCTTTCTATGTTAGATCTGCCTTTCGCCAAATTCTGCCGTAAGGTAACTCACATTTTGGTGAGGGATTGAAGCACTTGGAAGGGGCACTTTAATCCTCAGAAATTTACTAATTGCTCAGAAATTCATAAGCCAGCCCCAACCTCTTGAGCTTAGGTGGAAAAGGAGTCCCCCTTTCCTCAGCCCCTCCAGGATTTTCTGCTATCCATGAAGACAGAGGCCCATGGCTAATAGTAAAGCAGTTTTTCCCTTGCAGGAAATTTGTAAGGATACTCAGTGGCTCTAGGCCCGGAGGATCCAACTGGCCCCCCGTGGCCTCCTTGTGGCTACAAGTTCAGGATCCTGGTCCCTGAGCCTAAGGCCATCCTTGATGCATGACTCCAGAGGGAGGGAGGGTGAGGAAATTCTCCCTAGGATAAATGAATGGTCTTGTACATCTTTATAGGGATGTGCAGCTTAGGAGGCACAGTATGTCTCTGAGCATCGCCCTGTAATGTCAGGGTGATGAAGCCAATCCAAACTGCCTCCTCCTACTCCTGGAAATTCAAGCACCAGGCTGCTTGGACTGCTAAGGCTGAAAGTCGGATAGCATGGTTTTGACCTGTGAGTGGCTGGTGTGCTCTAGGCACAATAAGAACAGAGCACAGAAAGGTAAAAGCCCATTCTCTATGTCATCTTTGATGCCCCAAGGTCATGCCTGGAAGGCTTTAGACAGGCCTTTAACCCCTGAGCCCAGTTTCTGGCTGTGGGCAGTGAGAGTCATCCTTCCCTTCTCAAATGACAAGCTAGGGCTGGTCATTTGTCTACTCTGCTCATCCACCGTTTTGTTCCTTTGTTCTTCCACCATTCAGTCCCTATCCTAAAGGGGCCAGGTAGCATGCTAAGTGGCCTGGCTGACTCTGACACAAACACTCTCCTCAGGAAGCCTAAAATCAAGGAAGTAAGATGAAGCAGGACTGCAGTTCACAATGTCAGTCTCCTGATAGAGCCGGGGACCACCAGGGAGGTGCAAGGAGCCACTGAGATCTGGAGGAGGAGTGTGGCGTGGTCCAGTGGCCAAGACTTCAGGCGGGTTGGAAAGACAAGGTTAGCTAAGGCTCTGGGCAGTCTGTTCAGAATAGGACTGTGTGTCCTCTCTCTTGACATAGGTCCCTACAGCTGCCCACACCAGCAACTTTAACCACTACCTAGCCATCTGCTCCAAGGAATTCCTCTAGGTTCATTATCCTTCTCCCTCGTTTGAACCTCTTGGCTACCCAATCCAGGGCAGGACTAGGGTGAGACAAGCAAGGTGCCCAGGGTACAAAATTTAAGGAGGTACTCACTGTCAGGGTCGTGCAAGTGCAGGGTCAGCCCCAGGAGTGAGTGCCTCCTTAAATTTTGCTTCTTAGGTGCTTTGCTTTCCTTACACTGGTCATGATTCACCCTTCCAATCGTAGGACTTGGGACCGATAATTTAACCTCACTGAGCTTGGATTTCCTCATATGTATTAATATTATGTATCTCATGAGATTACAGTGAAGATTGGATGAGATAATGAATATAAAGCATTGAAATTAGGCACAAATGATTGCTTTGTCAACATGAGCTAATCGTAATGTTGGTCATTCCAGTGTGAGGTGTACCTTGGAGGAATACTTGGGTTTTGACCGTGAGGTGACAGAGAAAGGGCCTTGACAGTGGGGAGATGGGGCGGAAAACAGCCCGAGCAGCAGTGGAGATGAGGAAGCCACTGATGCCTTTGGGGCTCAGCAAGCAATTCTACTTCACTGTGTATGATGGGGGGTGGTGGGAAATATAGGTGCTAAGTTTAGAAAGAAGTCTGAGGGGCCATGCTGGGGGCAATGGTGGGGCAGGACATGGGTAGGGCTGAAGGGCAGTGACCTGAAGGGGTGGCCAAAAGAGAGCTCAGTATAGAAGTCTGAAGCAAGAAAGCCAAATCTGATGGGAGTGGGGCCTAAAGGGAGGGGTGTGCTGGACCCAGAATGAAGGGACCCAGCCCAGCTGTGAATGTGCAAATTGCAAAGAACCCAAGGGGCCTACCTACATGCTGCAGATCCTACCACTGTGTAGACCTCTCCCTGTTGGACTTGCCTGTGGGATGGTGCCCTCAAACCCCCATTCCCATGCCTGATACAATGTCCAAAGTTTGCCATTCTCTAAACACATTGCTTTGGGTGGCCCGGTTGCTCCCTGAGCCTGCTCCCCACTTATGAGCATAAGCTTTTCATTCTCAGTAGGTTGTCCAATAGGCTTGATACGAAGGGAAAAAAAAAAAAACACTCCCAGCCTAAACAGCACATTGGAAAGGGAGGCATAACCACCCTGTTGTACGACAACTGATTTCCTGTGAGTATCTGATGCCCTGAAATGAGTTTACCTGTGTTCCTAGAAGCTTCGTCCTGAACACACTTGGGGCTACACCCTCAGGAAGGACAAGACTGTTCATAAAAATAGTATTTTTTCTTTTTTTTTTTTTTTTTGAGATACCAGGGGTTGAACCCATGACCTTATACATGGAAAGCAGGCACTCAACCACTGAGCTACATCTGCCCCCCCGAAATAGTATCTTGAAGTTAATCTTTCTACCCATATAGAATTGTGTGGCTCATTCAAAATATATCTACACAGCTTTACTCCAGGTTGGCGTTGGGTAGGTAGTGGATTCCAGTGAGGCCAATATGGATTCAGCTTCTCAAAGCTTCCTTTTTATCACCACTATGAGTTTGTTTTTCAAAATCAAGCTAACCACAAAATGGAACAAGCTACAACCACTGCTTACAGCCCTGACATTCTGAAACTACCCATTTCTACTATTTTCTTTCCATATTCAAGGTGTCATCACCATAAGTTGTTTCTATTGGGATTTTGTGTGCACCCATGGTAGGACAAAAGAGGTGGAACTCACCACTAGTCCTGCGGTTCTGTTTTTTCCTCTTTCTGATGAATAAAATGAGCAGTAATGCAAAGACGATCAAGATGATGCCTCCTCCACAAATGCCAAGGATGAAGTAGAGATCCAGAACTTTCTCTGCAAGAAGAAGTTCTGATTGTTCTGATTGTTCTGGCCAGGGCCCCATTCCTCCTGGACCAAGCAGATAAAAGAGCCTGATGGGGTTTTTCAACCCCTTTAAGGGCCAAACTCGGAGAGGGTCGTAAATTGTGTCAATACCTGAAAGGGCATCTGTCAGGAACTGTTCTCCTGGACTAGCAATGCCTGATTCTTCATGTCCCAACCTGCTGTCCACCACCCCCCATCAAGGAAAGCATTGCAGAACTTTAGATCTGAGAAGGAGTTTAGAGACAATTTAGTGTAACCCTCCATTTTCACAGATGATGCCTACAGAGGGGAATGGGTTTCTCAAGGCCACACTGTGACTGTACTTGCTTGGCCCCTTTAAACAGCAAAGCATTTCTTTGCTTCTACACTGCTTGTTTGACTCTCATCTTTGGCTGCCATCCTCCACCATGACTTTTTCTCACCCTCTTGCCCAAGTTTTCAAAGACTCAGGCTGAATCTATCACTTTTCCAGCCCAGCCATCTGACCTAAAAGCCAGCACCCCTTCCCAGATTTTCCCTGGCCTCCCGAGAGAAACTCAGACACACAGTAAGTAAGCAACAGCACAACCACCTGAACTTCAGCTCCCTGACAATGAGCTGCTGTAATGCAAAGAGGAAAACAATGACTTTAGTGTTAAGAGAAATGAGTTTGAGTCTAGGTTTTTTGAAGCAAGAGCTGTGTGACCTTTGGCAAATTACTCCACCTCCCTGAGGCTGTTCCCTTCTTTGTAAACTGAAGATAATGAAATCTACACTACAAGGTGGCTGAATCAATCAGATGAAGGGCGTGAAAGTGTTTTGTAAACTGTAAAACAGCACACAAGCTTGAGGTCCTGCTCTTAAGCACTCTCACTGGCATTACTGCTTACTGCTGTTTCCCAGAAGCAGTGCTGGGCTATCCACCCTTTGTGAGTCACAGTAGCTAGAGAGGCAGCAGCCAGGGCTGGGGATACATCTGGAGAACAAACTGGAGCTCGGCCTCAGAATCACAAAAGAAGCAAGTTCCTCAGCCAGACATTCCTAGGAAGACGCTTCATGTCATACATGAAGCCTAGGATGGGCCCCAAGTCAGAAGGTCAGAAACTAAACTTAAGAGAAACTGAATAGATTTTCAAGTTGCACTGGTTTGTTAGTCTTTGCCTTTCTTGACCCATTCTTTTTTTTTTTTTTTTTTTTAAGATTTTATTTATTTATTCATTTATCCCACCCTTGCTGCTTGTGCTCGCTGGGTCAGCTAACCACGCCGTGCGGGCGGGCTTGCCTTCACCAGGAGGCCCCAGGAACCAAACCCGTGGCCCCCCATATGGTAAACGGGAGCCCTACTGATTGAGCCACAGCCGCTTCCTATCTTGACCCATTCTGTGCCTACTGGTTTCACAATTTTATTAGGCTCTATGGACAGTGAGGCTTCCATTAGAGTAGCAGGCATAATCTTAAACTATGGTAAGGCTGGGCCAAGAAAAGATTTGGTGCCCTTGAGGAAAGGGGGCTTGACAGCTGCCGCAGTCATCTCTGGTCTTCCCAGGATTTGGTCCAGGGTGGGACAAGGAGGGAATGGAAGCAAATTGGGGAGCATGTGACTATAGCTGTGCAGCCACAAGCTCATCTTCTCTTGGACTCCACCGGCAGGGTGACCACACACTTATCTTGGGCACATTTGGGCAATGCCTTACAAAGTCTGCTCTCGGGTTTGTCCTGGTAAGCACCTGGTGGTGCTTTCTGGTAAGAAACAGTTCAACTTAACTCAGAGGTAGTTGGGGCTCTGTCATTCAAAACCATGTCCTCGCATTCTCTAAATTCCACTACACTTCCTTTCTGTATTTTCTCGTGGAGATAATGTGCCCATAAGTTTAGGTGATGGAGTACTACTTTTGTGTGTGCAAACCTGCTCCTTCCTTCTAAGATTTTATCTTAAAGTATATACTCACCTAATCTGGCCCTCTCTGCCTTGGCCATTTAGGAAGAAATGTCCTGATTCCTTTTTGGGTCTTTGGGAGCACCTCCCCTTCCCCAACCTTCCCCCAGACATTCTTCTCATCTCTTTAGTGGCCCTTCCCTGGACCAGCTCTTACTCTGTACCACAGAGAAAGTGACATGAGTGTCCTAGCCTTGGAAGCTTGGCTTCTCCCATGGCCTGCCCACCCTCCCTCCCTAACATACACACATTTTTACGCTGGTGGGAGTTAATTAAAATGAACTTTAGAGCAGGGTTGCCAGATAAAATATAAGATGCCCAGTTAAATTTGAATTTCAGATAAATGAATACTTTTTAGTGTAAGTATGTCAAGTGCAATATTTAGAACATATTTATGCTGTATTTTTATTTGCTGAATCTGGCAATTCTAATCAAGGGCCTACAGTAAAGGGGAAAGAGGTATGAAGTCAAGGCAGGACAGCTTCACTCACTGTTCCTTAGTGATGGGGGACGTGGGGAGGTGGCTGGTGGGTAAAACGAGGAGATTAAGTGATGATGGCTTAGGCATGTGGTTGGCAGCTTTTAAGAGGGCCCCCAATGATCCCTGCTTATTGATCCCCTACAAAAAATGAGGGATGGACTGACTGACTTTGAGTAATCCCCTACAAAAAAATGAGGGATGGACTGACTGACTTGCATCTAACAGATAGAATACAGTGGAAGTAATAGCATATCATGCCTGAGATTAAGTAATAAAAAGACTGTGGCTTCTGTCTTGGGCACTTTCTCTGATTCTCTCTTCTCTAGGGCAGCTAGCTGCCATGTTGTGAGGCAGCCCAATGGAGAGGCTCACATAAGAGAGCCAGGAAGGATATCCTCCCCTGATAGAACCTTGGCACAACCACAGTCCCTGCCAATATCTTGTTTGCAGTCTTATGGGAAACTCTAAGCCAGAACCACCCAGCTAAGTCACTCTCAGATTCATGACACTCATAAACTATGAGATCATAAATGCTTGTTTAAAGCCACTAAGCATTCTAATAGATAACCAATATAACGTGCATACTAAAACATCCACCATCTCTGTACTTTCTTCATGATTTTTCTGTAAACCTTCAACTGTTCTAGACACACACACACACATGCACACAGAAATCGTTCCCTCTGACTTCACACTAGCTCGGGCTATTTCCTAGGGTCACTGACAAGCTACTAGCCACTGTAGAAATTCAAGAGCCTCTTGCCAAGTCACTATTTTTTTGTACTTCATTTCCCTTCTGGGAGGTTAATCAGACAGAACTGTTAAGATAATCACAGAATATCAGATGAGTAGGTTCTTGGGGATCATGGAGTGCATCCTTTTGGTAGACCAGAAGGCCAAAGCCTAGAGAAAGAAGTAACTCTGCCAAGGTTATCCAGCTAACTTTGGGTAGACTCAAACTAGGATCCAGGCCTCTGGCTCCCAGGTCAATGGTTGAGCACCCTAGCAGGCTGCCTCACAAACATTTCTTCTGGAGAGCATGTCAATCTGAGACTCTGGGGATGGACTTGGACTTTTGGAATTTCAGGACTTGCTGGTGCTAGTCCAACTGCCCAGCTGTAGTGCTCTGTGATTAGAGGGGATTGCCTCACTGCATAGAGACCCTTCCTGGCTTGGAGATCTCCTCCTCCCAACCCCCTAACTCCCAGGGTTTCTATAGCCTTAGCTCATACTCCTGATAGGAGTTGCTGACTGTCTCCATGCAAAAAAAGGAATCTTTTTTGTTCACCACTCCATCATGACCTTGGGAGTCAGAATCATGGTCCCTACCTAAGAGACCTTGGGCAAGTCAACTTACTTCTCCCTTGGAAATGGGAGTTTGGATGAGAGAACTTCTATAGCCCCTTCTACCTCTTCACTTCTGCAATTCTTTCTCCCAGGAAAGGATCTTTTTTATTGTGTAACGTTAAATTGTGCTCTGTGGGAGGACTCCCAAGGTGGAGAACCATTTCCTCAAAGGCTTCCTGGAGGAAAAGGAGGTTTTCACATCTCATGAGCCAAGGCTGCCTCAGGTACCTTGCACCCTGTGGTGTGCCTCTGCCATGGGCCTGGGAGGCTGTGTTTGTGAAGTGCATTTGGGATATTCTGATAGGATGCTCGCCACACACCTGAACAATTGATGTTTGCCACACTGCTTTCCTTGCTGGCTTTGTTTCTTGCTGTACAGGTGAACGACTGATTCGATTTGCTGGCCCAGCTGTGTGTGATGATCTTCTGAGACTTTTTTTTGATAACTTTATTATTTAGTTGCAGTGTTAATTCAGGATCAGTTCCATCTTTCACCTTACAAGTCAGGGATTTGTTGATACAATTCCAGGAGATCTCTGGTATTGACACCCCCTCTGAAAAGAAAATAAAGATCCAATTCACATTAGGTCATTTTTTTATTTTAATGGACATATATATATATATATACTTATAGAGGAAGGAGTTTGGGACCAGGGAACAATTTCAAAGCTCCCTAGTTATTTTTCTTTATGATAATTTTTATTAGAGAAGTTGTGAGCTTACAAAACGCTCATGCATCACATGCACAATTCCCATGTATCACCCCTCCACCAACACCTTGCATTGTTGTGGAACATTTGTTAAAGATTTTGAAAGAACATCATCAAAATATTACTAAGTATGGACCATAGTCAAAGCCCCTTTGTTACTTTGTAAATAATTTTTATCTCCTTTTCAGAACAAATTTATTTCTCATAAAGTTCATCAATATATCAGTAAAAAGTATAATAGCTTACATTTACGTGCTGTTTTATAGCTTAACACATTCTCACATACATGATATCATTTAATCCTAACAAACTGAGAGGCTGATGTTTTCCTTCTCTTTTATAGATGAACTGTCCAAGGCTCTGGGAGGTTAAGCGGGTACTCTAAGGGCAGCCACTAATAAATGGCAGATCAAGATAAGGAGCACACTCTTCTGAGTTCACCGTCAGTCAGAAGAACAAGAAGGCTACCATGTCTTGATACCCTCCTGCCTCAGAAATTTGTGGGGGCAATGCTTCATGAGCAGCCAAGAACCTTGCCCCAGAGAAATTGTTACATGTGTAGTCTGGGACCTTAGGCATGAATGAGAAGGGGACAGAGTCCCCACCCCTCCCACTTCCTGGGAGCAGAGGACTGAGTGGTGCTTGAACGTGGAGGTGTTGCAAGGAGCTCGTGGTTCCAGAGGGAAAGGGCACTGAGAATCAGGAGACTTGGATCTGCCCTTTCTTAGCCTAAAGCTGCACTGTACCTCTCACTTGTAGCCCTCTGGACTTCAACTGTAAGAGAAGGACAAGAAAAACATTCCCTGACAGTCACAAAAGGAGCCATGTGTGACAAAGCACTGTGCAAATTGTTAGGTACTCATCGTTAGGTTCTTACATTCATAATCATAAACTCCTTACTTCTTGTTTTCTGACATAATAATATTTAAAGGTTGTAACATAAAAACAAAGAGCCCTGGCCTTGGCATGAGACAGGTCAAGTTCAAATCCTAGCTCCACCACTTCCTTGTCATGTGACTTTGGGCAGTTCACCTGAGGCTTCAATTTCTTTTTCTACAAAGTTGCTGTGCGCATGTCTCCCTCCCACAGTAGTGAGTGAAGAGTAAATGAGTTGATTAAACGCGTGTGAAAAATCTAGCTTTAATGCTTGGCACACAGGCTCTGGTTGGATCTGAAACTTCAATGGGGTTGGGATTCTGGTGTCAACTCCGTGGGAGTTTCTGCTTCAAATGCCCACATTGAGGTCACCCTTGGGACACTACCGGCTGGGTCGTTCTTAAAAGGACACACAGGACTGACAGCATCGTCAGTAGGTCCTTTCCCAGGCTCCAGCCACCCTTCCTGTTCAGTCCCAGCACAGCCAGCTCAGAGGATCCCTTATTCCAGAAATCAGAGGTCATCAAACTCACTTTCATCTTTCTTCTCCGTTTTCACCACCCTCTCCTCTACTTCTTTTTCTTCTCTTCTGTTCTTTTGATGCTTTAGCCTACTCTCCTTGCCCTGCCCTGGCCACCTTCCTCTTTCGTTTTCTTTCCATTCATTATGCAGATTGACAACTTAATTATCCAATGATTCCCTCCCTCCCTGACTCCCAGTTAAAATATCTTCCCCAGGAACTTTCCCTGTCAAATTTCATTTCTGTTGCAGTACACAGGTATATTAGTCAGAGGTTGACACGTTAGCCTAACCATCACAACAGGCATGCAGAAACGAAATGTTCTTCTCATCTCAAGATTCTATGTGAGCCGGAATGAAAAAAAAAAAGAGAGAGAGAAATACCAACATAATGCAAGACAGGATCAGCACTTAGTCTATGGGTGAAAGTGTTTACCTGTTTTTCAAAATAGAAATATTCTTTTTTTCTATTTATGACAGTAACATATGACCATAGCAAACACTGATAAAATATTTAAAAATCTTTAAAAAAGATTAAAAACCTTCTGAAATTCCCCTAAGTCAATAATTATTAATATTTTGATATATATCTTTATTTATCAGATATTTTCTACGCATGTACACACATACTCATAATACTAAACAGCAACAACAAACTTTTTGTCCTTACTGATATTACAGTGACCCTCCTGCCTTTCCGAACATCAATGAATATGCACCTCTGCCATCTTTTAAAATGATGCGGCTTAATTCAATTAGTAAGTCCCTAACTGTTGAGGCTTTTTAAATCCTTCCCAGTATTTTACTATTATATACAAAGCAGTGATGAACGACCTCGTGCAGCCCTATCTTTGCTCAAATCCTCCCTGAAAGATGGCTTCCTAGAAATGGCGCAGCTGAGTCAAGGGGGGCGCCACTTTGTTGAGGTCTTATCCTAATAGATGAGAACGCCTTAATTCTGGCTGGGAGTACCACCTTCTCCACTAACACCTGCTTGTAAGGTGCCCTCCAAGGCCTCTTCAGCCGGCTGCTATGCAGCCCCCTCATTAAAAGAGACCAGGACTGAAGGCAGGAGAAGCACAGAGAAACAAACGATGGGGGAAGGGGGTTGGGGAAGGAGACATTTTCATGGAGCAGATACGTATTATGCCCCCCAGGAACTGCAGGGTACATTTAAATGTCTCCTGAAAGCCCTTAATAGCTCTTGAAGTTATTCTTTTCCAGAGCAGATAAGGAATTTGCTGAAGCCCATGTGGCAAGTAATGGCGACAGGACCACGAATTGAGTTAAGATGTTGAGTGATATTTACACGCACAGACACACAACCTTATGTCATGGAAAAGTCACTGGCCTTCAGCTAAGGGGTGCAGGTGGTTTCTTTTGGGGGTGATGAAAGTCCTCCAAAATTGATTGTGATGATGTTAGCACAACTCTGTGGACATACTAAAAAACATTGACTTGTACCCGTTAAATGAGTGAATTGTATGGCATGTGAGTTATATCTGAATAATCAATATATCACCATCTTTGGCAACAGGGGCCTGGGTTTGAATCCTGGCTTTGGTCCCATCAAGTTGTGAGATCTTAGACAAGTCGCTCCTGTCTGGGTCTGTTTCCTCATAGATAATAAAAGGATAATAACAACTACTTCTCAGGGTTGTTGCTGAGCTTTAAACAAGATCATGTGTGGGAAGCCCCTGAATCTAGCGGCATCAACTCCTGGTAGCCGTTATTATCACTGTAATTTGTTACGAGACATGAATTAGAAAGCACCAGCACGGTTGCCTGCGTAGAGCTGGTGTTCAAAAGAGGACACCTGAGCCCAGAGTCCATAATCAGAAGCCCCTTCTGGTCTGTTCTCAGCCCCACCCCATTTCTGGAATGTACTCTCCATTCGAGGGTGCAAAACTAGGGTGCCAAAAGTTGTCCTTTTCTGGGGTGCTGCCAAGCTCTAGGATTGTTGGAATGGGGCTGCTGCTAAGTCCAGATGCTGAGCCCAGGGCTGGGGGTGGTGGTGACCCTAGAGAGGAGAAGGGGCCCCTGCCTGTGGAGCACAGAAGTGTTCGTCTGCTCACCGAATCACAGGCCTGTGCTAAGGACGGACTCCTGTCTCTTCTTCAAGCCAAGAGTGGTGCCATCTTCTAACTTCCCCTTATCACTCCCTGCCCAGAGTGTCCCAGACTTTCACCCGCAATATCATTTCAACTCTTCTTTCTCTCTCCTTACTCCATCACCCCAAGCATCTTGCCCATCCTTTGTCCACACACAACCCGCAGGACGCTCATTATTCCCGCTTTTACCAGCACCCAAAAGGTAAAATCTAAGCCAGTTGCTGACAGCTTGGGCTGCTTATGAGAATCACCTGGGGAGATCTTAGGACATGGGCCCAGGGTCCACAGGGAGAAATTCTGATTTTATTGGAATATACTTGGGCCTGGACACTGGCAACTTTTAACAGTGTCCCAGTAGGTTCTAACACACAACTCGGTTAAGAATCACTACCCAGAACCTCCTCACTTACACTTGGATTATAGCAGCAGCTTTCCGACTGGTCTCCCTGCTCCCTTCTTCAATAACCCCTCCTGCCCTTCCGAAACACAAATATACAAAGATATTTTTTTTACACATATCAGCAAAATCGCTGTTCACCTTCAACTGCTTTGCTGCTGGGTAGACAGAAACAAGGGCTGCTCAAAATCATGATTTCCAGCCCTTTCCTGCCACAGAACTACTTCTTGTGGCACGGTGGCACTTTTCTATGGGAAAGACTTACCGCTCTCTGTCCAGCCTCTCCTTCCCTTTCCCACACCTTTAGCTTGGCCCTTCATCACCCACAGGGGATGGCCAACGTTTTCCTCTGTCCACCTGTTGCTCTCCATCTGATTAATGCCACCTTAGTCTATGTTCGTCAACTAGCTCCACATCACTGTGACTATCCGGAGAGTTTGGGGCAGATAGACTTAAAGATCGAGCAATTGTTTATTTCCACCTGTGTGGATTCCATCTCCCCCAGAATCCTGCAGTCTCTACTGGGTCAGGAGATATACGTTAGATTTCCCTTACAGCATCCCAGGAAGCCAAGGACAGTACTGGGGACATTCCATAAATGCTATTAACCAACTTGCCAAATAGCCCCCTTGCTGAAATGAAGGAATTTAGGAAACAAAGACTTACCTAGAATCTTCAATTCAAATGTTTTTTCAAACGCATTTTTTCCATTCGCCTCATATAGGAATACTTTGTAGGTATTGCTATTATTTCTCATCAGATTTTTAATTTTCAGAGTTCCATTTGGGAATACCTCAAATGTTTGCCGTCCACTTCCCTCTTTTTGTGGGAATCGCGCAATCCGGGTATTTCCAATTTTCCATTGTATATCAGCTATCACATTTTTTCCTTGAAAATCAGAAATGTCCAGGTAGAAGTCACGGTGCAGGGCGCCCCACTTCTCTTCTGGGACTGCACCTGTTAAAAAGCAAGACGGTTACTGAAGTCTTAAAATTCACTGCCATGGAAGGCTGGGCTGAGTTCTCTTCAACTCTTACATACACTACAGGGTCTCCAAAGCAGCTTTTAACTGTGAAGATGGAGACCCACGCACTAACTTACCTTTGGTGGAGAAGTCAAAAATCAGAAGGAAGCTGGCTAAAATTTTACATGGGAGGTTCATCTTTGGGGTTAGCTTCCTTGCTGTGATTCTAAGCTCTTCTTGCAAAAAGAACTGAAGCAGGACTGGTGGAATCCACCCCCTGAGAGCTTAGCCACATGCCTCACTTTTTAGGTTCTTTTACAGTAGCATAGCACGCACACACACACACACACGTGTGCACACACAGTCAGCAAACCAGCCTTTCTGATGTGCTCCTTTGCTAAGGCAGGTGTGTTCGTGAGTATGTAATTTCTTATCCTGTTGTAATCTTCACAACCATCTTTGATGGGGTTGATTATCCCCACTGAAGAGAAGAGGAACTGAGAGGCTAATAAATCACCCAGGATCACCCTTGAACAAACGAGAGGCCAAATTCAACCAGATAGATCATCTTCTATCCACTCGGTTGTATTGCCCCTAACAAGACTAGGTAGAAATATGGGTAAATGTTTGAACTTGAATAGCAGAATACAAATATGGATCCTATGATGTTTACTGTTCTGGAATTGTTTTTGTGACTAAAAAGAAGAAATAAATATGACTTGATTCTCAGCTGCAAATGCTTGAAGTCCCCAAATCTTATTCAGTACGTATTTTACAATTCTGTTTTAATTTGACAGGTAAGTAAAAACTTGTTCCAAAATAAGCAAAGAAGCATAGCGGCTATGAAATACTACTAAACAACCAGAACAGATTATTTAAAAACCTTTTTGGTGGTTATCATTATAGATGGTTAAGAGAAAGGGATGGATATGGAGAAAAAGAGAAGTGAACGAGGACTGGGAGAGAGTGAGAGAAAGAAAATTTGTGATACAAGAAAAGAAAGAGAGTGACACAGAGATGGATGCTCCCAAAGAAACATGCACAGGAAAGTCAATGGCAGATTTCCAAAATAAATCACCAGTTTTATAATTCTTTAGGCTACAGTGAATAAAGTCTTAAAAGTTGTGCTTTTTTTCAGCTTTAGGTAAAATATGATATTATCTCTCAAAAAGTTGCCCAGGAAATGAAATTAAGTCAAAGGAAATGTTCTCTACAACTGGGTAAAAGGAAGCCTAAATAAAATATTTACCTCATGGTTGAGTGGTAAATCCTTTACTCATATCATTCATAAAAATAAAGTACAGTTGGATTAAAGTTTTAGATACTAAAAAAATATATGGAAGTGCTAAAGAAATACAGAAATACATTTTTATATCTGGGTGTGGAAGGTATTTCTACTAGAATTAACTATCTAGAATTAATAAAGAAAAGGTAGACATGAAAATTTAATATGTATATATAGACAAAAATACAGTAAACAAAATGAAAAAACATGACCAATATATAAGAAAAATTACTATCTAAGATAAATAAATACTTCCTATCAATCAATAAGAAGAAGAACCCAGTTTTAAAAATGGTCAAAGGATATGAACAATTTATAGAAGAAATACACAAGAAAAATTTAAATACACACATACACATATATAAAATAGCTCAAAGTACCATTTTTTACCATCAGTTTGGAAAAATGAGAGATAATTTACATTATGGACAAAAATATGGGGAAAAACAGACATCTTCATACAATACTGGAATGAGTGTAAATCAATACTTCCAGGGAGTGTTCAGAATTTGGCAAGTTTCACTAAATTTTTAAACATACATATGTATTTGACCTAGTAAATTTAATTCAAGAAATTTATCCTACACAAATGTTTGCATAATGTGCTGTTCAAGGATGTTTGTTGTAGCATTTTTTGGCAACAAAAATTTGCAAACAAGTCCTGGCATATTCTTATGATGTAACAGTTAAAATAGAATGAAGGAGAGCTATAGTTCAGACAAAGAATGATACCTTTGTGAAATTACATGAAAAGAGCAAGTTGCAAAACAATGTAGAGTATAACCCCTTTTAAAATATTATGTTATGTTACATTACATTACAATATTTTATTACCGTGGGTATGGGAAAAAGCCTGAAAGGATTCATGACAAAAATTTTTAATAGTGTTTGTGTTTCAAGAATTAGATTGTGAGAGAGCTAAAGGGAAACTTTTTTACTTTATCAATTTCTGTAATGTTTGGACACATTTTTAAAATATATTTTTTTATTAGAGAAGTTGTGAGCTTACAAAATGAAAATGCATCATGTGCAGAATTCCCATATATCACCCCTCCACCAACTCCTTACTTGTTGTGGAACATTTGTTACAGATTATGAAAGAACATCATCACACTATGACCACTAACTATGGTCCTTAGCGTACACTTGGTATATTATTTCCATACACCCCCTATAATTAAAGACATATATTAGTATTGTACATTTGTTATAGCTCATGGGAGAACACTCTCGCGTTTGTACTGTTAACCACAGTTCATCTTCCACCACATGGTTCACTGTTATATAGTCCCATGCCTTGTACCACCCATTCAAAGTGTACACTCAGTGGCTCTCACTTTTATCACAGAGCTGAACACATTATTTCTGTAATGAAAACTGGGTTGTTATATTTTTAAAGAAAGAAAGCTTACGACATGTTTTTTCAAAAGCATACGCCTGAGAAGCCATTAACATCTAAGGTCCCTTCTTTTAAGCAGTTGACCCATGAGCTGCTTGTCCAACTCCATTCTTCCAAGGCCGGAGCTTGACTACATGGAAACGGCCATTGTTTAAACTGCCCCGACTTTAAGGGAAGTTGTCCCCCTTCCCTCATACTTTTTCCTTAGATCTCGTGTAACAACTGGAAAGCAGCTTTCAGTTCCTCTTTTTGAAACGTTCATTCTGTCCCTCTCACATCTAATTCCAAACAGTGTGATGTGCATGGCTTGGAAAGAAGAAACATTGGATAAGAAAGGGATCAATATGGGAAGCGGCTGTGGCTCAATCAGTGGGGCTCCCGTTTGCCATATGGGAGGCCCCGGGTTCGGTTCCCGGGGCCTCCTGGTGAGGGCAGGCCCGCCCGCGCGGCGTGGTTGGCTGACCCGGCGAGCACAAGCAGCAAGGGGGGGATAAATGAATAAATAAATAAAATCTTTGAAAAAAAAAAAAATAAATAAATAAAGGGATCAATAGATGGGACTACATAAAATTTTAAACTTGTGTGTAAAAAAATTTAATGCTTAAATTGTACAGAGATTCTATTTGGGTTGATTTTGGTAATGGGTGGTGGTGATGGTGACACAACATTGGGAACAGAGCTCAATTATGGATTTGAGTGTGATTAAATGGGGGAACTTTTAAGTTGTATATATGTTACGAGAATTAAAAATTAAAACAATACATGGGACTGTACAACACAGTGAACCCTATTGTAAATGATGGACTATGGTTAATAGTACAATTTTTTAAATGTCCTTTCATGAATTGTAATAAATATACCTCACTAAAGCAAGGTGTTAAGAATAGGGTGGCATATGGGAACTCTGTATTTTATGCACAATTGTTCTGTAAGCCTACAACTTCTCTCATTTAAAAAAGGTCATAAAAAACATTAAGAGATAAAATACTAACAGGGATAGATTTACTTGTGAGATATATGATAAAGGTTAATATCCTTCAAATTAAAATTCTCTTATGAAAGAGAAAGAAAAGATGATACCTTGATATCAGAATGGGTCAAGTCATGAAAGGGTCAATTCACAAAAGAAGAAAGACAATAGAACAATAAGTCTTTGAAAACATAGACAATTTATTAACAATCGAAGAAATGTAAATTTAAGCATGGATGCAGTACATTTTTCATCTTTCATTTAAAAATGACAATATACAGTGTTGATGATTGTGAAAAGGGGCATTCTTTTATATATGGCCAGAAGAAATGCAAATAGGTACATAGTTTCTGGCAGGCAATTTGTCAGTATGAATCAGAAGCATCAAAAATATTTCATTTATATTTTGACCTAACAAGTCCACAACTATGATTTAATTCTAAAGAAATAATGATGGAGATGTAATAAGATTTGGCTAAAATTTATGATCTGCGGTATTTTCTTATACGCCAAGAATTATCAACAATTCAAATGTTCAACAGAAGGAAATTGAGTAAGCAAATCACAATGTGGACAAACCGAGATGTGAAAAAAGTAGGTTACAAAAAAGATATATAGGGGAGCAGATGGAGCTCAACTGGTTGAGCCGATGTAGCTCAAGTGGGTTGAGCACATGCCTCCCATGTACAAGGTCACAGGTTTGATCCCCAGGTGCCTTCTAAATATACATATATATAAATCACATTTTTTTTGTTTTCTAACAAATGTGTGTGAGTGTGTGACTTTTGGAAGGATTCCCACCTAGGTGTTGATCTGTGAGTGGTGGGCTAATGGTTATTGTTCTGTTGTCGTTGCTCTGCTAATCGTTCTAAAGTGAACGTGTGTAGCTTTCCCATGTATTTTTTTTTCATTCTAAGTGGCCCTCCCACTTAGGTAAAAACTCCAAGTACTGAGAATGGGTGTAGTCCCTCATTTTGAGTATGTGAGTTTCCATGGAAAATCTGGCCTATGAATCCATGACTTATTCTTGTCTCTCTCTTGCCACCCTCACTCCAATCTAAGAGTTGTCACTCTTTTTCTGTTGTTCTTCTGATAAAAACTTTATTTATGAACACTGAAATTTGAATTTCATATAATTTTCACAAGTCATGAAATTTTAAAAAAGAATTTTTCAACTATTAAAAAATATAAAAACAGTGAAGCAGATGTGGCTCAAGCAATTGAGCTCCTGCCTACCACAGGGGATATCCCAGTTTCGGTTCCTTGCACCTCCTAAAGAAGACAAGCAAGACAGCAAGCTGATACAACAGGCAAGCGTGGGGAGCTGATGCAACAAGATGACGCAACAAGAGACACAAGGAAAACATAATGAGAGACACAACAAAGCAGGGAGCGGAGGTGGCTCAGGCAATTAGGTACCTCCCTCCTACCTCGGAGGTCCTGGGTTTGGTTCCCAGTGCCTCCTGAAAAAGAAGATCAGCACACAACAAATAGACACAGCAAATGCAAACAACGAGGGGGTGGGGAGAAATAAGTAAATAAAACAAATCTTTAAAAAATATAAAAAGTAAAAAATATATATAAAAAACAAGGGCGTGGATGTGGCTCAAGCAGCTGGGTGCCTGCCTCCCACATGGGAGGTCCTGGGTTCGGTTCCCTGTGCATCCTAAAGAAGACGAGCAGAGACAACAAGCAGACAGACGAGGGAGCCATCTCGGGGGTGTAGGATATAAAAACCAGTCTTAGCTCACAGGCCACACAAAAGCAGATGGGCGAGCTGGACTGGGCACACGGGTCATAGTTTGGAGATCCCTGCCCTAAAGAGTCGGTATTTCCCAACACATCACACCCTTGCCTCGCATCTCCATCTTTTTGGTCCCGTTGTCCTCTGTGGATGGACTGCTTCTCTGCCATGAGGGGTTCCCTGCCCCTGCCCAGTGGTGTGAACCAGCCCCATACTGAGAAGCAAGATGCGAGGCTGACCAAAAGGGGAACAGACTGAGCCAGCACGAAACACACTGCGGGTGAGCCTCAGACGTGCATGGTTTTATAGCTGGAGGGGCCGGTAAGCTCGAGGAAGCACCTGCTCCTGGGGAGTCTGCCACCCTCCTGTCTTTAGGTGGTTGCCACTCACCAGCCTTGCACAGCAGTTGGCAGAGACCTGACAACATCACAGATCTGCCTCTGTCCCTAATAAACCACCAAGGTACAACTTTATTCTTGCTAGTCCTATAAAAACTGAATTACATATTTTTTATTCAAACTTTATTTCAAAGTCAAAAAATAAAACAATTCCATATTTTTAAACAAATATATACAAGTTTCACCATGGAAATAGAATGTTAAAATGCAAGAAATGGCCCTGTTCTCAAACATTCTTTATTGAAATCTAATACAACATGATACGATTCTGTAACTAGCATCAGAGGAAAGAGGAAAAAAATCGTTGGAGACTGTTGCAGTATCTGTAGGCCCAAATGGCATTTATCTATAATCTTCTGTTTTGAATATTTGTATTAACCCTATCAGTTACTTTTTTACTTCCCCATGTATAACTCAAAGAGCTCATAGTTCATGGCTTATCAAAGATTCTTCATTTTAAATCTGAGAATAAAATACGTTTTTTAACTTTGATGAGAATATTATAAGATACAAAGAGTGGATTAGGAACCTTAAATTATGTGTACAGCTATGTATATATTTCTCACAATTTTCTGAAAATGTTTCCTGATTTTTGAAGAGCTGAGAGGCAAACTATTAGCAGTTTTAGATTTGATATTTATAAGGACATACACACATATTATGTTTTGATACCAAGCATGGCCCAGAAACCACATAACTTTGTAACAATAACCACACCCGTGGGAGTCACTAAAAAATGACTTAAAAAAACATGGCCAAATACAGCTAAAATTGGTGGTTGGAAAATATTTGGACAATTCTGATAAACCGCTCTCTAGCTATGGAGATTTGGTTTCCAAATCTTCTGAAGTGATACTGGTTTAGAACATTCTCTCTGGTGGAAAAACGAAGCTCAGATAGGCAGTGTGTCAGGCAAATGAAATAAATCTCTAGTGAATTTCTGAGTGTCTGAACCTTTACGTCAACCTTTGATTCAATAACACATCTTTAACCAAAGAGCCGATATAGTAAGATCTCAGGGCCAGTATGAATTTCCTAGATGCAATGAAATTACCCTAATGCACAAACACATACCCAGGAACCCATAGGACAAGTACTGCACACACTTAAGCAAATGGCTTAAAGATGGGGAAGTCACTGGCAAATGATTTCCATCCACTTTTCACTGGCACTCCGTGAAAAAGATCTGACATCTGTGAGCAGTCCTGGCTCCCAAAACTAATAAGGGCCACAAGTGGTACAATCCTGATGTTCAACTGGTCCTAGGCGTCCCTTGTTTCTTCTTTCTATAATCGCCCCCTTGCCCGAAGGATCCTAGGAGAGAAAGTTCACTCACATCTCTGATGTTGGAGAGTATGGGAGGAGTACTGAAAACACTGGTTGACCTATCTTCTTTGACCCTTTTTCTTACCCAAGCTTACACTCCTGGTGTAGATTAAAAGAGAGATTAAGAAGCAGAGGAGGAAGGAAACATCCTCAGAGGTCTTGTCATAGGGTCAGTTCCCATTCTCTGACTAGTAAAATAGACACTGCCCTACCTCCCAGCTGCCTCTCCACATGTCAAGCTAAAGTACAGGTCCCTAGCATAGCACTAGGGTCAAAAGAACGGTTTCTGCAGCTGAATTTCTTCTTTTTGGGGGGGCTTTTAAAAAAAAATTTTATCTTTATTTTTAAAGAAGCTTTAGGTTACATAAATATTATATCAAAAAAATAAAAATAAAAAAAATAAAAAATATATATATATAGGGGATTCCCATATGCCCCACCCCCTCTCCCTCCCACACTTTCCCACATCAACAACCTCCCTCATTAGTGTGGTACTTTTGTCACAATTGATGAACCCATATTGAAGCATTGCTACTAAGCATGGACTATAGTTTACTTTATAGTTTACACTTTGCCACACAATTTTACAGCTTTGAATTTTTTTTTTAAGATTTATTTTTTTTTTTTATTTCTCCGCCCCACCCCCCTCATTGTTTTGTGCTCACTGTCCATTCTCTGTGTTCTTGTGTCTGCTTGCCTTCTATTTAGGCGGCATCAGGAACCGATCCTGGAACCTTCCGGAGTGGAGAGAGGCGCTCAATCTCTTGCACCACCTTAGCTCCCTGGTCTCCTGCGTCTCTCATTGTCTCTCTTCTGTGTCTCCTTTTGTTACATCATCTTGCTGCTCCAGCACTCCACATGGGCCAGCTCGCTGCACAGGCCAGCTTGCTTTTCACCAGGAGGCCTGGGGAATCGAACCCTGGACCCCCTATATGGTAGACAGGAGCCCAATCGCTTGAGCCACATCCACTTCCCTGAATTTCTTGAATGATGAGATTTTAGAGCACAGAGGCATTCAGGGAGGGCTCTGGTCTCCTCTCCATGTTTCAGCTGAGGGTCGTGTGGCCTGAGGAAGTTCTCTGTTGTTCCTGCCCCCTCGGTTGAGTCAGCAGCCTAATTCCAGCCTTCCGAGCCTGTGCCTCCCTAAATTTAGGTGATCGGGAAGCCCAGACTCACCTTCCTCTGCAACATCCATGTCCTCTCTCTAGTACCTCCGTGTGCCCCACAAACTCAGATGAGAACAACCAACAGGGAGCCAAGAGTACAGCATTTTATAATAGAAACAGACATCCATTTTGGCTTCACGGTTATTAGAAAGGCCTCTAGTCTGCCTGCTTGCAGCCCAGATTCCATTGATGTTCAGCTTGGTTGTATCTGGCAGGTGCATCTGTAGCCATTTTCTTAGGGTCAGGTGGCTGCCAGGCAACAGGTTGGGCATTCTCACAAAAACCATCTCACATATTCAGCTGCCCATGTACCTTCCATGACAGTAGATGTGCTCTTTTCCATTTAAGAAAGCCAGTCTCCTAGAGCCTACCCCTCTGTCAGGAGCTATTTCCTCTGGAACAAAAACTGGGCTTTCTTTTCCTCTGGGGCTTCCCACCGCCACAGCACAGGGGGCAGAATCAACCCACAAGTGGCAGTTCCTGTGCGAAGCCTGGGTTCCTGAGATGACAATCGTCAGCCTGGAAGTCCCCAGTGGGTAAATGCCTCCAAGAGAAGAAGGGGAGGGTGATCGCCCCTCGCCAGTTGTATTATCACGTGATTATAGAAAAAGGCGCTTTGGGCCAAACAGCCCCAGATAGGTAGAGATGTAGGCCTGTCAGTTCATTGTTTTCCATGTTTTCACATTTGTGAAAGAGGACAAATACTTAGTTCAAGAGAGTCCATGAGGCCATGTGCCTGGCCCTTAGGAGACCCTCACCGAACATCCGCTTTCTTTGCCGTTTGTCACTCTGTCTTCCATAAAGAAACCTACTTAAGAGAATAAGGGAGGGGACAAAATCGAGAAGCTGCACCTTGCAAAATATGTCAGGAGAGCTCGAGTCTCCCAGGGCTTCTGAATACTTTCCAGCAAGGAAGCCGGGGACTTTAGAATGACATGGACTAGGACATTTTAAAAGATTTCTTAGGCATTTGTTAATTTTTCTTTGTTTTTTAATTTTGTGGTCCCCTCCCCCACCACTTATTTCTCAGGATCGTTTAGCTGTAAATCCAGCCAGGCCATGAGCTTGTGGTCTAGGTTGTGGTGATGCAGGGGCACTGGGAGACAGAGTCCGATGGTGCTGCTAGACTTGGGGGCAGGACCCCCAGGGACCTAAGGGGGGCGGGGTAGAGGTAGGGGATAGAGGAAAAGAGACTGAGGCCCCCAGGGCTGAGGAGAACAGGGCAGGGGACAGCAGCTGGCCTAGTACAGGGAAGGGGTCCAGTGGTTTAATTGGCTGGAAGGCTACACAGCCCTCCAACAAAGGGCCAGAGCCGAATGAATAAATGCTGGTTGGATGAACAACTGGGCAGAGCAGTTGAAAGAAGTGGTGGTGTAATGAAATCCAAGCTAGCAGACCCAGCTGTAACATGCGGGTTCTAGTTCTCCGACTTGCTAGCTGTGTGATCTTCAAAGTCACTCTTGTGAGCCTCTGTTTCATCAGGTGTAAAATGGGGGGCGGGGGGGGGAGTGGGTTTGGGGGTGGGAATAAACCTGCTTGCCCACTTGAGCTCACAAGCTCGCGGTGAGGGCTAAATAAGGTCATCAATGAAAAACCTACTGTACACCGGAAAGTGTGGCAGTATTGTGATGGTGAGGGCGTAGATGAAAATGTGTGAGGAAATCCCTCAAGGGGAGGTTTCTGGGGCTTGGTCAGACCCTACATCAGGAGAGAGGGGCGTCCCTATAGCCTCAGGAGGTGAGCTGGGCAGTAAAAAGAACCCATCAACTCAGGGCAATCCAGTTCTACCTCTTTAGCAGCTTCCAGAGTGGTTTTACATCCTTGCCTGCTGCTGCCACCCTCTGGCCAAAATCTGAACTTCACCTTTGCTGAGTTCACTGTAGGTGGTTAGAAGACCTAACATATGCATATTGTTTGTATTTGCATAGTGCTTTCCAGTTTACGATTTTTTCCCACTCAAAAACAATGTTCTTTCATCCACACGATATCCTTGGGGCATAAGCATTTTTGTAGATGGAGAAAGCAAGCCTTGGAGAAGTGAAATGAATTGTTTTCTGAGACTTAGCCAGGACATGCACTCAGGTTCTCTGATTTCACAACTTGTGTTCTTTCCACTACCACTATGGGTGTGTTGGTTAGTTCTGCTGTTACTATAGTAGCTCTCTCAATCCTACAGAATAGGACTTGAGCTTGGAGTTCTCCTGACCTCCTCTCTTACCCCACCCCTCCACCCCAGCCCCTAACTCCCCATACCCAGTCTGCAACTGGCTGCCTATGAGCAAGGGGTGGAAGGAACTACAAATACGAGCAAGGCTCTCTCAGGGAGCTCACCCTGATGAGGGAGGTAAAGCAGGCACCCGGGAACCATGGTACCAGTGAGAAGTGCCATGAGACCATTTCAGATGTAATTAACTGGAGACCAGAGGGGTTCTGGCTGAGAGGGGTGGGAGAGGTGGTGCCCGAGCTGCTCCTTAAAAGACAAACAGGATGCAAGTTCAAGAAAAGGGAGATGAAACACAACTCAGGCAGAGGAAACCGCAGGAGCAAAGCACAGACACAGAAAAGCTCAACATGCTGGGGGAACACGTGCTCCCAGGTCAGCAGAGGAGCTGGGCAGGCAGCAAATGGAAAGGGAAGTTGGGGGAAATCACCACAAGAAAAAATTCATTATCACTGCCTTTTTTCCTGAAGGCAGTGATAAGCCGTGCTTTCTTCATTTCTTCCGTTTATTCATTTAACAAGTATTTATTGAAGATATTGTGCCAGGTACACATATTTGTGCTTGTTAGTTTCTTAGGGTAATAGCAAAACCAAAGCTTTTTACACAGTGTTCATTTATTTATTCCATGAATATTTACTGACTGAGACTTTCTCTGTGCCAGGATCCCTTTTAGGCACTAGGGATGTATCCCTGACCACATGATGCATTTTGAGGGAGAGACAGATAATAAACAAGATAAATAAGTAAAACATAGTATTTAGATAATGAGGAGTATTAAGGGGGGAAAGTAGGGAAGGGAGAATACAAGATAGGAGGGGGGGGATTTGCACTTTCAGGGAGAGTGTCAAAATGGTCTCACTAAGGAAAATAAAGACTCCCTGGGGAGCAGATGTGGCTCAAGCTGTTGAGCCCCTGCTTCCCACATGGAAGGTCCCAGGTTTGGTCCCCGGTGCCTCCTAAAAACAAAAATATAAACAACAAGCAAGCAAACAAAAAAAACCAACTCAGGGGAGCCAATGTAGCTCCGTGGTTGAGCACCGGCTTCCCACATAGGAGGTTCCAGGTTCAATCCCCAACCCCCATACCTCCGAACAAAACAAAACAACAAGAGGAAAACCACTCCCTGAGGAAGTGGCTTTTGTGTAAAGACCTAAAAGAGTTGAGGGAGAGAATGGGGTAAATATATGGGGGAAGAGCAGCCAGGCAAGGGGGGAGGGCATGAGCACAGGCTCCGTGATGGGAACGTGCCTGGCATGTCTGGGGGACAGGAAGGAAGCCAGAGCTGCTGCGTGAAGCAAGTGAGGAGAGGAGAGAAGGAAACGAGATCCGAAAGGCAGAGGAGGGGAAGGAAGGGTTGCGCAGGAAGTCATGGAACGCTTTGTTCAGAGTGGGCGACAGCCTTGAAGCCTGGTTGTTTCTGTAGAGAATAAGGAATAGAATTTGACTGAGGTGGGAGGAGGTGAGGCCAGGGGGTCCTGGGAGGTCTAGTTCTTGGAATGCACGCAGGTTCCAGAGACTCTGAATTATTCCTCAGCTTTGGATGCTCAACATTCACCTGGGTGTGTGTTTCGGTTACTACTGCTGCACGACACCTCCCCAAAAATTTAGTGGCATAAAACCACCCCCATTTTATTATGCTCACGGAATCCATGGGGATGGCTTCTCCGGGGACTACAACGTCTGGAGCCTCCACTGGGAAGACTCAAATGCCCAGACAAAGCAAAAGGCTGGGAGCTGGAAGATTTGGAGACGGAGGATGCACCTGCAAGATGCTGTCTTCCTCAAATACCTAGGAGTTAATTTTTTTTTTTTTTTTTTTTTTAACCAGGAGGTCCCGGGGATCGAACCCAGGTCCCTCCATATGGGAGACGGATGCCCAACCAGTTGAGACACATCCGACCCCCCTAGGAGTTAATTTAACCAAGGAAGTACAGGACCTATATGCAGAAAACTACAAAACAATGCTAAAAGAAATTTAAAAAGACCTAAACAAATGGAAAGACATTCTGTGTTCATGGATTGGAAGAATAAATATCGTGAAGATGTCAATCTTGCCCAAACTGATTTATAGATTCAATGCAATACCAATCAAAATCCCAACAGCTTACTTTGCAGAATTAGAGAAGGCAATTACCAAATTCATCTGGAAGGGTAAGTGCACCCGAATAGCCAAAAGTATTCTAAAAAAGAAGAGCAATGTGGGAGGAATTTCACTGCCTGACCTTGAAACATATTACAAAGCTACAGTGGTCAAAACAGCATGGTACTGGCATAAAGATAGACATATCGATCAGTGGAATAGAATCGAGAATCCAGAAATATACCCTCACCTATACAGTCAACTGGTTTTTGACAAACCTACCAAGCCCACGCTGATGGGAAAAAAGTCTCTTCAACAAATGGTGTTGGGAGAACTGGATATCTATAACCAAAAGAATGAAAGAGGACCCCTATCTCACCCCCTATACAAGAATCAACTCAAAATGGATCAAAGATCTAAATATAAAAGCCAGGACCATAAAACTACTAGAAGAAAAAGTAGACAAACATCTTCAAGACCTTGTAGTAGGTGGTGGTTTCTTGGACCTCACACCCAAAGCACGTGCAATACCAAAGAAAAAGCAGGTAAGTGGGACCTTCTCAAAATTAAACACTTTTGCACCCCACAGGACTTTGTCAGAAGGGTGAAAAGGCAGCCAACTCAATGGGAAAAAATATTTGGAAATCACATATCTGATAAGGGTTTAATATCCAGGATATATAAAGAGATGTTACAACTCAACAACAAAAAGACAAATGACCCAATTAAAAAATGGGCCAAAGACTTGAATAGACATTTCTCTGAAGAAGAAATACAAATGGCAAAAAACACATGAAGAAATGCTCAACATCACTCATGATTAGGGAAATGCAAATCAAAACTACAATGAGATATCATTTCACACCTATCAGAATGGCCACTATTAAAAAGACAGAGAACTACAAGTGTTGGAGAGGATGTGGAGAGATAGGAACACTTCTTCACTGTTGGTGGGAATGCAGGATGATACAACCACTATGGAGGACTGTTTGGCAGTTCCTAAAGAAGTTGAATATAGACTTGCCATGTGACCCTGCAAAACCACTATTGGGTACATACCCAGAAGAACTGAGAGCAGTGACACGAACAGACATCTGCATACCGATGTTCATAGCCACATTATTCACCATTGCCAAAAGCTGGAAACAACCCAGGTGTCCATCAACAGATGAATGGATAAACAAACTGTGGTCTATTCACACGATGGAATATTATGCAGCTGTAAGAAGAAATGAAGTCATAAAGCATATGGCAACATGGATGAACCTGGAGGACATTATGTTGAGTGAAGCAAGCCAGACACAAAAGGACAAATACTGTATGAATGCATTACTATGAACCAAATATAATGTGTAATATATTGTTTGATTCAAAAAAAAAAAAAAAATTTACATGTATCCATTACAAAAAAAAAAAAGATGGTGTCTTCACTCTCGCGTCTGGTGCCTGGGCCCGGAAGGCTGGAGGAAGGCGTGGCTGGGACGTTCCCCTGCAGCACCCCCGTGTGGCCTCTCCACGGGGTTGGGACTGAGCACCACCCTGCTTTCCTTCTGAGAGAGGCCAGAGTAGGAGCCTCCAGAAAGCAAGCGTTTCAGAAGAAGTAGGCAGAATTGCATGGCCTTTGATAACTAACCTGCTCTTGGAAGTCACATAGCATCGATTTTCCATACTCAATCAATTTGAAGCAGTCGAAGTGCCCAGATTCAAGGGGAGGGCTCTTGATGGGACGTGTGTCCAAGAATTTGCAGCATTGTTTTAAAAGCTGCCACAATGTGCCCTGGGGCAGGTCAGAGCAGGGTTACTGTACACCTGAAATTTGTAATTAGAAAAAAGACCCAAGCAACGTTTTGCACTGCACCTACATGAAGAGATCTAATTTTGTCTCATTCGTGTGAAAGTAGGAGCTCTCCAGGACATCCCTGGAAAGGAAGAGGACCTTCCTGTGTCTTTGGCCTCCTTCCCCAGTGGACTGTGTTTGTGAACATGTAACTAATCCTTCCTCCCTCCTCGTGGGGACAGAGCAGTGTTGCATGCCAAATTTGTGCCAACTGTGTATTAGTAAGTTCTGAAAAGATCAATTTAAAAAAAAACAACTCTGAACCATATTGGCAGCTCTGTGGTTTTCTCTAGCCTTTTGCAGCCTAGAGAACTGGTTAGAAGCCCTGCTGTTTTATCTATTACTTGTGAAACCGAATAAGTCTCTGCATATCCACTGGGGGTTGGAGAGAAACATCATAGTGTGCAGTGAGGGGAAAGGAATTAAAAAGGGAGCTAATGTCATCCATGGGGGAATAGCTGGGGAAGGGAGAAAAAAAAAAACAAATGCTCTACAAGAGAAGTGTTACAGGAGAATTTTTCTTTTGCGATGTTTTGTGGCCACTCTGAGCAGCGGCACATGTCTGTCGTCCAAGTTCCTAACATGTAAAAGGGCAGCTGCAACGAATGTTATGCCAGGGGCTGACTTACAGGGGAAAAAATTTATCTCATGAGGCAGATTTGATTTCCTGAGAGCCATATGCTTGCTTTTCTCTTTCCCAAAGAGCCCATAATCTCATGTGGGAAATTTTCAGAAATTTATTGGCTTTCAGAGAAGGGGTAATTGGAAATGTTAGATAAATAGAGACCACGTGGAGCTGAATTTTATAGCACTCCCTCGGAGCTGTGGGTGACTGCCACATTAAAAAGCTGCCAAACTGTGGACAGAAATGCAAAAATGAGATATCTGAAAGAGCTCTGGGCTGGGAACAAGGAAATGTAGGCTCTGGTCCCTGCCCTATGGCTTAGCTCCTCCAAACCACGTTTACTTTCTCTGTAATGTAAGGAGAAGGTAACATTTGCTCTGTTTATCTTGCCAATAAACCAATGTGAGTATCCATGGGGGCATCAGATGTGACAATGCCGTGGGATTCAAAAGGGTCTCCCTTATGTCAGATGTTATTACAAAGTGACATAACTTACAACTTGAACAAAACTAAGGTATTCATTTGTCCACTCTTTTTTTAGCAAGTATTAATTGAGCGCTGTGTTAGGACACTTTGGGCTGCAAGTGTATAAGCCCAGCTCAAAAAGCCTTATTCAAAATAGGACATTGATTGGCTCATTTACTCATTTGTTCCATCACTAAGTTGACAACATTTTGTTGAGCATCTACTATGTGCCAGTTGCTCTTCTAAGAATTGGTGGTAGAGCAGCAAACAAAGCAGCCTACGTTTCTCATAGAATATATATTCTAACTGGGAGATACAAACAATAAAAACATAAATATATAACTGTCCAGATGGTAGTAAATGCTATAAAGAAAAACAAACTATGCAAAGTGTGGTGTTTGGGAGCTGTATGTACCTCAGGAAAACATGTTCTTAAACTTAATCCATTGTAAGCAGGATCTTTGGATGAGGTTACTGCAGTTAAAGTGTGGCCCACCTCAATCAGGATCTTAACCCTATTCCTGGAGTCCTTTATAAGCAGAATAAAATTTAGGCAGATAGAAAGAGAAAGCCACAAAGGGAGCAGCCCAGAAGCTGAAATCAACAGAACCTGGAAGAGAAGGGAGAGGTCATCATGTGCATTGCCATGTGACAGAGGAACCAAGGACCAAGAATTGCAGGCAGCCAGCCCCAGAACTCCAGTTTTCAAGACAAAAGCATCTCCTTGATGACACCTTGATGTGGACTTTTTCTTAGCCTCAATAGCATAAGCTAATAAATTCCTATGGTTAAAGCCAGCCCATTGCGTGGTATTTGCTTGAGCAGCCAATGAAACTAAAACACAAGGGGATGCAGAATGAAAGGAAAGTGCTATTTTAGGTAGGAATGTCAGGGAAGATCTCATTGCAAAGGTTAACAGTTGAGCAGAGTCCTGAAGGCAAGAGGGAACAGACCATGCAACTATCTGGTAGAAGAGCCTTCCAGGAAGGGGAAACAGCAAGAGCAAAGGCCCTGTGGTGGGAGTTAAAAGGCAAGAGAGGACGGAGTGGGCTGAGCTAGGGTGAGAGCAGTGGGCGATGAGGTTAAAGGTGAGCAGGCAGGTCAAGGATCTCAGGTTTTCCTCTGAGTGACTGCAAGGTGGCTGCCTAAAAATACCTCGAACTACAAAATTCCTTGTTCATGTCCAGGAGGAGAGAGAGAGAAAGAGGGGAGGGTCACTTCTGGAAGCTCTCTCAGAAAAGCAAGGAAACATTTTGTCCCAAATGTCTTCAATAAATGTCCTCTCTAGACTCATTGGTTTTTTGTTTTTTTTTTAAAGATTAGCTTTTTTTTTTTTTAGATTTATTTTATTTATTTATTTCTCCCCACCCACAGCACTTACTATGTCTGTTCATCCTCCTTGTTTCTTTTTAGGAGGCACTGGGAGCCAAACCCAAGACCTCTGATGTGGGAAGGAGGCAACTAATCACTTGAGCCACCTTTGCTGCCTGCTTTGTTGTGTCTCTCATTATGTTCCCTCTCTTGTGTCTCTTGTCACATCAGCTCACCACACCTGCCCATTGTGTAAGCTCGCTATCTTCTTTAGGAGGCACCAGGATCCGAACCAGCAACCTCCTGTGTGGTAGGCAGGAGTCCAGGCGCCTGAGCCACATCCGCTTCCCAAGACTCATTGGTTTGAACTGGGCCATGTGCTCACCCTCAACTAAGGAGAATAGCCAGGGGATGAAATTACATTGATTGGGTTGGACCTGAGCCACATGCCCCATGCCTAGCGTTATGTGTAACGTTAGCCTCCCCTAAGTGCATGGAGGAGGTGTGGATAACGGGAGGAAAACCAGGAGTAATTATGCAGGGAGGTCACCACCATGTCAACTATACCAGGGAAAGTCTGAGATCCTTCAGTACATAAAAGATGCAAACTGGTGAGCAATTATGTACGGAGGCTGAGGGAGAAGGGAGACCGGAGATGGTTCTGGAATAATTTAGGCAAGGACAGTAATAGAAATGGGGACCACAACATCCAAAATATGTTTAAGTTGCAAAGAAGTAGGATAATGAGTTTGATTTTGGACGTGCAGGAGAACAGACATGTAAATGACTAACTACAAGTCATAGCAGAATGAAAGAGTTAAATGAGACAAATAAGCAAAATACCCAGGGGAAGCTATACTTGTAGTGCCTGAGGGTAATAGATGGAGAGATGGACAAAAGTCAGGTGGACATTTGCATCTCACCCTCTACAGGCTAGGTAAAGGAGGAGTTTCATGGTCTGACAACAAGTGCTTGGTTATCCGTGGTGGTCCCTGGATACTCTCCTAGATACTGACTTTCCAGCTTAGCTGTGAGCTTCACCACCAGGTTGTGTACCAGAGCTGCTAACGGGTCATCCACCTAACTGCACAGTTTCCATTCTTTCTTCTTGCCCCAGGTACAAGCTTCTACTCAAGCAATAAAACAGCCAGGGGAAAGAGCACTTTGTGCCTGCCCAGCCTTGGCTGCAAACAGACGACTGGAGAATGGGGGTGATTTTCAGGAGAGGAGCTTGTGGAGAGGGAGGGCATCCGCCCATAATTAACGCCCAACCCAGCACTTCTGAAGGAGAAGCAAAATACCAATCAGCGTAACTTCCCCAAAGACTGGTGAGAGCTCTGTGGAGAAAGACATTCCTGTCTGTGGAGAAAAAGAGACAGAATTAAACCAGAATATGCTGCATCAGTTAAAGCTTCCTGGGAAAAGATAAGGGTGGCGAAAAATCAGAATTAGATCACGCCAGCCAAAGCAATTAAGGAGAGTAAGATTTGCTTTTACAAATATCAGGGGGAAAGGAGATTATGGAGAGGAAATAAGACTTAATAAATGCAGAGGACCATGAAATTAATGATGACCACAAAATGGCTGAAACACCCAATTCATTCTTTGTTAGCCTTTAACTGGGAAAACAAAAAAAAGAAATGTGAGCAATTAAAAAGTAAGAGCAACTCGAGAAAAGAGTTAAGTAGATCCTGGCAGGGAAGATGTGACTACCTCATGGTTCTCAAACTTTGCAGGCAGCAGCCACTTTCCTGGGACCCAGACACTCCAATGGATCATGTCAACCACCCCAGTCCCACACTCTTACTAGGCTGGTGAGCATAATGCACTACTTTCGGTGTTTTGAGTTTAATCAATTGATGGTGCTGGAGAAAACGTGGAGTAAGGAAGGGGAAATGGGAAGGTGAGACCCAGGCCAGGCACTCCTAAGTGCCACTGAGTTTGGGATCACCATTATGGTCCCAGGCTAAACCAGAAAACAGGTTCAGAGGGTCTTCAGAGTGGCTCCTTCCTCTTCATTCTTCCCTCCTTTCCTCTCTTCTTTGTCCTTGAGTGCTTGCTGTGTGCCATGCTTACTGCACATCTATTAGATTGTTCTTTGGGAAAAGCCCACCCACAGAATGTCATGTTTTTTTTGTTGTTTTTTTTTTAAAGATTTTATTTATTTATCCCCCCTTGATGCTTGTGCTCGCTGTGTCCATTTGCTGTGCATTTTCCTGTGTCTGCTTGTCTCCCTTTGCTGGGTCGTCCTGCTGGGTCAGCTCACCATGCCACTCGGGCTGGTTTGTCTTTACCAGGAGGCCCTGGGAATCGAACCCAGGGAGTCCCATATGGTAAACGGGAGCCCTATTGATTGAGCCACATCCGCTTCCCCAATGTCATGTTTTTAAGAAACAGAAAGACATGCCATGTGACTGTAGATGATGAGGGAAAAAGATGTGACGGATGTGGACCCTGCTTTCAAAGAGCTCACAGTCCAGTAAAGGAGACATAAGCAAGTATTTGCAATAGGATGTGATGGATACAATAATGGTGGAAGTATGGACAAGATGCCCTGATGGCTCAAAGGAAGAGCAAGCAACTCTGCTTGAGGTGGCCAGTGAAGGCTCTTAGAAGACTTTAGAGTCTTTTGTGTTTGCTTCTGATGGTTGACTGGGATTTTGACAAGTGGGAAAGCAGCACTTTTCAGAAAACAGGAACCACAAAGGCCAAGAGGCACAATCTGCATGGAATCAAGCACAAAGTCATTCCTTTTCCTCTCTAGATCTTTTAAGTATCCTCACCCTCCAACTGCCTAATATTCTTTCGTAACTCAGATCTGTTTCTTGCGAGAGAAAGTTTTAGAAGTAGATTCAGCTTTTGTCTAAACTCAAGTGTCAGGGACAACCTCACCTCCCTTTATTGCTTTACAAAAGAAGACTAAAATGTGAGATCAATACTTAACCAAAGCAATAGGCAGCTGCTGGTGGATTTACTGACATTGGTGGTTACACAGGTTTCGGGGGTGGTAAGGGAATGTCAAGGGTTGGAGAGCACCATATTGATGGCCACCTGCTGGTTCTAACAGCAGTTACAGAGTACAAATAGCCACTTGGAATAAGCATCTCACATGCCTTCTCATTCATTCATTTCACAATGGTGCAGGGACTCTACTAGGCATGGGGGATTCCTTGCCAAGCACACCAGACATGGCTTCTGTTCTTCCAGAGAGGACAGTCCAGCATAAGTGAAACTGCCAATGAGAGAAGCACTAGGAAGGCACACAGGGTGCTATGATACTGGACACTGCAGGGGACTTTACCGGGTCAGGAAGGTCAAGGGAGGCCTCCCTGAGGAACACAACTAACCTGGGACCTAAAAGCAGGGTAACCCTCAACAAGGTCAAAAGGGGTAGAAGAATAGCGAGAAGAGCACAAGCAAAGGACCTGGGGTTAGCAGAAGATGGGTGGAATGGTTGATGTGGCTGGAGGCTGAGAACATGGGGCAGGGTAGGTGGGAAGCAATAAGAGAGCTGGAGACGCATGTGGGCTCCAGAACAGGCAGAGCCAAGGCCCAGAAGTGTTCTTCATCCTAAGTGTGATGGGAAGCCACTGAGAAGGGTAAGCAGCAGAGTGACAGGAGGGGTTCTGATTTTTTAAACAAACCACCCTGGCTTCAGTGGATAGCCCACATGGCGTGGATAGTCCAGGTGACAGATTATGGGGGCTTGGATTAGTGGCAAGGCAGTGAAGATGGGGAAAAAGTGGACAGGGCTTAGTAATGCATTGAATATGATGGTATGGGGTGGGCACAGGTAAAAGAAGTTGTCAAAGGAATAACTTGGGATTACTTATATGGATGGAGGGAGATGCCATTTACAGAGGTGGAAAGCCCTAGAAAAGGACCTATGGAAGACCTCACTCCACCCTCAGCTCACCTTGTTCTTGCACGCCGACCTGCCCAAGGGCCGTTTGGGAGGTGCCAGTAGGGTCACCCTCACCCTAATTGGTCTAGAAACCTCTACTTTGTAAATTACCAGTCCACACCATGTTCCTCCTTCCCAAAGGAAGACACATGGCATAGTCAGACAGCAATGTAAGCTTGGCATTTTAATTGTTGACATTCTGTATTGTTTTGCAAACGTTTTTTGGGGGTAGGTGGGAAGAGGAAAGACTAATTATCAAGATAAAGGTGCTATCAATTTGGCAAAACATATTGAAGAGTTATATGATCAATCATATAATGTTGGAATTGGGGGAAAAAAACATTAGTTTTAACACACCCTCCTCAAAAAAAAGCCAGAAGAACTTTGACAGATGTTCAAATACCCCTGCTTCCACATTTCCAATCCCTAGGAGCACACTGTCTCCAAAATCTGCCGATTCCATTGTCAGAGGGCTCTGATAGCAGGAAATAGGGTTTTCTTGTATTGAGTCCAAATTTATCTTTGAGTAACTTTCACCCATTTGTCTTGGTTCCATTCTCTGGAGGAGAGCTGGTCAATGTCCCTTTTAAAGTGTGGTGCGCAGAAGGCAACACAAGACTCCAAATGCGGTCTGATTTAGTTAAAGCCCTGTGGGGAGTTGAAGGAGAAGAAGAAGGAGGAGAAGGAGAAGGAGAAGGAGAAGGAGAAGAAGCCACTGAGTTAACCAGCTTCAAAAAATGACAGTCACAGAAAACTCCCATAAGTGGAATCTTAGAATCATAAACTTAAAGGGAGCCTTTGAAAATACCCAACTCGTCCTCTTCTCTGCAGAAGCAAATCACACCTAAACCTGTCCAACCTAGACAGGCTGACCTATTTTCTGAGATCTCTGAAAGCAAATGTTCCATGGATGTTTATAGCAGAGAGATTCCTTACAAAGCAATCATTATAAAATAGTTTCAAATCACTGTTTTCTAGTAGGCTAATTTGTTTTTACATTTTCCTCTCTCTTGCTATTATCTCTCCTACCACATAAATTGTCTTCCTAATGAAGCTGCATATTGTATCATATTCCGAGAGTGCATGTTCTGCTCCTGTAGTGTTTCGGTACCTACTGCATGAATTAACCACACTTCCTCTATTATTTTCCTCTTTTTTTTTTTTTTTGCACGGGATCCATGCTACTTATCCTTATTTCGTTCCATAATGCTTTGTACAATGGATGTATTCTCAAAATTGTGTGCAAATGTAATCTTTGCAAATTGAGTCTCTTCAATTAGAAGTGCCTTCCAAATGCATTTCAAGTGTTCATTATTTAAGGACATCCTGTGGGAACGGCTTGGGAGAATGGGAAACGGGAGGACTTCGGAGACAGATAAAATCCCACCCAAAACTGGGCTTTACTTCTTACATGACCTTGATGGGTTACTTAATCTATATGAGCCCTGGTTTCTAATCCATGAAATGGGGGATAATAATGCCTCCTCGAAATGTTGTTGCTGAGAATAAATAAGCCAGGGAAAAATTCCTGTAATCTAGGCAATAGTATGCAAGTCTTCTTGTCTTTAAAGTGAAGAATCATTTTTTAAATGTGCATGAACTTCTCAAAAATCTACTTTGCAAGCTCAGACATTTCTGCATCAGAGGTTCTTAAAGCAGGACACAAGCATGTATTAATTTGCCTCACTGACTTGCTGAAGCTTTCTGCCAAACCTCATCATGGGTTCCCTCCTCTGGAACCACACCCTGCTCTTGGCAATCTTCTCATTTGGTCATAATTGAAGTTAGCATCTACAGTGCTAATGGCTACCCTTGCCAAGTCCCTGCTTTTATCAACCATTCTTGGGTTCTTGAAGTCAAGTCACATTCTTTCTGTTCTTGCTATCATTTACATTTTTCCTTCTCAATATCCTTGCCCCGCCCCCTTATCATGTTATTTGGGTCTGTTTGGTTTCCCCAAAGCTCTTTTCCAGAAGTGGGGGGATTTCACGTCCTCTTGAATCACTCATCCGTGCTACCTATGAATTCTGCGAGAGACAGTGTCTGCAGTTGGAGCACAGTGCATCAAAGGTGCTCAGTGGGTGTTTGTTGACTGACTGACTGAAAGAATGAATGACTAACAACCCTCACTGGGATGTTTGTTTCTTTAGCCTGACTTAGAGAGCAAGTCTCTTCAACACTCTGGAGTACCATTTTCTCATCTGTAAAATGAGGAAATGCAGTAACAGCAATGGTTTCCAGTCCCGAATTCCTACTCACTGGGGACCCACAGTGGTAGAAATGGAAAATTGGAAACCATTCCAAGTGTTTTTAAAAATCCAACAGAAAGTGTGTGTTTGCCCAGTTAAGGCTGCACTGACTTATGTTGAACACAGTCTCTTGATCTGGTTGGAATGACGTCAACTCCATGTGGTATCACACGTGAAATATCATGTTGCTCAGCATGTGCATCAGTCAGGATTCATGGTTCCAAACAATAGAAACCAACCCTGGTTGACTTAAGCAAAAAAATGAATGTGTTGGAAGAATGTTAGCTAGCTCCAGAGTAAGTAGAAAGGCAGAAGGACCAAGCTTTGGAAATGGGCATAACCATGGAAAGCTGGTATGGTAGTTTTACAGTGCTCAGGAACCCAGGCCTCTTTTATTTTTTGTTCTGCCATCCTTGGCAGTATAGGATTTCTATACTCATGGTTACTTCCTTAAGGCTGCTGAAGCTCCAGCCATCGTGTCTGCATTCCAGATAGGAAGTAGGAGGATTGGTGAAGAGACAAATGGCGAAAGGGCATATGTGAGCTCTCTGACCCCTCTTAAGAGTCTTGAATGTCCCAATCAACATCAGATTACATGTCACTGGTCATGCCTCGCTGCAAGAGAGCCTGGGAAATGTGGTCTTTCAGTTGAGTAAGTTGTCACCCAAATATTGAGCAGGCAACTAGTGGTCTTTTCCTATCCCAGGAAGTCTCAAAGGCCACCACAAGCAGTCAGAGGTCAGTTTGGTGGCCATTGACTCCCTGGCTGTCTTTCTGCTTCCTCTTGTCATTCTATACCAGTCAACTTTACGCACTATCACTTAGGACCAAGGGACCATTCTGTAGGAGAGACCGGCACAGATGCCATAGGAGCCACCTTCCTGAAAGGCTCAGAGAGTGGTTAAGGACCCTTTGAGGGGCTTCCTAGAGAATAACAAAAACACGTATTGAGTATTTACCTCCCAGCAGGCACCGAGTGAGGTGCTTTATCTCCACTGTCTCACCTCATTCTCACCAAGTACTCCATGAAGCAGGCACAATTGTACTCATCCTATAAATGAGGAAACTAGGGCTTAGTGCCTGTTAGTACCTCGTCCAGGTCACAGAGAGTAAATGGGGAAGCCAGGATTGAAACCAGGGTCTGTATGATGACTGAGCCCAAGTTCTTAACCAACATGCTGCAGTTGTGCTGTCTTATATAGTGGTCACTAGCCACATGTGGTTCTGTACATTTAGATTTAAATTCATTAAAATTAAATTAAAAATTCAGTTCCTCAGCCATACTAGTCACAATTCAAGTACTCCATTGCCAGATATGACAAGTGGTTACCATAGCGGACAGTGAAGATGTAGGACATTTTTACCATCGGAGAAAGTTCTGTTGGACAACGCTGTGCTAGAGGAATGGATCAATTCTGGCTTCCATTTTTCATCAGAAATGAGCTGATGAGAAACGCTCATCGTTTCTCCAACCTCCTTCCCTATTTTCCAGTTCCTCTGTCTTGCTGTACCATATGGTCCAGACACGCAAAGAGATGGAAGAAACTCTGAAAACAAAAGCACCATAAAAGTTGAAAAAGAGGAAGCGTGTGATATTTCTGGGGCTACAATACTTTAAATTCTGGGCAGGAGAGCCACTGTGGAGGGTGGAATTGGAGGGTGGAACTGGTGTGGCGAAGATGATGCTTGCTGGTCTAGCATAGTGACCGTAAGACTGGCAGGAATTCCTGAATGCTCAGGAGCATACCCCGACCCCCCAACCCTTTTTTTTTTTTTTGAGGTACCAGGGGCCAGGAATTGAACCCTGGACTTCGTATATGGGAAGCTGATGCTCAACCACTGAGCCACATCCACTCCCACCTCCTTTTCTTTTAATTCCTTTCTTTGGCTTTTTTCTCTCCTTTTCCCCTTTTGGCACATGCCAAATGTGTTTCAGCTTAAATTTGCTTTTAAAAGATAGAAAAGCACCCAGCTGCTGCGAAGTCAGGTTTTTAAGAACACATTTGCATCTTTTCTCAGTTGCTGCCTTAATTACACATAATAAAGGTATTTAGTTATAGAAGAATAGCTGACGAGCCTGAACTGTAATAAAAAGGTCTTGCCAAAAGTCACTTCCCTTGTCAAGAGAGAACTTGCTCAAAGAAAAGGGAAGCCGTGATTCATTCTTAGGCCACAGTGTTGCCACAAGGGATGCAGTGCCTCGGGCATGACTGTCACACAAACTTTAAGCAGTGGCAGTGCCCAGAGCTCTCAGCCATGTTTTGCAGCCACCACAAACGCCTCCATTAGAAATGTTTGACAAGAGAAGACCAGCACCATTTTCTAATGTCTAGCAGAAGACTGCAAACTACAGCTTGCAGACTGATTGCCTGTTTTTTGTTTGTTTGTTTGTTTGTTTGTTTTTCTTTTTAGGTACTGGAGGCCAGGGTCTGAACCCAGGACCATGTAAGTGGGAAGCTGGTGCTCAGCCACTGAGCCACATCATCTCCCCTGAGTTGGTTCTTTCTCATTTGTTTGCTTTTTTGTTTTTTGTTTGCTTGTTTGTTTTTAGGAGGCAATGGGAACCGAATCCGAGACCTCCCATGTGGGAAGCAGGCACTCAATGACTTGAGCCGCATCTGCTCCCCTTGCCTGTTTTTATAAATAAAGTTTTATTGGAACCTAGTCATGCTCATCCATTTGTGTATTCTCTATGGCTGCTTTTGTGCCACAATGGCAGAGTTGGGTCCCTGTAGTAGACACTGTATTGCCTATAAAGCCTAAAATATGGTCTATAAAGCCTAAAATATCTACTCTCTGACCCTTTAGGGGGAAAAGTTTGCCAGAAGTCTTAGAAGACTGGAGTTGGACAGGATCAATGTCTCTGTGGAAGGGCTTGCCCAGCATCCACCCCTCCCACTTTGTCTATGACATCATCCCCTCTCTCCTGCATTACTGCTCTAGACTCCTTCTTGCCACCTGTGCCACTCTTGTCCCCTGGCTGGCTATTCTCCACTCAGCAGCCAGAGTACCCTTTAGAATCATAAGCCGTGTTATGACACTCTCTTGCACCAAGCCCTCCAAGGGCTTCGCATTTCATACAGAGTAAAGTCCAAAGTCCTTCAAATGACCCACAAGGTCCTATATCATCCACCCACCCCACTCTGCTACCTCTCTGGCCTCACTGCTCCTCTGGGCTCCCACTGGCCCAGCCACCCCAGCCTCCTTGCTGAGCCTTGAACTTTGAAGCAGGGTCTCCTCTCAGAGGATGTGCCTGTCCACAATGTGGCATTGTTTCTTGGAGGCAGCCGCCCGGCCAGTAAGGACACTGGCCAGTCTCCTGGCATTCAACTGGTGCTCACCAATGGAGCATAGCAGGGAGTGGTGCTGGCTGCTTCTGGCTGGGGTTCCTACGAACCATCCATTCCTTCTCTACTCCCTATCTGCCCACTTGATGGTGTGGAGGAGGACTTTGAGGGCCCTGAAAATGGGAGCATCCAAGATAGAAGGCACTTGGGCCCCTGTACCACCAAAAGGAGGGCTGTTGCCCTTCAACACAGGACTGGAATACAAGCAAGAAATAAACTTTTCATTGATTAAGCCAAAAAAAAAAAAAGAAGTAAACTTTTTTGGTGTCAAAATTTTATTGTGATGTTTTAGGAGTCGTGTGCCCTAACTAGCACAGGGCCTTTGCATGTACCATTTCCCATGTCTGGAATTTTCATCCCCAAATATCTGCATGGCTTTTCACTTCCTTCACACCTATGCCATCTTCTCAGAAAGGCTTTCCCAGAGTACCCTAAATATAACAGCAACTCACCCTCTGCCCTCAGCCTTCCCTGCCCAGCTGGCACCACTTTAGTTTTCTTCATAGCACACATCACCTGTTATAATCTTTGTTGAGAACTTGTTGTTCAGTGCCTGATTTCATTGCTATCTTTCTCACTCCAAGCTCCACAAAGCCCACAACAGTGTCAGGCTTATTTGCCACACGCCCCATGGTTTAGTAGAATGCCTGTCATAGGGCAGAGGCTCAATGCAAGTCTGATGAATGAAGGAGCACATCGAAAACCTCAAGGGCTGCCTTCCTGATATATGCACAAGATTAACGGTGGGAAATCATAAGGTTTGGGGTAGACAGTGGAGTAGGGGAAGAAAGCAGGATGGCACAAATGAAATGATTCTTTTGGCAATTTTTAATCCTAAGTAAAATAGTATTTCATGCCAGAGAAAATGAAGACAGCAAGCAAATAGAGCCTCTGCTCTCAAGGTGCTCCAAGTTCAACGGGGGCAGAGACCCAGATGCGTGGGCCAGCTCCATGTGAGGATTATTCTGTCCCAGGAAGCCCAGGGTATTGGGAGCTCAGGGGACAGGCATCTGAATTAGCTTGAAGGGTCAGGGGAGGCAACACTTATAGAGAGTTCCAGCCAGGAGGGATCGGTTGGAAGAAGTCAGAAGCGTTTCCAGAGTAAGGAAGATTGTGCAACGTGACACAACCTGGTGGGTGTGAGGTGCCCTGAGCGATTTGATACATCGTGAACTCAGGGGTGGGCAGGGACTGCGGGTGGTGGTGAGGGCAGAAAGCCCTGCAGGGCCCAGATCGTGAACAGACTTGCTTGTTCTGTGAAGAAACTTGAACAGTATCCTAAAAGCAATGGTGAACTAGGAAAGAGGGGTCTAAGCCCAAGAAGGGCAGAGTCAGGTGTGTATTTTAAGAGGCCCCTTCTGGCATCAACCTGTAAACAGGTTGTAAACAGGATTGGCAAGGGGGCAGGATTGAAGGACAGATGAAACAAATGTATTGAAGTTGGGGGGCGGGGGAGTCCTCCAAGATCCCAGGCACTAACTGCTGGAAGACAGCACAAGCTTCACGGCCTAACACTAGCCAGCGGGAACCTGGGGGCTGTTTCCATGTTCTTCCTCCCTGCTCCAGATGAGGGAATGGGTGCCAACTAGGTCTAGTTTCACAAAACCTAGGGCTCCAGGAGAATGAAGTGGCTTCAAGTAGTGACCCCACCCCCTTTTTTTAGGAGATACCAGGGATTGAACCCTGGACCTCGTACGTGGGAAGCAGGTGCTCAACCACTGAGCTATATCCGCTCCCCAAGTAGTGACCTCTTGAAATCTTGGTTGAGCTGCTCTCACCATCCAGCAGGGATGGTGGAAACTTGATGAACTACTGCCACAAACTGGAGGCTATGACTGTGCCAAGGGCACTGGGGTCCAGCTGAAAGGGAGGATATTTGGCAGGCCCAGGCACCAGGTCTGTCTTGCCTTTAGCCTAAGTGTTTAGGGTCTTGGCAATTGAGGGGTGGCCAGAGTGGAGACATTTCGGGTATGTAGACAATGCAGCTGCTTTTCAGATGGGTGGGGTTGGCATTCTCCAGTTAGCAGAGGCCACAACATATGGAGGAGACATCAACAATGAGTAGCTGCAGTAGATCAGCAGATCTGAGATTCTTGGTTTGCTCCCATACTTGACAGCTCCCCCCACAACAGAACACTAGATACTTCCATATCCATTATCCCCCCAACCCAGAGATGAGCCAACTCACCCATGGAACACTGGTTGAGGATTCCAGAAAAGGGAAAGAGGATGGAAATAGGGTCCCCATGGGTGTGCAGATAATACTTGAAGCTAAATGGTGGGTGAACTTAGAGGTCCAGCTTCTAGGAATGAATCATGAAAGCCAGGAGAGGGTCAGGACAACCCTGGTTTCTCATGTGGTTTGTGCAGGACACTGTGCTATGACAGAACATTCTGCATTCAAGATGCTTAGAGAAGATCAGAGTGGCTGGAGGGAGGTATACAAGGAGGTAGGGCTGAGTGAGGTTGGACACAGAGGCCAGATCCTACAGAGCCTTATAAGAAGCATCAAGGATTTGGACAAATGTCTGAAACATAGGTAACCTTGGCCCAAACTGGTTTTTACAGGGTGGTATTACTGCATTTAAAGCAGGGGCTTGGAGTCACAATTTAGATGGGTCAGGCAAGCTATGCAAATGAAAAGTGGGCGGGTAGAGACTGGTGAACATCCAATCTAAAGGGGGAGCCGCCCCTCATCTTCAGTGAGTTGGTGCCATTGGGGCCAGTGTTGCTGGATCTTCTGGCTTTTTAAGGGAAGTGGAAGGTCCAGATTTTTGTGTGATGCTTCCTTCTATCAGTCAGTTACACTAGGTTAGGCTGTAGTAACAAACAAGCCCATATAGCAGTGGCTTAGAGCCACAAAGCTTAATTTCTGATCATGTTACTTGTTGGCAACTATGGCTCTGTCCTGAATGTTTTCTTGTTTCAGGACCCAGGCTGAAAAGCTGACATCCTGGACGTGCCTTTCTTACGACGGAGGGAAAGGACCCCACATGACGTCTCTTAAAGCCCCTGCTCCAAGGTGGCATGGGTCACTTCTGCTCACATTCCATAAGCTGAAAGCAAGTCATATGGCCAAACCTGAGTGCATGGGGAGAGGACAAATGCCCCTCCCATGAGAGGCAACTCAGTCCACATGGCCACTAGTGGGCATGGCAGGGGATAATTGGAGACAAGAATATAATCTGCCATGCTCCCTGTATTTAAAGTTGGCAACTGAATTAAAAGTCTATTTAAAAAAAAAAGCTGGGCAGAGCTAAACAAAACACAGGGAGCCACAGGCCACCAATTTACAACCTCTAATTTAAAAGGTCAGAGATGGAGTGAACAATCTTGTTCTCTTCTTAAAATATACAGACTGTCTTAGAATTCCCTGAGTTTAGTAGTCCTTTCTAAAAGGGAAAAGTGGTTACTATCTGTTTTAGCTCCTGCACTGCTCAAGCAAATACCATACAATGGGTTGGTTTAAACAATGGGAATTTATTAGCTCACAGTTTTGAGGATAAGAGAAAATCCAAATCAATGCGTCATCAAGACGCTACCTTCTCCCCAAAGACTGTTGTGTTCTGGGGCTGGCTGCTAGTGATCCTTGGCCCTAAGCTTGTCACATGCCAGGCACATGGTGGCATTTCCTGGCCTCTCCCTTCTTTTCCAGGTTCCATTCACAGTCAATTCAACCTCTGTGGTTTCCTCTCTTTCTGTCTGAATTTTATTCCACTTACAAAGGATTCCAATAATAGGATTAAGACCCATCCTGATTGAGGTGGGCCACACCTTAACTGAAATAAGCTCATCAAAAATTCCTGTTCCCAATGGGTTCACACCCACAGGAATGGATTAAGAAACTTTCCATCCACCCAATGACTGTTTACCTTAGTTATTCATATCTTTCAATAAAATTCTTTAAATGTTAAGAAACAAACAAACATATCTGTATGTATCCTGGGATACATACAGTTCCAAACTACCCCAAAGGTGGTGACTTGAATTCATCTGAAAAGTTAACTCTTTGTTCACACATTAGTGGGTCATTTTTTATATATACGTGTGAAGCAAGAGCTCAGTCTGTGCTCCCTGGAACAATTATATAAAGTCATCATTAACCTGATTTTAGGTTTAGATGATACATGTTTCATTTTGACAGTGGACATTTTTGTATGGTTGAGCTGGATCTAAATCTCTATGATTTTCTTGCTTTGGGAGAAGAGAAATATTGCTTGCCTCTGTATGAATGAAGTGAATTATAGTATACGCTTAGTCTTGTGGAGTTGAAAGTATTTTCACCTGAGCAATTTTTTGCATGTGCTGAGAATTCAGAGGACTGTAGGAAGGACATTCAGTACTCACCCTTCACTGAAAGGGACACTGTAAAAAAGATCTAAGGATGCCTGGAGAAGTGGGACTCAAACTGGGCAGTTTCTGACCTTATGTGGTATTATTGAAGACTGAATAGGGGAGCAGATGTAGCTCAAGTGGTTGAGCACCTGCTTCCCATTTATGAGGTCCTGGGTTCTATCCCTGATGTATTACTCAGCCAAAAGGGGTACTGATGCAAAATACCAGAAATCTGTTGGCTTTATAAAGGGTATTTATTTGGGGTAGAAGCTTACAGTTACCAGACCATAAAGCGTAAGTCATTGCCCTGACCAAAGTCTGTTGCCATGTGTTGGAGCAAGATGGCTGCCGATGTTCAGACTTCCTCTTCCTCTTAAGGCTCCAAGGTCCCAGCTTCTTCCAGTATCAGCTGTAGGCTGGGATAAGTCTTGTCTCTCTCCTGGGGCTCAATTCTCTCTGGGCTCAGCTGCTCTGCTCTTACCACAAGGTCAGCTGTAAACTCTCAGGTGAACGGCTTGTCTCTCTTCCCAGGACCTCTGCCGTGTCTAATGGAAACTTCTCTCTTTCCTCACGTATCTGCTTCTCCTGCATGTTTACTTCCTGGGCTCTAGGATCAAAACTCCAACTCTCTTCTCTGCTGGGTAGTTTTCTCTGTGAAAAGGGGACTCAATGTCCAACTGACGTGGCCCAATTAAAGCCCTAATCATAATTTAATCACCCCCAGATGGAGACCAGTTTACAAACATAATCCAATATCTATTTTTGAAATTCATAAATAATGCCAAACTGCCACACCTGGTACCTCCTAAAAACAAACAAACGAAGAAACCAACTCTCATTGGGAAGCAGATGTAGTTCAGTAGTTGAGCACCTGCATCCCATGTCCAATGTCCTGGGTTCAATCCCCGGTACCTCCTAAAAAAGAAAAAGACTGAATCACCCCAAAGCACTTTGAACCATGTCTTAGTTTTCTAGGGCAGCCATAACAAAGTACCACCCAGTGGCTTAAAACAAGAAGAAGTGTATCTCACACTTCTGGAGGCCAGAAGTCCGAAATCTGTGGGGGATAATCCTTGCCTCTTTTCCAGCTTCTGCTGATTGGCCAGCAACCCTTGGGCTTCCATCCTCAGCAGTCCCATGGTGTTCCCCTCTGTTTCAGTCTTACCGTGTCCAAATCTCCTCTGCTTACCAGGACAGCAGTGATGTTAGATGAAGCACCCACTCTAATCCAGTTTGGCTTCATCTTGACTTATAACATCTTTAAAGATCCTATTTCCAAAATGGGGTAGCATTCATGGGACCATAGGTTAGGACTTGAACGTACCATTTGGGGGAGACACAATCCAATCCGTAATGTTCTGATGGAACTGTCCTACTGGTGGCTGCAGGACAAGATCCCAGGCCTCCAGATGAAGGCGAGGTTTCTCAGGGGGGAAGGCCACCAGTAGCTAGGGAGGAGCAGAGGCTGAGGCAGGAAATGAGCACAGGGAGGCAGACCTGAGGAGGGGGGGGGGTGAGTGGGTCTGGGACTGCAGGAAGAGTGTCCATGACTCAAGGACAGTTGCATTCCGGGCAGCTGGGCTGTCCTGTGCCATGAGGTGGCCGGACCGGAGTGGTGGAGAGAGACGGCACAGCCTGACGTGTTACAAAGGCACGTGCCATGTGCTAAGAGCAGGGCACATCCAACCCAAGTGGGACTCTCCCTCCAAGAACAAGGGATGGCTTTTTCTTTGTACCAAGGTGCCATCTACTAACCAAACCCTCTGCCTGTGAGGCTGAGCCCACCAACTGGTGTCTCCTTCTGCTAATACATACACCTACCCGAGATCAGGGAAATTTTTCCTGCTTTATGAGCTCAATGAACCTCTTACTTCCCACAAAGTCACCTTTTGCTTGCCAAGCCATGTGCCTGCTGGGAGGAGGGGGAATGGAAGAAGGGAAGATAGTTGTGGGGGTTTTTTGTAATTTGTACAAAGGCATCCCTAAATCTGGGCCTCAGGATCCTGAAATGAGCAACCTTTTGACTGTTGTTATTGTCTGCCCTGCTCTTCTTTTATTCTTCAATGCTTAGTAAAGAAACTTAAGAGTTATAGAATTACTGAGCTCTTACTATATGCCAGGAACTGTTCTAGAGCCTGCAGATACATAAGAGGGAGTGAAAATAATAATAAAAGAGGCAAAAAATTTCTGCCCTTGTGCAGCTTGTGTTCTAGAGGGAAGATTGGTCTCAGTTGTCCTCTGGGGAATATAGGGAATGTTCTGGGCAGTGCTTAGAATGGAAAGGCAAAGGGGAGACCAGCACTTTTTGCTCTGAGTTTGAACTGGTGGTAGGAGCAGTAGAACCGGCTGGCTGTGGCCTGCAGTGGGTCAGTGTCTTTTTTTTTTTTAATTTCTCCCTCTCTCCCTTCTTGTTGTTTTGCACTCTCTGTCTGCCTGCTCTTTAGGAGGCACCGGAAACTGAACCTGGGACCTCTCATGTGGTAGGCGGGCACCCAGCTGCTTGAGCCACCTCTTCTCCCTTTGTGTCTCCTTGCTGTGTCTCTTCGTTGCATCATCTTGCTGTGTCATCTTGTGTCAGCTTGCCGTGCCAGCCCATCGCATCATCTTGCTGTCTTGCTCGTCTTCTTTAGGAGGCACCAGGAACTGAACCTGGGACCTACCATGTGGTAGGCAGGACCCCAATTGCTTGAGCCACATTCACTTCCCAGGTCAGTGTCTTGATGTTATTCATTAGCAGCAGTGCAAGATTTGGGGTGATGGACAGACAAACATTCAGAACCTGGCACCCCAGGAATCTCAGAAATACCTGGAGAACACTTTGTAGGGGAAAAATCCATTTCAGTCATATGAGTATTTAATGGATGTGTGACACCTGCTCATGGCAATTATATGTGCTTCCAGTTCCCTCTTACCAGCATTCATTCTGCCCTTTCCAGTCTGAAGCTCAGTCTTCTCAACCAAGGAGTTTGGGAGTAAACGTATTCCTCTTTCTAGCTATCGACTTTTAACAATTAGCCTTATTACCCTCCCTTTCCTTGTTGAGTCGCTGCTCATGGACTCCTATCTAACCCTTCTCCGAATACTTCTGAAACTGCTTTCCAAAAGAGCTTAGGAGGAAGCCAATGTGGCTCAAGCAGCTGAGCTCCCGCCTCCCACATGGGAGGACCCGGGTTTGGTTCCCGGTGTCTCCTGAAAACAACCAACCAAACAAACAACAAGCAAAACAAATGAAAAAACCAACTCAGGGAAGCCGATGTGGCTCAGTGGTTGCACACCGGCTTACCACATATGAGGTCCCAGGTTCATTCCCCGGGCCCTGGTACCTCAAAAAAAAAAAAAAAAAAAAAATGGGCCCTAGCTGGCCAAGCCCTACTTGCCATGAGCTTCATGAAAACCATCTCCTCTCAGAGCCTTGTCACTTCCGCTTCCCCAGAGCAGGATGCCCAGTTAGATTCAGGATAACCATTCTCATTTCTTTCTTTAAATTATGAAAGATGAAACTGTCAGCACGAGGAGAATTTATGGGACATGCCGTGTCTAGCAGAATGAGATTTCCAGCCATCACTCTATATCTTGCTGCCCCACCAGCGTTGTCAGGCATGCCATCAGAAGGCCTGCACGGAGCCTCTGAGCCTGAGGGCAGAGCCACCACATGTGGACAAGCAGGAATAAAAGCCACAGCTCAGCAGCAGAGAAGCCATCTGGCGAGATTTCAGGAAAGTCTTTGTGTCTGCTTACTCTCCACCAACCTCCTTGTCTACACACACCCCAGCTGACACACTTCTGGTTTCCAGTGTCTGTCTGCTCTTCCTACTCTCTTATGAGATTTGACTCACTCTTGTTATCTGGTTTCTGTCCGCAGATTGACCCTGAACTTGTGTTCGTCTGCTCTGGTGTCAATCTGTGGTGCATCTAGTTCCTGCTCACAGGACGTGCCCAAGCCTGGCCACCAGCTGCCTTGGGTCAGCCAGTTCCTTGGCTCCTGGCTTTTGTGCTTAACTAGCCCCTGATCCTCACATTCAGTGAGCTAGACATGACCCTTGGGGAGTGTGGTATCTGATTCTTATGTCTGATTGCACAACCTAGAGTTCATACTGCAATCTCATTTCCCTTTCTCCCTTATCTTCTCTGTTACTCTCTGCCCTCATGGTTTATGGATTTCCACACAGGCACTCTTTTTTTTTTTAAGGAGGTATCAGGGGTTGAACCCAGGACCTTACACATGGGAAGCAGGAGCTTAGCCACTGGGCTACATCCACTCCTCACAATAAGAGTTGGTTTCTTCATTTGTTAGTTTTTAAGGAGGTACCGGGGATCGAACCTGTGACCTCATACATGGGAAGCAGGCGCTCAATCACTTGAGCTACATCCGCTCCCTAGGCACTCTTATTTTAACACATGGTCCTCCACCACTCCCCTTCTTAACAGGTCTGTCTTTCAAAGGAACACTCTTCCATTGCTGTTGGCCCAGCGTGAATCTTATCCACCAAAACTCGATGAAACCAGCATAATCACATTTTTCTTCCTCAGTTAAAACCTCAGGTCATTATTTTTTTACTACTATGCTCCCTATCCTGGGGTGTAGATTTCCAAAACTACAAGTTTTATTCTCCCTAGTTATTTCATTTCTGTGAATTATGGGGCATTTTCACCATTGTTGTTTTCATTTCTTCTATTTTAACAAGATTTATACAATTTTGCTGCCTTAGCTGATACAATGTTTAGGACATTTTTTAGTTTTTAAAAAAGTGGCAGACACACCTGCTGCAATGAGCTAGACACTGCACCTGCCACAACAAGCAGATGCCTAAGTGAGCAGATGCTGCAAGCCAGCAGATGCCGCAGCCTGCGGGGAGCACATGTGGCTCAGGCTGTTGGGCACTCACCTCCCATGTGAGGTCCGAGGTTCAGTTCCCGGTGCCTCCTGGAGAAGGCAAGCAGACAGTGAGCAGACAGACGAGAGAACCACCTGGGGGAGGGGGCAGATAATTTTTTTTTTTTAAAGATTTTATTTATTTATTCATTTATCCCCCCCCCCCTTGCTGCTTGTGCTCGCTGTGTCCATTTGCTGTGGGTTTTTCTGTGTCTGCTTGTCTCCCCTTGTCGGGTCGTCCTGCTGCGTCAGCTCACCGTGCCGCGTGGGCTGGCTTGCCTTCACCAGGAGGCCCTGGGAACCGAACCTGGGGCCTCCCATATGGTAAACGGGAGTCCTATCGATTGAGCCATATCCGCTTCCCAAATTTTTAAAAATAATAAAATAAATAAATCTTTTTTTAAAAACTGGCAGAAATTCAACTCCCAAAAGCCCAAGCAGGGGAATGGATGTAACTCAGTCGTTTGAGCACCCGCTTCCCAATGTACAAGGTCCCAGGTTCAATCCCTGGTACCTCCTAAAAAAATAATAAATTTAAAAAGCCTAAGCAATAGAGACAATCTGTGGACTCAAATAATAGAGAGTCCACATAACCATGGAAAACAAGAGGAGCAGGAGTAGGGTTAGGCACCAATGATAACTACAACCAGATCGTGGAGGCTCTTAGTACACTTTCGCCTCATCCTCTTCTGTGCTTGTTATCAAGCAGTTTAATGCTCTTCAGCTGGGTTTCCTCTCAAGCCTGGAGCAATGGACGCCAGCAGTTCCATGCTGTCATGTTCCCAGCTTTGCCATCACAGAGGGAAAAGTTTGCTTCTCAGTTCAAAAAAATCTTGCAAGGACCAGGTTGTTGCCTTGGTGACCAAGGGAAAGACTGGGGGAGCCCTTATTATGACCTCATCATGGGTCCCAGAAAAAAGAAGGGGCATTGGCAGATGGCAATGAATGTCCACTACAGACCAAGCATTAAATACACCCTGGTTCTGGCCATCCCCTACCTGTTCCCCTCTAATCCCTTTTTCCAAGGTTAGAAGAAGTCTTCTAGAACAGAAGTCTTCCTACCATGGCAAATTGGCTATAGAGATTTTGACATCAGTGCAAGAACCTTTTTGTGAATAAACTATGGTGGGAGCCTCCATTGGAAACAAGAGTTCTAGGACTACAGAAGAGAGGGGGGATCAAATTATGTTACAGTTTTCACACCCAGCTCAGCAGACCAAGACCCTGTCTCCAGGACATGCTTGGCTTTTTGTTATAACAGTGAATGGACACTGGCCATAGAGAGAGGTGTTTAGTACTAGAGCAATGGATTTCAAAGTTTCCAATGCAGATGAGCCTCCTTTATTTATTGTAAAGGAAACATTATGCAGAATCCCAATATGTAGAAAACATAAGAGCAGAACTGCTATAATTGAATCTGCTCCTTGCACAGCTCTCCACAGGAACCCTGGGTTCCACAGAACTCAGTGAAAAAGCAACTATTTGGGATCATGTTTTGTGTAGGTTACTTGAAAATGCTTCAGCAAGGTCAGTGTGGTCCTATGGGTGATAGTTAGATTGAATCTGCACACAAAGGATTCTCACTTGCCCAAAATTGGAATGCAGGGGTGTCTAGCCAATATTCACCTTAAAAGCCACATGCTAGAGGCAAATACTGTGAGTCTTATAGTCACCCTCATCTTTAGTAGTCACCAGAGGCTTGTTAATTAGCGTAACAGGTGACAGAAATGTTTTTGTTGGTGAAATGTGTGAAGACCAAGAAAAGGGGGTTAGGTAAAATGTAGAGACGGCCCTAACCCTTGGAGGATCAGGATATAAATATCCAGGAAGCCCTTACATTTCCCCTGGGCTCAGTTCCTAAACAGTCCTCTGTGTGGCTGCCCATTCAGGGGATTCTTGTTCGCCTGACTCCAACTAGATGTTTAGCAGAATATTATTTAGAATAATAATGCCTTCAGAATATTATTGCATGTGTTTCACATAAGCCTTCTATGAAAGGTCCTACGAGAGCACTCAAAGGACACAGGGCTGCGTCTTTGTTGAGATTATAGAGCAGTTGTGTGATTGTTTCTCTGCCTGCTGAATAATACATGTTTGTTATATTAGGCAGAACTTAATCTGAAGCTTACTTTTCTTGTAACCTGGTAGCAAGATTATAACGGGGAAGAATAATATCCTCACCTACACAAGACTGGATCCAAATTTTGTGGGGCTTGAGACACACAATATTGAAGTGCCTTCTTTGAAAAGAAGAATTAAAAATTATAAATACAAAAGGGCACAAAAGTGAATATTTACATAGAATGAAAAAGGAAATCCCAACAAATTTCAGATTTTAAAAAGATCCAGAAAATAACAATTTTTATTAATTAATGCTGACATAGTTTTCTACATTTTTTGGCTGTATATTCTTTGGTAGCCTCTTCATGTGACAATTATTTTTGGGGTAAAACTCCACAAAGCCAAGCAAATAATAACTACCAAGAAAGGATCAAGTATGGGGAACTATAAGCTGAACAACTAAGAGAAGTCACACTGGGTTGGAGGAAATGTGAGTTCAGACCAGCCGGGAAGAAAAGACCTTGTTGAATACCTGGGACATTCAGGTGAAACCCTAAAGCTCATATCCCTTACTAGTACTAAACAGTCCCAGAGCAAAGGCTACACTAGACCCAACTTGTAAAACAAAACTAAGTCTCAAAGGGATCGATCTGATCTGAAATTAAATTAACTTCCTGCCAGAACAAAACTCAATACTCTTTAAAAGGACTCAAGAAAATTTAGACTCTTAACAATGTAACATTACAAAAGTGAGCATCCAATCAAAATTATTATATGCCAAAAGCAAGAAAATGTAACTCATAATTAAGGGGCAGGGGGAACAATGATAGAAACAGATCTATAAATAACAAAGATGATAGAATTAGCAGGCATGGACTTTACAGCAACTATTATAAATACGTTCAAAGAATTAAGGAAAAATATGAACATAATGGAACAGTAAATGGAAATTATAAAAAGAAGCAAATAAACCTACTAGAGCATATATATGTATATATATGTATATATATATATATATATATATATAATGAAAAAAAAACATTAGGTAGGTTTAATAGCAGATTATTAGTTACAGAAAAAAGATTAGTGAACTTGAAAAAAGGGAAATAGAAAATATCCAAACTAAAGCACATAAGGAAAAAAGGCTGAAAACAAATTACAAATAGCTTCAATGACGTATGAGACAATGTCAAGAGTCTAACATGCATGTAACTGAATTATCAGAAGGAGAGCAGAGAAAGGGGGTGGTGGTACAGAAAAAAAAAATATATATATATATATAGAGAGAGAGAGAGAGACAGAAAGACTGTGATCTTCCAAATTTAATTAAAAAATAAAACCACAGATCCAAGAATTTCAATGAACCTGAGGCAGGATAAACTTAATGAAAACTGCACCAAATCATATCATAATCAAATAGCTGAAAATCAGCAATAATGAGAAAATCTTAAAATCAGACAGAAAAAAAAGAAACATTACATTCAGGGGAACAAAGATAGGACTCAGCACAGACTTCTTATCATAGACTGTGCAAGGCAAAAAACAAATAAGCGACATCTTTAAAACGTTGAAAGGAAAAAAAAATCTCTCAACCTAGAATGCTATATTTAGCAAAATACATCCTTCAAAAATGAAGATGAAATAAAAGCATTTTCAAATAAACAAAATCGGAGGAAATTTATTGCCAGCAACATGCACTACAAGAAATGTCAAGAGAAGTTTTTCAGATTGACATGATACTAGGTGGAAACTCAGATCTACAAAAAGGAATAAAGAGCACTGCAAATGGAAATGTGTGGGTAAATATGAAGGAGGTTTTTTTTTTTCCAGTATCATAAATAATGGCATTTATAACATTTTTAGAAGTAAAGTGTATGACAATAATATCATGAAGATCAGGGAAGTAAAGTAAGTGTTTACAATGTATATTGTAATTGGTACAATATTATTAAAGGTAGAATGTGATAATTTAATGATGCATTCTGTAAACCCTAGAGCAAACCCTAAAATAAAAATTAGAGTTATAGGGAAGCGGCTGTGGCTTAATCAGTGGGGCTCCCGTTTACCATATGGGAGGCCCCGGGTTCGGTTCCCGGGGCCTCCTGGTGAAGGCAAGCCTGCCCGCACGGCGTGGTTAGCTGACCCAGTGAGCACAAGCAGCAAGGGGGGGATAAATGAATAAATAAATTAAAATCTTTAAAAAAAAAAAAATTAGAGTTATGGATAATAAGACAATTGTGGAAATACAAAAAAAAGTTCTCAATACAAAAGAAGGAAGAGAAAAAGGAAATTAAAACAAAGAACAGATGGGATAAATAAATAGTTAACTGGTAGACTTAAACCCATCCATATAAATAACCACATTAAATGTAAATGGACTAAAACTATCAATTAAACAGCAGATACTGTCATCTAGATAAAAAAGCAAAGCCCAGCTCTATGTTTTCTACAAGACTTACTCTTTTAATACAAAGAAACAGGTAAAAAGTTAGAGGATAGAAAACCATATATCAGGCAAATACTAAGTATAGGGCAGAGTGGCTACATTGATATCAGAAAAAGTAAGCCTCATGACAAGAAATATTTCTATGGGGGCGGATGTGGCTCAAATGGTTGGGCGTCCGTCTGCCATATGGAGGGACCTGGGTTCGATCCCCGGGACCTCCCGGTAAAATAAAAAAATATGTATAGAAGGCGCATGGGCTGCCAGGCTCTGTGTGCCGCTGAGCCGTCGGGCCCCGAGAGCCATGCAGCAGGATGATGATGTAACAGGAGAGAGACAAGACGAGATGCTCCGAAAGCTCCAGAAGCCAGGAGCTGAGGTGGTGCAGGCGGCAGAACACCTCTCTCCTACATCGGAGGTCTCCAGGATCGAATCCTGGTGAAGACTGGAGAAGGAGGATGAGAAGAGATGGCAGGAAACAGACACAGAGAATTGCCCAGCGAATGGACACAAAACAGCAAATGGGGAAGGGGGTGGTTAAAATGGATAAAGTAAATAAATAAATCTTTAAAAAAATTTTTTTTTCCAAAGATAAAGAGAGTTTATTATGATAAAATGGTCATTCCATCAAGAAGACATAATATTCAATGTGCATATGCTGCATACATGAAATACAAACTGACAGAACTGAAAGGAGAAATACATGAATACAAAACTATAGTTGGAGATTTCAACACTTCTCTTACATTAATTGATAGAACAAGGAGACAGGAAAATCAATAAGGATATAGAAGACTTGAACAACACTATCAACTAATTGAACTTAACTGATATTTATACAACACTCAACACAAATTGCAGAATATACATTATTTTCAAGTGAGTATAGAACATTTATCTTTGAGAATATGGAAGAACACATACTAAGCCCTAAAGCAAGTTTCAATAAATTTTAAAAGATTCAAATCATACAGACAATATTCTCAGACCATAATGTAATTAACTTAGCAATCAATAAAAAAAATCTATAAAATTCCCAAATATTTGGAAATTAAACAACACATTTTTATTTAAATAGCCCATACATCAAATTAGAAATATATGTGTTTGTGTGTGTGTGTGTGTGTGTGTATGAATTGTGGGATGAAACTAAAGAAGTGCATAGAGAGAAATTTATACCTTTAAGTGCTTACATTAGAAAAAGAAGAAAGGTTTAAAATTAATTATCTAAGCTTTGAACTTAGGAAACTAGAGGAAAAAGGAGCATACTAAATGTCAAAAAATTGAAGAAAGAAAATGATAAAGATAAAATTAGAAATAAATGTGATAGAAAATAGGCAAACAATAAAGAAAATTGATAAATCCAACAGTTCATCCTTTAAAAAAATTAATAAAACAAAAAAACTTTTAGCAAGAGTGATCAAGAAATACACACACATGTAGGCCATTTTAAATCAGCACACACCACTCAGAACTGAGTGGGAGAGAGTGTGGTCTATAGTGTGAACTGTGGTCTATGGTTGGTGGCAAGGCTCCAGGATGTGTAAGTTCATTGAGGTTGGTGGGCCACACTGTGGGAGATGTTTGTGTGGGATGTGGTGGGAGGTGTGGGAGGTGGGCAACATGGGAATCCCAGTGGGTTCCGTGTAATATTTTAGGTAATCTAAGCACCTCTTAAAATATATGTATATATATATATATATATATATATATAAATAACATTTTTGTAAGCAAATACACATATATGCATATATATTTATATATCATTTTACAAATGTTTGTATGTATTGTGAGAATTTTGATTTTTACCCATAATAAAAAAAAAAAAAAAAAAAAAAAAGAAATACACACACAAATGAATTATCAATAATGAAAGAGGGGTCATCACTACAGATATTATATAGATATTAAAGACTAACAAGGGAATAGTATGAATTGCTTTATGACAATAAATTCAATAATCTAGTGGATATGGACAATTCCTTCAAAAACTAGTCAAAATTGAAATAAGAAGAAATAGAAAGTCTAAATAGCCTTATATTTATTAAAGAAAATATAATTTAAAACTTTTCAACAAAGTAAACTCCAGGCCTAGATGACTTTAATAATGAATTCTATCGAACATTAAAAGAAAAAGTAGGAAGCGGCTGTGGCTCAATCAGTAGGGCTCCCGTTTACCATATGGGAGGCCCCGGGTTTGGTTCCCAGGGCCTCCTGGTGAAGGCAAGCCCGCCCGCATGGTGAGGTTAGCTGACCCAGCGAGCACAAGCAGCAAGGGGGGGATAAATGAATAAATAAATAAAATCTTTAAAATAAATAAATAAATAAAAGAAAAAGTAATTTTTTAACAATCTTAAACAAATCCTTTCAGAAAATAGAGGAGGAAGAAACACTTCCCAACTCATTAATAAGGTCACCATTACTGTGAAATCAAAACCAAAGACATTAACAGAAAAGAAAATTCGATGTATGGGAATCCTATATGATATGCATGATTGTTTTGTTAACTTGCTTCTCTCATAAAAATGAAAATTTTAAAAAAAGAAAATTACAGACTGACATCTCTCATGAAAACAACGAGTCATGAAAAAACTCAGCAAAGTAAGGATAAAAGTGTTTTAGTTTGCTGGGCTGCTGAAAGTAGATATCATGAAATGGGTTGGCTTTAACTATGGGGCTTTATTAGTTTACAAGCTTAATGTTTTGAAGCCTTGAAAATGTCCAAATCAAGGCATCATCAAGAACAATATTTTCTTCCTGAAGACTGGCTGCAGGTGATCCTAGACTCCTCTGTCACATGGCAAGGCACATGGCAGTGTCTGATGGTTTCTCCCTTCTCTTCCAGGTTCCATTGTTTTCAGCTTCTTGCTTCTATAGCTTTCTCTTTCTGTATTCATCCTAATTATAAAATACTCCAGTAAGAAGATTAAGACCCACTCTGGGCCATGCCTTAACTGAAGTAACCTCATGAAAACCTACTTACAATAGGTTTACATTCATAGGAATGGATTAGTTTTAAGAACATGATTTTCTAGGATACATATAGTTCCAAACTACCACATTCCACCTTCTGGACCCCAAAAGACATGTTCTCTCCATATACAAAGTACATCCATTCTGTCACAATATCCCCAAAGTTTTAAATCATTTCAGTAATAATGCTAAATACAAAATCTTATCAAAATTGATTATGGGTGGGGGGGCGGATGTGGCTCAAATGGTTGGACATCCATCTCCCATATGGATGCCCAACCACCCGAGCCACCTCCGTCCCCTTGCTATATCTCTTAAGGTTGACCAAAAATACCCTAAGTTACAGTCTTTTCCCATACAGGATGGTCATGTAATAAATCAGGCTTAGTTTATCTCCAGCATTCTAAAAACCAGACCTAGGGAGAAAAAGTTCTGTCCCCCATATGGAGGGACCTGGGTTCTATCCCTGGGATCTCCTGGTAAAAATAAAGAAAAATATAGAAGGCACACAGGCCACCAGGCCCCGTGAGCAGGTGCACTGCCAGGCCCCGCTGAGCCACACAGCAAGATGATGACGTAACAGGAGAGTGACACAGGAAGAGCCAAGACAAGACACACCAAAAAACCAGGAACTAAGGTGGTGCAAGCAGTAGGATGCCTCTCTCCCACATTGGAGGTTCCCAGGATCGAATTCCGGTGAAGACAGGAAGAGAAAGGATGTGAAGAGAGGGCAGGAAACAGACACAGAGAGTTTCCCAGTGAATGGTCACAAAAACAGCAAAAATGGGGGTGGGGGGGTAAAAAATGGATAAAAGTAAAATAAATATATAAATCTTTTTTTAAAAATTGGTTATAAGTGTGGTCTGTCCTGGGACACAATTGACCTCTGGCTGTGGACCTGTGAAACCCAGAGTACAGGTTATCTGCTTCCAATATACAAAGGAGGGACAGTCATAGGATAAAAATTCCCATTCCCAGAGGGAGAAATTGGAAGGAAAACAGGGGTCATGCTTCCCAAACAATTCCGAAACCCTGCAGGGCATACTGTATTATATTTCAAGTTCTGAGAGTCATCTATAGAATGATGTTTTGTATTCAGGGCCTGATGGAGTAGTGGTTCCACCCTTTTCAAGAGCTTGCACAGCAGCCATGCTCTCCCCAAACACTGGTGTGAAGGCTCCAACATCTTCAAGCATTGGAGGGATAGCCAGACTCTTAGTTCCACCCTCTTCAAGCATCAGGGTGGCAGCTGTACTCTCTGCAATCCCCCAGGCATCTGAGAAAACTTGGGTGGTAACACTTTTCCTGAACAATAGGGTTCAGGAAGGAAGACCCACCTTCTCCAAGTACTGGGGCATACTCACCCTTTCCACACACATGGGTGGGCTTGCTCTCTTGGCCCAAGAAAATGTCTTCGGTCCAGATTTCAATCTCCATGGTCCTGCCCTTGAAGTGATTTTTTCCTTCAATCTGTCCCTTTTCTGTCCCTTTTAGTCCATGCTGGCAGTGGTTCTGTTCATACAGATCTCGCAAAAAACTTGTCAGTTTCACAGGGAATACACAAGGGTCCAAACCATCAGACAAAAGAACTTTCCACACATCCTTTCTAGATAACTGTATTTCCATTCCTTACTTACACTGAAATGGCTGGCTGGTTTCATGTTCATTTATACCCAAAGGAGCACTATTCTCTAGGTACTCGTTTTCCAGAAGCTCAGACTTTTCCAAACCATCAATTTCTGGTTTCTTTGTGCCCAGAAGTTCCATTTTCAGCTTAGCCCTTTCCTCTCACATTTTACTATACGTTGTAAGGAGAAATAAGGCAGCACATTGTTTCCACATTTAGTTTGGAAATCTCAGATAAATATACAAGCTCTTCACTTACAAATTCTGCCTTCCATTCAATGTCAGAACTCAATTTTTTCAAGTTCTCTGCCACTTTAAAACAAGGATTGCCTTTCTTCCAGTTTGCAATGACACATTCATCATTTCTGTCTAAGGCCTCATCGGAAGGACCTTTAGTGTACATACTTCTACCAACAATCTTTTCAAAACAATCTAGACCTTTTCTATCAAGCACCTCACAATTCTTCCAGGCTCTACCCATTATCCAATTAAAAAGACGTTCCCACATTTTTGTTATTTGCAATAGCAGCACACCACTCCTGGTATCAAAATCTGTTTTAATTTGCTAGGCTGCTGAAAGCAGATATCATGAAATATGTTGGCTTTAACTATGGGTATTTATCAGCTTACAAGCTTATGGTTTTGAGGCCATGAAAATGTCCAAATCAAGGCATCATCAAGACGATGTTTTCTTTCTGAAGACCAGCTGCCAGTGATCCTGTACTCCTCTGCCACATGGCAAGATACATGGTAGCATCTGCTGGTCTTTACCTTCTCTTCTGGGTTTCATTACTTTCAACTTCTGGATTCCATGGTTTTCTCTCTCTCTAGTTCTCTGTATTCATTCCATTTATAAAGGACTCCAGTAAGAAGATTAAGACCCACCCTGGATCATGCCTTAACAGAAACAACCCCATGAAAATCTACTTTACAATAGGTTTACATCCACAGGAATGGATTAGCTTTAAGATGATTTTATGGGGTTCATATAGTTCCAAACCACCACAAAAGGGGAACTACCTCAACCTAATAAAGGGCATTTATGAAAAAACTAAGCTAATACCGTATATAATATTGACAGACACAATGCTTTCCCACTAAGATTGTGATCATGGCAAGAATGTTTAATCTTTTCTTCTATTCAACATTATACAGAAGGCCCCAGCCAGGGAAATAAGACATGAAAAATATAAATAAATGAAGGCTTACAGATTAGTAAAACAGAAGTTAAACCATTTTTATTCACAGAGGACACAATTGTGTACCTAGAAAATCCTAATAAATCTACAAAAAATGTTATTCCATTAATAAGTGAATTCAGTAGGGTTGTATAATGTAAAGTCAATATACAAAATCCATTGTATTTTTGTGTACCAGCAACTAGTAAATGGAAAATAAAATACAAATGCCATTTACAATAACATCAAAAATATAAAATACTTAGGAACCAATTTAGCCAAATATGCGCAAGACCAGAAAACTACAAAATGCTATTGAAAGAAATTAAAGAAGACCCAAAGAAGTATGTGTAAGTTGGTTGACTCAATATTGTTTAGATGGCAATTCTCCCCGAATTGATCTATAGATTCACTGTAATCCCAATCAATATCTCAGCAGGCATTTCTTTTCTTTTCTTTTGTATAAGCATTTTTCATGCTGAACCTAAAATTTATATAGAAATGCAAGTAGCCTATGTTAGTCAAAACAATGTAGAACAAAAAGTATAAAGTTGAAGAACTTAAACTACCTGATTTCAAGATTTACCATAAAGCTACTGTAATCAAGATGTACTGTTTATGGCTGCTTTCTCACTATAATGACAAAATTGAGTAGTTGCCACAGAGACCATATGGCTCACAAAGTGTAAAATATTTACTATCTGGTCCTTTATAGAAAGAGTTTGTTGACCCTGTGAGAGATGATCCTCATATTACACTCCTATGTACAATTCTAGGCCCACAAGGTATTATTACCACTTTCCCTGGTACTAATTGTAGTAGCATATTGGAATGCAGGCAAGTGAAAGTAATTTTAGAAATAATCTTTAATCCCTTCTAATTTATTCAAAATGTAAATTGTTCATAAATTACTGCACTTTAAAATCAATAACATGTCACTTACGACGTGCCTCACAACTGTTCACAAAGCCATGGTTGAAAACTGTTCTTATTAGGATGAAGATAATTACACATTAAATCTATATAGATGTAAGGATGTAAATATGGTTTTTGTTTTTTTTTAAGGCATATTGTTGGACCCATTTTATAGATGAGGAGGCTGACTGGCAAATGCATCTATTAGAGCCTACTATAGGTGATGAGGGCCTGGATAGGAAAGGCAGACCAATGGGACGGTAGGATGAATAGCTACAAATTGGTGATGGGTTAGATATAGAAAAAAAAGGCAAGAGAATATTAATAAAACAATTGAGGATTCTAAGTCTGTGTTTTTCTATGACATCTGACCCCTACTGAACCAATCATAATTATTTCCTGGGATTATTCAGCCATATTAGAATTTAGAGGCAGGGGATGGAAAAGAGCCCTGGCATTGGACCAGTCATTGTTGCAGCTGGTCCCAAACCCAATTCGATCCATTTTTCTCCATGGTTTCCTTATACAGCACTTCCCTCTGTGATCCAGAAAAATTCCCCTATTGCCTAAATGAGTTGGAGTCACTTGCAACAGAATCTTGACTAAAAACCTGCAAACCTTTTCCCAATAGTTTCTTCGAATATAGCACCCTGCCTTGGGCCTCTGCCCCCTGTTTTCTGTAGCCCTCCCCGGGTGCTTCCAGAAGACGACACTGTGCCAAAACCAGCGGCTGAGCAAGGACCATAAACCCCAATGCTGGTCTTGGTGGATGTTAATGTGTCGCTGAACAACAATGTACCAAATCGATGTCTTCATGGTAACAGCCGAAAAGAGCTCACAAGAGCCCACAAAAGTCTAATCCCTGTCACACCGAGGCTCCCACTGGCAGATTGCTAAAACCCCGGGGGCAGAGCTTAATTTGCATAACTGTTTGCAACGCACAATTTCCTTTTCACTCTTTTAGACTAAATTAAATTCAGTTTGGGATCTTCAAAGTTATTGCTTCTTGACTTCTCCTGGACCCTTAAGTTCACGTTCCAGGTACAGTTTCCAAAAACCGAATGCCACGCCCATCTCCAGTTCCCGGGAAAGTGGTTGAGGTTTCATCACTCCACAGTTCCGTAGGACTAACTGGAATATGTTAGCTCTTCAACTGTCGAGAAATTTAAAAAGCAAAGGCAAAAAAACTGCTGTTCTGTAAAAATGTAAATATTGTTAGAGCTTCCCGCTCCCTCCCCCATCTCCAACGCACGCATATGCACGCGCACGGGCACGCACACGGGCACGCACACACACACACACAGCCAAGCTATGCCTGATTGTGAGAAGCCCTCGTCCCACCATCCCTTCTGCAGGCAGAAATGCTGGCATCCGTAAGCTGTCACTCCCAGGAAGACAGCAGCTGTGTTATTCTATGATTTATAGAACAGATTTGCATTTCCTTGCCTTTGAAGCTTGCCTATAATCTGCCACATAAATATTTGAAAGACAGGATGGTGGGAATAGACCCAAGCAGCTTAATCGAACACTTGGCAGGTAGAGGACATGGGCTGGTGTTCATTTCCAATGCCCCCACTGCCCTGGGTCTCACGGTATGTGTGTACAAAATTAAAATTCACTGTTTAAGCCCACGCCTGCAGCCAAAATACCACTTGAAGGAAAAGCCAACAGAATGCCCATCAGAAGGCAGGATTCCTTTCATGTCTGGTCCCTTGTCACAAAGGCCGGTCTGCCTCTCTTAAACTGTGGGGAGTGGTGGGTAGAAGTGTCTCAACCACTGCAGAAGCCCTATCTGTGTTAACACATGGATCTCAGCTCCTCCATGCCCCATAGCAGTCCTCAGGCCACGGCAAGGCAGCTTCACCAGGGAGCAGGAACGCGCCTCTCCTTGGGACTAATTAGAGTTTTGGCTGTCCCCCAGAGAACGAGAAGGCCCTCCTCGGGGAGCACGGAAGACTCAGATTCTCCAAGCATCCCCACCACCACCCCGGCCCCAGTGTAGCATTTTACAAAATGTAATACAGAGTGCGCTATCTGGAACCATTCTAGGCTTATATCAGGTGTATAGTCAGAAAGCTCTTTAGCCTATTATAAACTCTACCTCCTGCAATAAAAGCAACAAAGTTTGTTAAACCTAATTGAACAGGAAAATATGACTTTTTTTCTCCAGAGTAGCCCTATTTGTATTCCATAGAATATGTAGAAAATGGAAAATTAAGCCCTAACCTGATTTAATAAATTGATTCAATAAATTCGTGTTGATCCCCTATATGTGCTAGAAGAGGGAGTGACAGAAGTGGTCTTTGCCCTCAAGACGAACCAAGAGTGTTACTCATGGTCTAGGCCTCTTAATCAGACATGAGTTCTGTGTGTCTTTGGTCCAGACACTCTACCTCTCAGGGCCTCTGTTTTCTCATCTGCTAAATGAGGTGATTCCTTAATGATTCCAAGCTCTTTTTCAGGCCAATAATTTATCTAAGGCTGGTGCTGGAGCTAAGATTCAGATGCGTCTGAACGGTGTCGTGACCTCTTTTCCCACCCATCCTAGATGGCTACCTGGATTTCCAGGTTTACATGTAGACTGAGAAGCTCCAGGGAAGGAACCCCACTGTGTCCAAAACTGGGGTCCCTGGTGCCTGAAGAACTTGGGATAGGAAGGAGGGAGGTGGGAGACTGATGACAAAAGCCCTAGAAAAAAGGAGTCTTATATTTATTGAAGACTCAGCAATAAGGTTCCAAGTCACAAGGAAGCAGTGGTTCTGGTCTGGTGTGCTGGCCTTTACTGGACTAGCCCCGTTGGAGGCCAACACATATCCGGGGCTTCTCCTGAGCCTCCCAACATCTGGGTGCCAAGCAAGCCTGCCCTGCGGCCCCACAACAGTATAGGTCAAGGATAGGGAACTGTTCTCCTTCTCAATTCCAGACAGACTGCCAAGAGCCAAAGGAGCCAAAGGTCCAGGAAGGCCTAGCAATTTGCTGATGTGGGTGAGACATCCCTAAGGACTTTCAAAGAAACTGAGGGAATGAGGAACACTGAATGGGTTGGTGTCCTGGGGTAGTGAAGGAGACGTTATTGATGTTCTTGTAGATACATTTGAACATTCCATGAGTCTTCACTAGTTTCATGGAAGTATCGGAAGAAAATGAGACTTAAAATGGTGACTGTGGGGAGCGGGTGTAGCTCAGTGGTTGAGGGCCTGCTTTGCAAGTAGGAGGTCCCAGGTTCAATCCCTGGTACCTCTTTAAAAAAATCAATTGTGACTGAATTCTGGGCAAGTGACTGGTTGCAAGAGGAAGGAAAAGAGACCAGTTTCCAGAGGAAGCCCATTGAGAGTGCCTGATGCCAGTGCTGAGTGAGAAAGGAAAGGGGAGGACCTCAACGCTCCTAGGCTTGGCAAAATCTGAATAAGGTTCCCACCGTATGTCAGGATAGGAAGGAAGAGGAGCTACCAGCCCCTGAAATGGAAGACGATAGCTGACCCAGTCCATCACTCAATTCTTACACTCACCCAGAAACTAGGCTGCTGAAAGAACCAGTCCCTGCCTACTCAGATCCTGGTGGAGCTGCCTCCCACAGCAGTGACACTGCCATACCTCCAGAAGGAGTGGGAGCAGCTGGGACCATCTGCCACACTGGGGGGGGGGGGCTATGACACATAAGGGCAAGGGGACAAGGGTATCAATGCACATAAAGAAAGCTGCACCCATCTTCAGGTAGATGGACCAAGGAAATCCCTGCAACACCAATTAGGCAGGGCCCAAAGAAGCCCTTGACCTCATTCCTGGGTTCTTCATCAAAACCAGTGGCTTTTCCTCTCTTCACAGGGCTGAGCCCACAACTAAGCCCATTGTCTTGTGGCCTCTGCAGCTGTGCCTCTGACCTAGGTGGGGCTGCAAGTCTGGGCAGGAGAGGCTCTGGGAAGCTAGAGTTGTTGGGAAGCTAGAGGTGTTGCCCGGTGATGTTTCCAGCCTGGGGCAGAAGCCGGGCTGGGCTCCAGGAGCAACTTTTGCTCAGTCATTAGGCACAGACTTTGCTCCAGTCCCACCACCACCTCACCCCATTCCTACCTCAGGGCCTTGCACTGCTGTTTGGCTGTTTGCTTCTTCCTGATCATCACCTCATTTGCTCCTTCCCGCCCCATCAGACGGTCCTTCACTGACCGCCCAAGCTAATGTAGCCCCAGTTCACTCTTTGTTATGCCACCTTGTTTATTTCCTTTATGACACTTAAAAAATCTGTATCTTGTTTATTTGTTTACACATTCACGGTCTCTTCCCAGCCCCCCCCCCCCGGAATGTTAGCTCCTCTAGGGAAGGGGTCTTGACGCTCTTGTTCACCACCACCAACAGCTTCCTGTACAAGGCCTGGTACATGGTAGATACTTAAAGTATCTGCTCAATGAATAAATGAATGAATGAATGCACACTGAGGCAAGCAGTGTGATTGGTTACCCAAAGTAACCTCAGACCGATGTTGCTCCCTTCCTGACAGAACCCCAACTGTGTTTGCTTTTATTTGAAACATAATTTCACCAAGTAAGAGCTTACTTTCCCCACTCCAAATTAAAATAGAGCACAACAGGGATAAACATCCATTAGGCAGGACAATTTCAAAACATGAACATTCTCCTACACATTGTAGTTGGGGTAACTTTATTCATATAAGCCCGTCTTTTACAAAATAGTAACCTCAAACTACTTGTGTCACACCAAAAAAACTGGCCTTAATTTCATGTGCTGGGCAGTACATTCTATAAGTGCCAAAAGCTGGGAGAAGCACAAATGCAACCCAGTCTTTAAAAAAGCTAAGTAGTTCAAAGTAGAATTTTCCATCCCCCCTTTCTCCCATAATAAAAAGTAGCGCTGCAATCTGGCACTCGGATTTGGTTTTTATCCTGACCATTTACAAAGTATTCCACCATATGAGTTGGATCATTAGGGCTAGGGATAATAGTTCATTCACTTCTTTGAAGAGATTTACACTATTCCTTCCTTCTCTTCTTGCCTTCATGCTCATGTTCTTTGGGACGGCTGCTATCTGAGGGCCTTTTAGAGCCACCATGCTGTTTGGCTTCTTCCAAAAACTTGTCCAAACCAGAAGGATCCTCTTCAAACTGAACTGGTCCTTCTCGGCCTCTCTCTCTATGGTCTGAACCAGAAAATTCCTTATCAGGAACAAATCTGTTGGTCTTTATTCTAGCTTCTAGGTCATTGCCATATATGTCCTTGTCCAGATTTTTACTGGGCCTATATATACTCTGGGCCTTATCTTTACCACCTCTCCAGGCATGATCATAAACACTGTAAATTTCATCTTCTCCACTTGCAAAACCCCTGTCCATAGCCTTGGATTGGCTGAAAAGCCTCTGGTCATACTTGATTGGAAGTCCGAGGATTGGGTACGCCAAGAGCAATGACTTCACTGACATCTCGATTTTCATGTCTCTTCAGTTTTGACCTGCCCTGGAAAGACTATAGTCATGTTGCCACTCTTTTCACCTATCATGTCAGATTTCATCCCTTTCACGAGCCTCCCCATCCTCTTTTTCCACATAATTTTTGATCCTCTCTCTGCTTTCTGGGCCATTTCTCTAAGCTTCTCTTCATGTTTCTCCTTTTCTTTTTTGAGCCATCTTTCTCTCTACTTGTACACACATTTCCACAGCTTCATAAGCTTTCTGATCAGCAATGTAGGGGGCTTCAGCCAGTTTGGCCAAATTTTCATTGATGTGAACTGTCTGAAGACCTCTCCCAACAGCAACCAGATGTTTGTCTAATAGAATTGTATAACACTTTGCATTTTTCCAGTTCGAAACAAGAGGGGGAATCTTCCACTCTTGTTTTTCCTTCACAGACATCTTTTGGCTAGGAGAATGCATGACAGATGCAGGAGGAGAAGGTGGTCCCTGGGGAATTTTCTTATTAATCTTAAACCCTGGATGCTCCATTGGATCTTTCTGCATTTTCCACCATCCAAATAACCCTCTGTTTAACTCCAGAACTGAAAGCCACTCTTTGTTGAGATGGTGTGTATCAGATAGACTGAGCAGGAGCCAGCTTATCAGCAGCTCGAAATGGCATGGCTGCAGTAACCTTCTGCAATATAGATTTTTCTAAGGCTACCCTGGTCTTTTCCTTTATCTCTTTAATGGCTTCTTCATCAGGTCTTTGCAGGTCTAGGTCATCTGCATTCATGACTTCTTTGAGAACCAAGTCAGTGTACTTGCTATAAATGACCTTGTCTTTTGACTGCCCCTGTCAAGCAACTGCATCCTATTTAATTTTTCCTTCAGTATCTGCCTGAATGGCAGGCGTATTGGACTTTTTTTTTTCTTTCTTCCCATATCCAGTGGATTCTGGGCCACATGGATCTCTGGAAAAGTACCACCATCTCTAAAATCCTCTAATAACGGAGGTATCTAGCCCTTCCGGTACCTGTATGCGGGAGGTTCTCTTCTGGAGGGGATCAGTGAGGTATGCTGTGACCGACCCCTGGGATCTTTCCTTTTCTTCAGCCTCAAGCTCGTCCTGAGATTGCTGGCTAGCGCCATCTTCTTCAGCTCCTTCCGGAAGCGAGCTACGGCACCGAGAGGTGGGAAAAGGAAGGAGCCTGCGACGCGCATGCGTACTAGCCGAAAGGGCTTCTGGGGCGTGGGGTGTGAAAGAGAGAGAGAGAGAGAGAAGCAGACGCTGCCATAGCATGCTTAGAACAGTTGTGCCCAACTTCTGGCCCCAAGGAGAGTTATCGTGAAGAAAACTTACAACTTGGTGAAGATAGGCCAAAAATTTGAAGATACTGGGCTTTCTGTGACAGTACTGAATTGACCATCCCTGGAGCCTCCCTACCTCTGGACTTGTTCTAGGACATCAAAAAATTACCTTATTATGAAGCTACTATGAGTTGCATCTTCTGTTACCTGCAGCCGAAAGCCTTTGGTTCATAGACACTTGGCATTCACCTTCTCACCGTCCCAGGGGCTGCTACTAGCCTGTAGAGTGGAACAGTGGCTTTTCTCCATGAGTTATAGTGTCAGGTAAACATGAATTAGTGAACTAGTTCCCTCTTTGTTTCATCTATTCATCCAACAAACTTCACTGAACAACTCTATGTACCAAGCACTGTGTTAGAAAGAGATGAAAAACAGGAGCCAGCCCTGAAGGAGCCCAGAGTTCCATGGGAGAAAGACACATAAACCAAGACTTGGAATCCAGAGTGGACACACTAGAGTAGAGGGGTGTGTCAAGGTGCTGCAACAGCTGAAAGCAGGAGGAGCAAGTCCTTGGGAAAGAGTGGGCAAGAGAGTGACCACTTTCACAAAGGAGGTTGCATCTGAGCTGAGTCGTGAATGAAAAGCAAGAATTACCCAGTGGACGAGCTGACCAATAGCCTCTGAGGCACAGGAAACAACGTATCCCATGCCCCAGAGAAGTAAAAGGGTAAACTTGTTAAGCACCTGTAATGAGCCAGACATGAGGCTAAGTGATGTTAAAACCTTTGTTTGCTCTCTCTAATCGTTAAAATATCTGTGTACAGTAAATACTGTTGTCCCCATTTTATGATATGCCAGCCGAGGTTTCCGGTTGGTTGAGTGACGTGCCCAAAGTCCCAAAGTCAGTAAGTGGCAGGGCTGGGCTTTGGACGCAGGCCTTCTGGCTTCGAGGCACACATTCTTTCTACCATCCCAGCACTCCTTCTCTAGGAGTGAATGCTGATTGGCAAGCACATGCTTGTAGACTGACCCACTGACCTATCCGTGGAGGAGAGCGGACCCAGGACAAAGAAGTGAGTGAGCAGGTGGTTGGGAGAAGGTGTGCTATGATAGGGAGGAGTGGTGACAGTGGACAGAAAGAAGAGAAGGTAGAGGAACAGAAAACACCCATCTCTCTTCTGTTTAAATGAAATTGCTATACTCAGGCGCTCAACCACTGAGTTATACCTGCTCCTACCCCACAAATTTTTTATAATCAGCCTGCCAGCAATATTATACAGATGGCAAAATAGACAAAATCCACCGGTAGTTACAACTGGCCTCTCTCAAATGGTAACTGGCCAGCGACCCATGGGGACTCGGCTTTGAAGAGACAGCTTTAAATAATGAACAGGCAGATGAAACAAACAGCTGGTCTCCAGGCGCTGCCTGGCACTGAGTCGGCACTCTGGATCCTGCAGACGCCCTGGGTTTGCATGTTCTCTTTTTCAAGAAACAAGGGGTATATGGCACACACCCATAATCATAATAACAGCACCAGCTAATTTCCGGAGGCTTCAATCTCAGCAGGGAAGGATATAATATTGCAAGCCAGCAGAAGCCAACCAAGTGTTGATACAGTAGTTCTGTTTTACATTACATTAAATGTTACTATTTCTGAAGGGAATATCTGTGGAGCACTTGTGTAACCCATAGCAACCAGCTAATAAATTGTAACTTACACTGCCTCAGCTTATTGTAGGGGTGGAGAACAGCAGAGAAAAAAAAAAAAAAAAAAAAAAAAAAACTGAAAAAAAAAACACACACAAAAAAAAAGGCAAATGCTGGCAAAAATGTCACATTTCCCCCTTCTCACTACCTCCCCTACACACACATACACCACAAATGCAGACTGCATCAGCATTATCTAGCAAAATTCCTTAAGGTGAGGTGGGACAACCAGCAGCCAAGCTTTTAGAATTCTTGACCTTTGTGTTTATCTCAATAGCTGATGCCCCTGTTAAAGCTCAGAAGGTGAACTTTGAATGGTTCTGACTCTGGGCCCTGCTCTCTGCAAAGATGACCCTCTGCATCATTTCACATTTACTATTGAGGGTGACGATTCCACGGCATCAAACTTGCACATGGAACTGAGCTGCTTAGTTCACCTTTTCTTTTTTTCTTCTGCCTGCAAATAGCTCATGCCTAATTGCCCCCATACTTCAAATTTACAGCAGGCTGGTAAGCCCTGCTCTTTGCTACACTGAGTCTACTCTTTGGCCTCAACTCCAATAGATTCCTCCCATCCATTAACTCCTGTTCCCTGAGCCATTCAGTCTTTTACACACTCAATCAGTCGCTCTGAAATATGGGCATTTGGGTCCTTATTTATAGAGAATTATTCATGGGGCACTTTGTGGTCTTCAGACACTATGTTCATCTGTTTGGGCTGATGTAATGCTGCATGCTCACCACCTGTCCACGTGAACAGCTCTGAACTTAAAGAAATTTCTCCATTTCTTGGAATGCCCATCACTCAGCCGCCTGGGGGTAAGTAACCAACATGCATACCACCTGAATAAGTGTCACTGGGCACCGTCCTTCTACAGGCCATCCCTGCCTTGTGTGGAGAAGAGGAAATGCAGGGAACAAACTGAGGCTGAAGCCATAGGGCTTCTCCCTCTTCCCCTAGTAATCCTGAATAGGGTAAAGAGACAAGCATGGACTTGGAATCAGGCACCCATGGACAAGAACCAGTTCAGGCACCTATAAGCTGAGTGTCATTTGGCAAAATCATTTCACTTCTGGTTCTGGGGCCTTAATTTCCTCATTTGCAATGGGAGGGCAGTCAGACGATCAGTTAGAATGCATTTGGCTGCAGGTAATGGAAAACCCTACTCACAGCACTCTATCCAGGGGAGACCATATTTTCTCACATGACAGCAGATAAGGTAGGCTCCAGGCTCAGTTTCCACTTCTCTGCGATTCCCTTTATAGTTAGTTTATATTATCCCCTTGTTCTCTACACCAGAGCTTGCCCCTCTACTGCTGCACTTGCACTGCATTGTGAGAGTTTGTGTATTTGTCTCCTCATCTAGATCTGATCCCCTTGAAGCCCTGTTTTATTCATCTTACTCATCCCTCCAAGCCTCCTGCTTCTAGCTCTGTGCCTGGCATTCATGAGTGAATGAATGAGTGAATGATTCTAAGAAGTCTGATTTCTTTTAGAACAAATAGGAAATGAATAGGAAATTTGGGGAGAATCAAAAGCTTTAATATGTGTGAAAATGATCTGTAAACTGTGAGATGCAGCAAAAACAGTAGGCAATGTTATAATTATTAATTATTACCATCATGGAGCTTCACGCTGTACAAGGAGCCTTTTGAATGCCGGTGTGAGCTGAAAGGCATACCAACAGTGGGGTTTTTGATGGGACAATGGAAGAGAGTTGGTTTTTCAAGGAAAAGCAGATTTTTACTCCTCAAAAAGACTTTAACAACCATAGAGTAACTATTAATTAGAAAGGTATCTTTATAATGTAGAGATCTGATGGATACCACCTTATCCAAATAAATATTGGGAAACTTACATCTGGGTCTCTCCCTATGAGTGGTGAGAAGCTTACATTATGGCCTGTGTGGTATTATTGCCTCAAACATTTAACTTGAATATAACCATGAGGAAACAAGCAGCAAAATCCAGATTTTGGGACATTCAACAAGGCAACAAGATTAAATCTTTAACAATGTCAGTGCCCAGAAAAAAAAAATAAAGCAGGAGGACTCTTCTAGATTAAACAAGAATAAAAAGACATGACAACCAAATTGTAACGAGTGAACTTGATTGGATCTCAAATTATAAAAGTATGCCATAGAAGGTGCTTTAGGGACAATTGGATTATATATTGGGTAATATATTGTGTTCATATTCAGTTTCTTAGACATGAGAATGGTATTGTAGGATAATGTCCCCAAGGGATCTGTGAAAAGATTTTGGGGGGTCCATGAGCTTGAATTGAAAAATTCAAAAAAACTTTATTCTTGTGGGTACATGTTGGTGTGGGTGTGATATATTTATTAAATAATACACAGTATAGTGTGGACTTAGCAAGGGGTCTGTGGTTTTCACCTGACTGGCAAAGGGGTCCATGGAACAAAAAAGCTTAAGAACCCCTGTTCTAGAGTGAAGTGTCATGATGTCTGTAATTTACTTTAAAATCGTTTGGCAAAAAAAAATGAAAGTATAGATATACACACCACATATACCATTCATACATACATACACAGAGAGAAAAAGCCAATGTGGCAAAGTGTTAAGCAGTAAATCTAGGAGAGAAATACATATGTGTTCATTATACCATTTCAAGTTTTCTGTAGCTTTGTGCTCTTTCAGTGTAAAAATTGAATTGAGTCCTCTCCCCCATTGTGATAGCCTTCTGGTTTCTTCTATTGCATACCACTTTGAATAAAGTCATCCTTCCTTGTTTAAAAAAGGGGAGGGGGGTCTTTGGAAGAGAGCACAAAATTCATCTTTGCTCACTTAGACACTATTCCAGTTAGACACTCACATTTTGTCTATTTTGATTCTTTCAACTTTTATTACTATGTATTTGTCTTCAGATTCTTTGGCCAAGGCTAAACTAGGGAAACCAGGACAACATATCAGAACTCACTGTTTGCGAGGACGTATTGTTCCTTCAAATCATCACTGGGCGCCTGCTAGGTGTTCCCACGGGGCCTCCTGATTTTCCTCTTTCTCTCTTCTTCCTTTTCTCCCCCTCTTACCTTCCCATCAGTGACCTCAAATGCTCCATGCCTGTAAATGGCCCTGGCCCCCATTCCCCAACTACGCATAGCCTAGATAAGACTTTCATTGAACAGAATCAAGGTCAAGAGCACTGGTCACAGTTCCCAGTGCCTGCCCCCCATGCACACACACCTGAGGCTTAGACAAGAAAAGGATAGGCAGACTGAAATTCAGTCTTAGTTGTCCAAGTCCACCATAGAGGAAATATTTGGGACAGGACCCTGGCGGGGGGAACGCATCTGAATTGTGAAAGCCTTAGTCTGACCCAGGTGGCTACGATGCATATCAGGCCATGCCCAGGATGCTTGACCATCTGGCAGATTTCCTAGAAAGGGCAGATCCCTGCTGCTTCCTGTCCCTAAGGCGGGAAGAGGGCAGCATGTTCTGCTGGGCATTGGTAAGTGGCTCTCTGCACGCTTGAGTGTGCAGTCCTGGCTGTGCTCCTTTACCGGACATCCACACCTCTGTGGTATTTGGCATCTGGCGAATTCATTCCTCAACCTTGCTCTGGTCCACTTTTTTCTCTCCAAACAGAATCAGGTTTTTCCATAGGGAGAACAGGTGAGGGGATTCTGGTAATTCAGACCCACCCCACTGGTTGTTGCCTGGCATTTCAGGACAGTCAGAGCTGACTTATCCATTAGGCACAGTAAACCAAGTGCCTTAAACCCATAATACTTTTAGGAGCCCACGAAAATGCTTTAATTTAATATCGGAAGAAAAGCAATGGACTTTGAGAATTAAAGATTTTATTTGTCTTTATATCAACATAGCCAAAATATAATTTTAAATATTTTTTGTGTGTGGAGGAAATCCCCCTACCTCCCAGGAAATTATGCCCTGGAAGGTCATAATGGTGGCTCTATTCTCCCACCCCAACCACAAACCCAGGGTGCTAGAACCTTCTTAGCCCCAGCAAAAAGGGGACCTCAGGTCCTCTGCCTACATTTCCCACCCCCACCCCCTTTTTTTTTTTGCTTGTGGTGCTTTCCCCAGTTCCTCTCCTTAGTGCAGCTCTATGGTTTATGTTTTCATAAATCTGCAGGAAAATGAGACAAATAAGGACAATGTGATGAAATTTTCACAAAGCTAAATTTATGCCAAAGGACAGTTTTGTGTGTGTGCGTGTGTGTGTGTGTGTGTGTTTTCTCCAGAGATTACTTTCTCATTTCCCTTTGATATGAAACTGTCTTTTCTTCTGTAAAATTCTGGTAATGACAGGTGGTAGTTTGAATGACGATGATTTTTTTTTTAATGTAAATGTTGGTAACACTTTGTTGGTCCTGCTCCCTGCCCCCCACCCGCACCTTGCCCCATTTTGTGAGCATTTACAAGTCTAAGAAACCCCACACTGGGACACACTGGCTCAAACGACATGAGTTTATCTCTCAGGACTTCTCTTTTGCAGCTCCCCCTCTGCATGGCGCAGGCAGAAACCCTCCCTCTAGGCTCTGTGTGTCCCTGCATTGCTTCTACCATAATATGTTCTTACTGGAGTCGCATTGGTATTGTTTTCTCATCTGTCTCACCTGCTGGACATCTTCTGGAAGGCAGAGCAGCACCTGATTTCTTTGTGTCTCCTCTGCTTGGCACTGCGCCTGGCACATGGTAACTGCTCAATCAATCTTTGTTGGATGAATGAAGAAATACACTAATTCCCAGAAAAATTGTTAATGGATAGAATTTCTTCAGCTTTAGTTTTTCTCTCTTTCTACATTTTTATTAAATCTTTGGCACCTGTTATTGCTTGTCGACTGGCCAGTGCCAGCAGATGACAGAAAGAGTTAGCAAGTAGCAAATGAATATTAATGGAGCCAGACATAGCCAACGGTGCTTAGTTTGACAGCTTGGTTTTTGTTTTGTTTTGTTTTATGGGCCGGTGTTTGGTTGGGCTTATGGTTGTGGTTTTATATTGTGCTTTAGTATCTGTGCATTTAATTAAACTTAACATTTTTAAGCAACTTACACATAAAGTAGCTAAATATGTAATTTTGTGCTAAATCATAGGCTGTATTTTGAACTTAAATAAATCAATATTTTAGTGTTCTGCAAAGGGTACCATGACTGATAGGAGCTCCTATCAGAAAATATTAGAGACTAGAGGATAAATAACTACTGTCCTAGTATGCATTTGGGCTTTGTGGGTTCTAAAGGAAGAATTTTCATCTCGGCTCGCCCTAAAAGAAGGGGTGGAATAGTGAGGAAAGGGTTGGGGAGGCTTGAACAAGGCCAAGGCAAATGATCTGTCCTTGTTCCTGTCTACACTGCTTGGGTCTGAGAATGTAATTCTCACTTGTTTATTCTTGCTGAGGCTTTAGGTGTATCTGTACTAAATGTCTGTATATTCAGGGTGGGGTAAATGACTAAAACAATCGGTTATTATGGGATAAAAAAAAAATGTCTTCGGTCCCTCTACAAAAGATGAATCTTCCCACGCTCAGCTCTGATCCTGTTACTTACCTATGAACAACAACAACACAAATTCATCATTTCCAAACTAAGCAAACCCTAAGTCCTTGGCCTGATATTTAAGGCCCCTCAAATCCTGGCATAATGTAATTTTCCAACATTATTTCCACTTCTTCTCTACCCGTAGTCCAGAAGCCAGTCAAACAAAACCGATCACCTTTGTAATTACCACGCCCTGTTTTCTAGCCCTGGGATGTCCCTCACTCCATCTGTAGCTCCAAAAATTCTACCTGGGAGCTGATGTGGCTCAGTGGTTGAGCGCCAGCTTCCCACATTCAAGGCCCCAGGTTCAATCCCTGGTCCCAGTATCTTAAAAATAAACCAAACAAACAAAAAAACTTCTATCTGCTTTTCAAGGTCCAGTTCATATTCTACTTCCTTCGTGGAGACTGCCCCAATCTCCAAATGGAGGTTATTACCATCTTCTTTGACATTATAACTCTTTTAAGGCACGTAACATTCTGCTTTCCAGAATAGTTATTTCTATATTTTGTGTTATTATCCCCAGTGCACAATACACACTCATATTTATTCAAAGACATTCAAGCTAAGGGGGTTTTATTCATCTGTGTCCAATACCATGCCTGGCACATTGTTCTCATTTTGTCTGTATTGCTTTGAATTGAATTTGTGTCCATAATAGGGCCAAGCTGAATTCCACATCTCTCTGGTTGATGTTCTGCGTGTCAGAATTCATCCGTTTGTGAATCACAGATGAGCCGACACAAAAGGGCATAGTCAGCAAGGAAAATATATAACATGATCTCACACACTAAGAAGTCTGGAGGTGGGGTTGAACTCAGTGGTTCGGCGATGTCACTGAGGGCCTGCCATCTTCAGCATATTGACCGCCCCTAGTCCTGGTCACACAATGACTGTGTAGATCCAGGCTTGACAAACACAGAGTGATGGGGAGCAAAGGAAAGAAACCATCCCCCTCTATGGTTTTCTTTTTGTGATAAAGGAAAATCTTTTCTGAAAGACTCACCAGCAAATCTCCTGTCACATATCATTGGTCAGAATCACAACACACGTCCATGCCTGTATTAGTCAAACAAAGAGGTGCTGATGCAAAGTGCCAGAAATCCGCTGGCTTTTATAAATAGTATTTATTTGGGATAAAAGTTTACAGTTACAAGGCCCTAAAGAATCCAACTTAAGGTACCATATGAGGTACTTTCTCACCAAAGATGTTGCCAGTCTCTGTGAGGGTTCAGTCTTCCTTCTTAAGGCTCCATGGTTCCAGCTTCTTCCAATCTCAGCTGTAGGCTAGAGGACCCGTTTCTTTCCAGGCTCAGCTGCTCTCCTCGCTTCACAAGGTCAGCTGTAGACTATCAAGTGAATGGCTCAGCTCTCTCCCAGGCCCCAGGATCAAAGTCCTCTCCTCTGCCGTGGTGTATCTTCGTCTGTGTGTCTTCTTGATTGAGTGTCTGTTTATATAATCCACTAAGGGGGTGGGGTCTCAAAGGGGGCGGGGTCTCAATCCTGAGCCATGCCCTACTGATGTGGTTGAATCAAAGGCCCTACATTGATTTAATTAAGTAAACTTAAAACCTTTGAATTTAATACAGTCAAAGGGTATCACACCCAGAGGAACAGAACAGTTTACAAATGTAATCAATATCTTTTTTGGAATTCATAAATAATATCAAACTGCTACAATGCCCAAAATCAATCACTGGCAGTGGGAATAAACTTGCCTGGATTGGCTCAAACTAATCAATATTCACAGCCCTCGTCAGGGAAAAGACTCAGATTCCCCTGAAGCACATGATCACCACACCCTCAACAAACATGGATGAGGAAGTAAAACAATAGGGTCAGCCAAAGTCTGCCTATATTATAGGCTTCATAGAGCCTGGGCCCACCAGAATAGAACTCTTGAGATCTTGGATGATAAAGGGTAGGATGGTGTATTAGTCAGGGTTCTCTAGGGAAACAATCAACAGGAGATATCTGTCAAAAGTATGAGATTTATTTATAAGAGTCTCTCACGTGACCATGGGGATGCCCAAGGCCAGGTACCTCAGGCAGGCTGCAAACCAGGGCCTTTGATGAAATTCCAGTGAAGGTCCTTGATGAGTTTCCAGGAAACGCTGGCTGTCCAAAGACGAGCTGGGAAATTCTTTCTGAATGTTGAAATCACTTTCCCTTTTAAGGCATTCAACTGATTGGGTAAAGCTTCACTCATTGCTGATGGCAATCTCCCTGATTGATGTAGATGTTATCAGCTAGCTATCTATGCAGTAAACTCACTGGTGACTAAAGTCCATAAATGTCCTTGTATTACAATTAGCCCAGTACTTGCTTGACCATACATCTGGGCACAATTACCTGGTTGAGTTGACACATTAGCCTAACCATCACAGTCCACCCCTTGTCAACTCAGCAACCATAACACCACCTTAAGCCATACTTAGTCTCTAAGTAAAAACAATAACAGACAAGCATATTTCCACCTAACAATGATCAACTTGCCTTTGTATAACCGGAAATGCATGAATTCCTAACAGAATAGGGTGCAAGTCTTTGGGTAATGTTCACTCTTAAACTTGACATCCTTAAATATTATGACATGAAACTAATACAACTTTTCATATGATAGGGGAAAAGGTTGGGGAAGAAAACAAAAAATTCGTTTTGTGTACATATACAATCATACTCATAACAAAACAAGGAAGAAAGCTTCATGACTATTACTGACGGGAACCCTCACTTTCTACAGGGAGATAATAGCAATGGCTACCATTCATTTCTAGATGACAGTTTCTTATCTCCTTTCTCTTCACCCTTCCATCACCCCTTCTCTCATCCTCAGTCATAGCCAATGAACTTGCTGAGGAAACGTAAGCAAAGAATTCCATATTCTTTTACTTCCCACCAACTTACATCAGTGCCCACAGGTTCTGCCTTTGCTCCTACATTAGGTATGAAATATCCTTGCTCCCAGCCAAGTCCAGTCCCTCCACTTATCCTCTATATCCCACTCGCACTCACCTACCCAAGGACATCATGCAGAAAATTTTCTCTCCCCTACATCATTCAATGTTTCTCTCCCTCCTAGATCATTCTCATCCATAAACAATTTGCTCCCAACCTTAAAACACCCCCTCTTGACTGCACATCCTTCCCCAGCTGCTGACTCATTTCTCTATTTTCCCTTATATCCTAATTTCTCGAAAGCACTCTCTGTATCTGTGACTTCAGTTCCTCTCCTCCCATTCTCTCTTTATAAAAGCACCCATGTGATGGAGAATTTTTCCTCATAGATGGTGGTGACGGTAGCACAACCTTGTGAACTTAATTAACAGCACTGAATGAGATGTCTGAATATGAGGGGGAGAATTTAGGTTGTTTCTGTATTACAAGAATAAACGTTTTTTTTTTTTAAATCATTGGACTGTACAACACAGTGAACCCTAATTTAAACCATGGACTACAGTGAATAGTATAATTATAATAACATTGTTTCACCAATTGTAGCAAAGGTACCAGGCTAATGCAAAGTGTAATTAATGGGGAAAAGTGCGTCTATATATGGGAACTCTGTATTTTCTGCACGTGTTTTTTTTCTATAAACCTACAATGTCTCTAATGATAAAATAAAAGCACCCATGTTGGGGGGAAAATACACCAAATGTAAGATGTGGACTATAGTTAGTAGTAATATTTTGACAATATTCTTTCATAATTTGTAGCAAATGTTGCATAACAATGCAAGGTGTTGTTGGTGGGGTGATGTATGGGAGCCCTGTATAATGTTATGTGTCTTTGTTTTGTAAGTTCACAACTTTTACTATATACTTATTGTTTATGTATGTTCATATATGAATAATATACTTCAATAAAATTAAAAAAAAAAAAAAAAAAGAGCTCCCATGGAGAAGGACTCCTGCGTGCACTCCCCCATCTCCTTCACCCTTAGTTCTCCTCTTCCCCCTCCACCACCACCCTGCCCACCCCCCCCACCCCCGCCCCCAGCTCACCAGACCCTGGTGTTCTGTCTGTCATCTTTTTCCCTCATAGTAATGACTGGATTCCCGGGCTGAAAACAAGCCTTTTAATAAGCAGCAGTCCTGGAATTTGGGGAACAAATCTAACCCCACCCCTTCTCCACTCCCAGGCTTTTCTCATTACCTGCTCTCCACAGCTGGCCTCGGGCAAAATTAGGCCTCACTCAGATTTGGGGTAGGGAGCTCAGAAACGGCTGTGAACCCCCAGCTCTGGGTAGACTCACTGGGCTCTGCGGTGGGTGAGGATGAAAGAGAACCCGTGATGTCTAACATCTGGTCTCCAGGAGTGGGCTGGGGAGTCACTGCTGAATTCCATAACCCTGCCATTGTTGCAAGGGAGACCACTTTGGTCCTGTGACTGACACCCACATGCACATATTTTATTTTTTACGTTTTTTTTCAACAGTCTAGGACAGACGGCTGTCGTTGATGTGTCTAGAGAAAAACAGCAACTCCCTGTGTTTGAGTTATTATATAATAGTTCACAAAGAAAAGGGGCTTTGTTCTATGATTGATTTCTCGAGTCAATTAAATGTTTAATATCTGTCATGAGGTCCCTGCTGTTTAAGTAGAGATACTTCAGATATATTTCACAGACACATGTGTGGTTACTTAATTGAGGGCTTTCTCTTTTTCTCTCTCCATGGTCTGTCTCTTTCACTTGCCCTCCCTCCCTCCCTTCCCCCCTCCCTCTCTCCTTGCTTTCTTGCTTTCCTTTTTCTCTCTTTCTCTCTTTCTCTCTCTCTCTCTTTCTTTCCCTTTCCCCTTCCTCTCTTCCTTCCTCCTCCCCTCCCTTTATTTCTTCCTTCCTTCCCTCTTTCCTTTCCTCCTCTCTCTTTTCTTCCCCACCTGCTTTCTTCCTCTCTTCTCTCCCTTCCCAATTTTCCTTCTTTGTTTCATCCTCTCTTTTTCTAGCTTTGTCCTCCCCTTTCTGCCCCTTCCACCATCTATAAATGGAAACTATATGAGGTGGAAAAAAGGGAAGGCTAAAGTCATAGGAACATCATAAATCTGACAATCATTATGAAAGAAGCTTGTTAACATCCATATGGGGTAATTTGTGCTGTGAACTTAAGGGCACACGCGTGGGCTCCTAAATAGCCTCAGCTTCACTAGAACCCCAACGGAGACACTGTCTCTGGTTATGCCCCAAAGGCCATGAGGTCTGTGCTGGAGTATGGGGTTTGGGGATCCCAGACAAGGCAGCATGATAGAGGGCAGGTACCCATTGCCAGGGCCTTTTGTGGATGGGACTAAAGGGATGATCAGAAATTAAGACTCTTGGGTCCAGGTAGAAACAAAAGGTTTGATCACCCGCATGTCTTTATGAACCATTCATTGAAAACAGTTAGAGAGGCAAATGTAGACAAAGGCACTCTGATTAAAACTCATACAATGCCATGGGCTGCAGCAACTTTTTATGTCCTTTTGGAAGCCCAGGAATTGGCAGTCCACTCTGGGTGTGGTCCAGTGTATATATTCATTTAACCATTGCTTCTCCCATTCCACAAAGCTTCAGCTGACTGCCTACTATGTGCCAGGCATGGTGCTGGGAGTGACACAGTTATACAACACAGTTTCTGATCTCAAGGAACTCAGTAAGTAAAACACCAAGGAAATAATCTAAATCATGGAAAAGCACTACCCTAGGGGTCTAAACAAAATACAGCCTTGTCACAAATGATCAGCTCCATGATGGGAGGAGGCGAGCTGGGGCATGGAGGCTGCACAACAGAGGATCTGCCTCTTGGATTGTTGATACAAAAAGGGTGCGAGTTTGCCAAGTCGATGTGTAATGGAATAGGAACGCACACCCAGCAGAGTAACAGCATATATAGAGGCACATCCAGGAGACCACAGGTAGCTGGGGGTCATGGATTGACTTGTGCTGCACCTCCCTCCCCCCCAAAAAAAGATATGTTGAAGACCTAATCCCCAGGACCTCAGAGTGTGACCTTCTCTGGAAATAGGGATGTTACAGATAGAATTAGGTAAATTAAAATGAGGTCAGCCAGAGTAGGGTGGGCCATCAACACAGTATGACTAGTGTCCAAATAAGAAGAGGAAATTTGGACATGGGCAGATACACCATGGCACAACTGAGGCAGAGAATGCCATGGATTGCCAGCAAGCCACTGCTAGAAGCTAGGAGAGAGGCATGGAACAGACTTCCTTGCAGACTTCAGAGGGAACATCTTGATTTTGGAGTTCCAGCCTCCAGAACTGGGAAACAGTAAATTTCTTTTGTTTTAAGTCACCCAGTTTGTGGTACTTTGTTAGAGCGGTAACAAAGAGACTGGGTGAGACCACATCATAGAAAGTGAGAGAGTGGGAAGAATCAAGAGCATAGGAAAATTGTAGAAAGACCAAGGAGGTATGGGAATGCCTGTAACCCATACTAAGGAGTTTGAATCTTCTATGAGCAATTGGCAGCCCTGGAAGGGTCTTTAGAAAGATGGAAGGGCAGGCAGTGAGGGCATCACCTGGGACACCAGGTGGGAGACATTGACAATAGTCTAGAGGGAGGTGATGCAGCCTGAACTAGGACAGAAGCCATGCAAATGGAGAAGAACAAACTGCTTCAAAAGGTATTGGGGGGGGGGAGCGGATGTGGCTCAAGTGGTTGGGCATCTATCACATGGAAGGACCCGGGTTCAATCTCGGGACCTCCTGGTAAAAAAAAAAAAAAAGGCAAGCAGGTGAGCCGGGCCTGCACGGCAAGCCATGCAGCAAGATGATGATGGAACAAAAGACAGATGCAGGGGAGAGTCAAGGCGAGACACGCCAGAAACCAGGAACTGAGGTGGTGCAAGTGACAGGGTGTCTCTCTCCCACATTGGAGGTCCCTAGGATCGAATCCGGTGAAACCTGGAGGAGAAAAATGAGAAGAGAGGGCAAGAAACAGACACAGAAGATCACCCAGCAAATGGACACAGATAGCAAGTGGGGTGGGGGGCGAGGAGAACTCATAGAACTGTACACCAAAAAGAAAAAATAAAGTCAATTAAAAAAAAGATAATAAGGAGGTAAATTTGGCAGTCCCTAGTTACCAATTTGATGTGGAAAGGGCAAAGTCTAATACGAATTCAAAGGTTCTGGCTTCTGATTGAGTGAAAAGTGGTATTACCTGAGACAGGAAATTGAGGAGGAATAGATGGTTTAGTTGGAAAAAATAATAAGCCGAGTTTCAGACATGTTCAGTCTGAGGTTTGTTGACATGCAGGTAGAGCATTTCAGAAGGCAGCTGACAGAAGGCAAATGGCTCCGTGTAAAGCTCAGATTAAAGGGTTGAGCTGAAAATGCAGATTAAGGAGTTGTCTACTAAGAGAAGTAGAAGCTGTGTGGGGGAATAGGATCATCCAGAGAGTACATAGGGATGAGGGGCTATTCTGTTCTTTTTCTCACAACCCATATTTCCAATTATATCCTGAATTCACTTCTCACCACCCCCATCACCACCAAACTACTCTAAGCCTCCATCATCTCTTGCCTGGACCATGCGTTTACCTCCTAATTGGTCTCCTTGCTTCTACTTGGGCTTCCCTATGGTGTCTTTTCTACTCAATAGCCAGATTGACCTTTTAAGATGTAAAATTATATCATGTCACTCTATTGCTCCAAACCATCCAGCGGTTTTCCCTGACACTTAGTATAAAACTCAAATGCCCATAAGACCCACATCATCTGGTCCTTCCTCTCTGAACTCACCTTCTATCACTTTCCCTCTTGCTCACTCTGGTCCCACAAAATTGGCTTCCTGTCTCTCAAGCATGCCGAGCTTGTGCTTGCCTCAGGGCCTTTGCACTTTCCTTTCAGCCTGGCATGTTCTTCCCCTAGATATTCCTCAGGATTTGAGTTTTCTGCCCAGATTTTCAATTTGACTTTTATTTCTTTGATCATAGTTTGTTCTGTGAGCATGTTGGATAATTCCAATATCTCAAGGTTTTGAGCGCCCGTTTCTGTTGTCTTTTGTTTCTCCTGTTCTGACCCGTGTTGTCCGATTTCCTGGTTTCATCTGACTGTTTGTCAGAAATTTCGTTTGAAAAGGTATTTTGGAATAATGTGAGGCCCAGGATGATTGTATCTTCCTCCAGAAAAGATTCCCCTTTGCTTCTGCAAAGTGCCTGCTGCTGCTCCCAGTCTGGAATCACCTTAACTGAAGCCCTAGGCTTGAAGTATAGTGTACTGACCAGATGACTTGGAGCCAGGTTGCAAGTCTGGGTTAGGGCTGATTTACTTCTGGTTCACAGTACCCGAGGGTGGAGCTCTGGAGGAATCCCAGCTTCAAGTGGGGGTGGGGAGGTGGGGGGTTTATCAGAGCCCTCACCATATCCCTGGGCTTTGATGTTTGTCCCCCGTGGCTTGTGAGTCCACCAAAATCTCACACCAGTTTTGCAGCTCTTTCTTCCACAGCTGTACATGCCCTCAGGGCAACAGTGGCTTGGTGTGATGGCTCTCCTCTCCTCCTAGGTTTTGCCCAGTAATTCCTCACCACTTTAGTAAGTCTGATGTGTTTTATATTACTTAAATTTTGTCCAGTATTTTAGTTGACCTCAGTGGGAACACTAGTCCAAATTTCCTGGTCTGATAACGTCAAAAGCAACAGTCCTTCTTCCCCTAGATATTCCATGACTCAATTCCTTATTCAGATGTCTGGGTAAATATCATTGCTTCAGAGAAGCCTTTCCTGGCCATCCTGTAGAAAACAACCACCCTTATCCCAGGATACTCCATTCACTAACCCTTCTTTGTCTTCATAGAACTTACCATTATCTGAGATTTGATTACCTATTTTTTTGTTTACTTTTTTATTGTCTGTTTCCCCAACTAGAATTTATTTACTCCTGTAACAAATATTAACTGAGCACTTCCTATGTGTTAGGCATTATTCTAGACATTGTGGATATACTAGCAAACAAGAAAGACAAGATTCCTGCCCTCAGGGATTTACATTTTCCTGGGGAAGACAGGCAAAAAATAGACAAATAAATACAGAATATAAACTCCACGAGGATAGGAAACTTGCCTGCTTTATTCTCCTTCTCCGGGCATATAACAGTGTGCTTCCTGTTAACTGATTAGTTGTTAAATTAATTCTTTTGAAAAAGGAAAAAAAACATTGTTCTAATATTATTTTTAAAAATTTTTTCAATTTTATTGATACATATTAATAAAGCATACAATTTATCCAACGTGTACAAGCTATTGTATTTGTTATAATCATATAGTTGTGCGTTCATCACTTCAATTTTTGTTAAAGCAGTTTCATTATTTCAATAATAATAATAATAAACAAAAAACAGACAAACAATCAAAATTCCTCACCTTTCAATCTGTTTCCCCTACTGTACATAGCTATTTCTGGCTATTCTTTTTTTTTTTTTTTTTTTTAAGATTCATTTTTATTTATTTATCCCTCCCCCTTGCCACTTGTGCTTGCCGTGTCCATTTGTTGTATGTTTTTCTGTGTCTACTTGTCTCCCTTTGTTGTGTCATCTTGCTGCGCTAGCTCTCTGCGCCGCACGGGCCGTCAGCTCGCCAGCTTGCCTTCACCAGGAGCTCCCATATGGTAGATGGAGCCCAACCACTTGAGCCACATCCACTTCCCTATTTCTGGCTATTCTTGCACTCAATGTTGCTCTTTAATATTGTTTAATCACTGCTATTTACACTCTATTGCTTGTTTACTGCCTTCTTCCTCTTCAATATGTAGCATTTCAAGCACATTAAGGGTTAAACAAACTTGGACGTCAGCCTGGGAGCATAATCACCATTTATTATATTACTGTTATGGGAAAACATGTTCTGAGTTCCAAATAATTAACTTGTAAGTGAACTTTTGGAAACTGTCATCCAGGCTCATATATATTTGGGTGAGATTTGCCAATGTCTTTGCACTCTTCTATAGAGAGAGGCAATATACCAGCCAGAACAGGACAGGCAGCCCCGACCATCAGTGGGGTGACAGATGCTCCAGGAAGAACACCCTCACATCCAGAAGGCAGCCAGCTCTGTTCTGCTATAAACTTACATTGTTTGGATTCTTAGAATCCCCCATCTCTGTTGAAACCTCTTCTTTTGCAAGGCCAGAACCTCTGTGATCAAACTAATATTTGTTTTCCACTGGAAGGGCCAAGCCAAATTCTTAAGTCTTCCACCTGCACCACAGCAGGCCTGAAAGGGGAAGCCAGTCCTGGCAGCCTGATCAGCTGCCCTGAGATGCTGAGAGAGAGAGAGATTGGGGATCAGCCAAGTTGACTCAGAGAAGTCACTCCAGCGTGACCAGGGCCGTGCCATTCTGTCTGAGTTCAAAATCGTTGCCTACCCACAGGCTCTGGGTTATTTCTATTCTTTTGTAAAGGGAGGGTGCCCAAAGAGGGAAAAGCACAAGCCATGAACCAGACCTGGGTGTAAGAAGCAGCAGATCCAAGGCTGTTGGTTTAAAAAGAATAATAATCAGGATTTGCTGAGATTTTGGAAAAGGGGACAGGAGAACAATGGGATGCTCAAGATTTAGGGAAGGACAGGAAACCTCTTGTCATGGTCAGGATTAAGATCAGGATGGAATACTGGAGGAAAGTCAAACTATTCTGGTTCTCTTTTTTATTATTATTATTTTTAATTAATTTATTTTTTATTGTGGGTAAAAATCAAAATTTTCACCATACCAATATTTGTAAAATGATATATAAATATATATGCATATATGTGCATTTGCTTACAAAAATGTTATATATATATATATATATATTCTGGTTCTTTTGATCTTAGGTGATACTCTAGGTAGTTGAAGGGATTCTCAATCAAAGTCAGAAATAGACTCAGACAGAGGGGATGCGATCATGGACTTGTGAAAATCCATCAGAATGTTTTGAGCTGAAAGAGCCCTGGGAAATTATTTAGTCCAGTTCCACACACAACCTACTGAACCAGAATTTCCCAGGATTGGGCTGGGAACCTGTAGTTTAAAAACCTGCAACAATTCATGCTCAGCCAATTTGGGATCTTCTGATTCATCTAAACAATTTTTACAGAAGAAGAAACTGGGGCTGGGAGAAATAAAAATACAGCTTAAGCAGCTGAGCCCAAACTGGAAGTAAGAATTTTCAGATTCCTAGTCCCCTGCCTTCTTGGACCTTGTGAAGTATATAAAATTAGGGAAGATAATAGCTGAGTACTGAGAACTAAGTACCATGCACTATCCATATATCAACTCATTCAATCCTCATAGCATCCCTGAGAGCAGGAGTTCAGAAGAACCTAGGGCAAGAGAGGCTAAGCAACTTGCCCAAAGTTAAGTGTCAATAAGCACAAATCTTGGAACACAAACAAAATTCTTCTTCAGATCCACTGTTCCCTATCAGCCGAGAGAATAAGCTCGAACAGCTCTGGAGTTTTGTACAAGAAATAGAGTGCTAGCTGACAAGAATCTTATTTAACCCTCTGAGATAAACCAGTTGTCAAGAGTTCCATCGGGGGCAAATCCAGAACCTTCTCTTAATACTAGATGGCGCCTTTTGTGTTTTGAGAGCCCACCTGTGGGTAAAGCTGGAGGGGGCTACCCACACACCACCCCAGAGCTCGATATAATAGCAACTCTATTTTTTAAAAAAGACAGATGGTATCCTGTATAAGCTATTCCTAGTCTCCAGCTCTGGGGATCCTTGCCTGTGTAGGAGGGTAATCACCAAGAAGAAAACTTTGCTTTCAGGAGAATTGTTTAGTGGCACACTTATAGCTTTGATTTGGCTGTTGTGGGCTAAGGAGACTTTGCTCTTTTCACTTGGCATTTCAGAAAACATTAAGAGGAATTAAGAAGGGCTGCTTGTCTTCACAAGAGTGTCAGGCTATTTTAGACAAAATGCCTTGCCCTCAACTTTCTTTTGGTTGACAAAGGAGAACTTGGCTAATACTCCACCCCCCCACACACCCCCTGCTTTTCTTTTTTAATGGAACTTTACACCATTTTTGGTTTTATATTAGCCTTTTTTTTTTTTTTTTTTTATTATGGGTAAAAATCAAAATTCTCACAGTACATACAAACATTTGCAAAATGATATATAAATATATATGCATATATGTGTATTTGCTTACAAAAATGTTATTTATATATATATACATATATTTTAAGAGGTGCTTAGATTACCTATATTAGCCTTTTGACTACAGCTACAGTCTAGGGACCTCAACCAATAGAACTCCTTGATCATCTCTTGTCCACAAACAAGTTTTTTTTTTTTTTTTTTGGATACAAATGTAATTTTTACTCTTTATGCATATTGAAATTCATGTTGTTCTCCAAAGGCATTGTATCAATAGAACATGCAACAACAAACCTATCAGCATTGGGTGTTAAAAGAATACATTGTCGGGAGGTGGCTGTGGCTCAATCAGTAGAGCTCCCGTTTGCCATATGGGAGGCCCCGGGTTCGGTTCCCGGGACCTCCTGGTGGGGGCGGGCCCGCCCGCATGGCGTGGTTGGCTGACCCAGCGAGCACAGGCAGCAAGGGGGGGATAAATGAATAAATAAAATAAAATCTTTAAAAAAAAAAAAAAAAAAAAAAAAAAAAAAAAAAAATTTTTTTTTTTTTTTTTTTTAACAAATCGAATCAATTTTATTAATACATATTAATAAAGTATAGAATCCATCCAAAGTGTACAATCGATGATAATTGGTATAATCACATAGTTGTACATTCATCATTTCAATCATTAGAGCATTTTTATTATTCCATTAATAATAATAATAAAAAACAAAAAACAGACAAACAAAAAACCTTATCACCTCTCTATCTCTCTGTGCTTCCCCTGCTGTACGTAGACAAGTTTTGGGTTGTGTCCCCACAGTGTTTATTTTTAAACATTGATTTCCAACTAGCGAAATTAGGAAGAATTCAGACAAAAACCTGGATTTCCTGCCTCTCTTGAAAAGTAGGTGTATTAGTCAGCCAAAGGGGTACTGATGCAAAGTACCAGAACTCTGTTGGCTTTTATAAAGGGTATTTATTTGGGGCAGAAGTTTACAGTCACAAGGCCCTAAAGAATCCAACTCAAGGTACTATAAGAGGTACTTTCTTACCGAACTCTGTTGCCACGTGTTGATGCAAGATGGCAGGCAACATCTGCGAGGGTTCAGATTTCCTTCTTCCCTCTTAATGCTCTGTGATCCCAGCTTCTTCCGATCTCAGCTGTAGACTGGCATAAGGTTCGTCTCTCTCCTGGGCTCATTTCTTTCCGGGCTCAGCTGCTCGGGGTCTCTCCATGAGGTCAGCTGTAGACTATCAGGCTCATCTCTCTTCCTGAGGCCTCTGCCATGACTAATGAGCCATCTCTCTTCCTTTGTGTTCTTTTTCTCTGTGTGTTTACTTCCATGTGAGAGTTTGTTTTATCTCCACCAAGGGAGTCGGAACTCAATCCTGCACACCCTAATGACTTGGTTGAATCAAAGTCCTAATCTTAACATAATTTTATCAAGGACATCTTCGCTGAATCTAATACCATCAATGGGTTTCAGGCCCAGAGGAACAGATCAGTTCACAAACATAATCAATATCTCTTTTGGAATTCATTAATAATATCAAACTGCCACAGTAGGCAAATCAAGTGATACTGGACCTTCATTCCCAAAGGCAATCTTTGGCTGAATTTGCATAGTGTTCTGCAGTCCACCTCAGACCCCAGCACTCCCTGTTGCTGTACTTCCACCTGGCTTCCTCAGGTTTCTGTTTTTAACTCCCTGATGAGAAGATTCCAAAATGTCCACAATATTCATTTGATGCCAGAGCAATCCAGGAGAGGGGTCAATCTTCAAACGTGAAATGTTTTGAAGCAAGTTGCTATTTGCTAATTGGGAACATCCACGCCCTCTCCCTGGTGGCCACTGCGCCTCTTGCCTTCCTTTCCTCTTTCCATTTCCATTCTGTGTCTGCTGCTGATCTTCTTAAGAGGCTGCTGCAGTGGTCATCATTCAGCACTTAACTCCATTTAATCCTTTTTGTGTCTGGAAAGTAGAGGCATTCTTTTAATTGTACTTTTCTCTCTCCACCCAACAGTTAGCACAGTTTGTTGCATGTTTCAGAACTTCCACGAATGTGGAAATTAGCATGAACACTATGCTGGGAATCAGCTGTGCCCTACCTGGGGTCCTGATAGAAGTTAAGAGCTGAAAGATCACCTCGAAGGATGCAAGGGGTGTAGGTGCTAAGAGGTGGGGTAGGCTGAGAAGGAAAGAACTGGGAGGGGATAATTGACTAGAGGTCTTCAGGGACGGAGGGTATGTCACAGGCAGAGGCCAGGGAGTGAACCCTCAGGAAATGTGGCCATGGAGAAAGGGCAGGGCAGCTTGGTGAGGTCATAGTTTCCTTGGCTCCCTTCTTTTTTACTCCTCCATATCAAATTATTCAGAAAATTCCATTAAATCTACTTTTAAAATACTTCCAGACTCCACCCTCTTCTCACCACCTGCACCTCTATCACCCTAGCCTGAGCCACTGTCATCTCTCACCTGGACAACTGCAAGGGTCTCCTGCTCAGTGTCCATCCTTCCACTTTTACCTCCCAATGGCCTGGAATTCCCCAGAAGCCAGAGCAACCCAAATTGCTTGCCTGGCCTGCAAGGTGACCTCGCTGATCACATACCTCCTTCTCCTTCTCTTTTGTGCCAATTCAGACACACAACACAATTTTTATTCTCCGAGCACGTTAAGGGGCTTTGCACCTGCTGTTCCTTAAGCTTGAAATGTTCTTCCTCCAGAAATCTCCAAGGTTCACTCCCTCCCTTTAACCTGGTCTCTGCTCAGATGTCACCCCCTCCGAGAAGCCTTTCCTGACTACCCCACCTAGAACAAAATCCTTCCTCCTCCTCCCTCCATATCCTCCCTCTGCCCCATTCGCCATCCCCCACTCTATTCCCTTACCCCACTTATTTTTCTTAAGAACACGTGTTATATTACGTTATGTATTTGTCTCATTATCTGAATTTCCCATTAGTATGTAAACTCCATGAAAGCAGAGGCTTTTCTTGGCAAATAGTAGGTACTCAACAAATAAATTAATGAGTCTAGTAGTTAGGGAGAAGTGAGAGATATCAGAGCTGTTATTGTGCAAAGAGGTAACATTTAAGGCATAAGAAGAGATTTTCAATACAATACTTTGAATATATGCTGAAAATTTAATTCAACACAATGGAAGTATTTATTGTGCAGCTACTATATGCAGACCATGATACCAAGAGTTGCTTGGGATAAATGATAAAGCATAGACCCTACTCTAAGGAATTCACAGTTTAGCGGGTGGGGTGAAGGCAAATAAGACCCTTTGCTATCTTTGTATCCCCCAGAGCATGTTCTTCATTGCCCTGCATGCTGTGGTTATTAATTTTTTAAATGAATTATCAGTATATTCCTTCCCTAAATCCTTCACTGTCATACTGTCCAATAGGGTGAAAAACGCCTTACAAACCCATAGCCCTTCTCTGAGTTATGACTCCATCCCCATCCCTATCCCCACTGCATTTTGGATATCTTCACTTGGATGTCTCATGGATGTTCAAGCTCAAATCATCCAACCTTATCCCTGTATTGTGATATACGTTGTTGAGACTGGACCTGGTTTCTCTGCCTCATTCCTCACCTTCAGCCTGGCATTCCACGGAGACAGCCTCCCAACACCAAGAGGCCCTGTCCTTTCTTCTCCCTGCCTCTTGCTACTTCTGAGGTCCTAGCCAACATCACCTCTTGTCTGGATTTCAGCAGTGCCCTCTAGCCCCCTATAGAGCTCTCTCCCCCCACCCATCCTCCATGCCTAGGCCACAGGGGTCTTTCTAAAATGTCCATCTGACAATGGTACTACCCTCAAGATCTCCAGGGACTTCTCTTTGGCCTTAGTCTAAAGTCCAAAACTTAACACACAATACGTGAGCCCTGCAAGTTCTGGCACCTGCTTTCTTCTCTAGGCTCCTTTCTTGCCACTTCTTTCTTCCAGTTAGTTTGGGCCCAACAGAGCTTTCTGGTCCTCCAACCCCCGCCCCCTGCCCCCGACTCCTCTGGGCCTTCACAGGTGCTGTTCCAGGCCTGTGATTTTTCTCCTTCCCACCTCTCTTTCTTCCTCTGTTACCTATTTCTTCTTCAGATTCTACCTCTGTTTCATTTCCTCTGAGAAGCTTTCCCTGACTGTATCTGACCTGACCAAACTCCCCTCCCCACCTTCACCTTCCCACATCACACAGCTCCCTCAACACTCTGTACTCTTCCTCTCCTGTTTTACTGGATGTCTCCCCACTAGACTGCAAGCTCTGTGCGGGCAGGACTGTCTCATTCAGTCTTGGTTACCTTGTATCCCCAGGGCCCAGTCAGGTGTCTACCCAATACATATGTGCTTAATAAATATTGAAGGAATTGAAATGCATTTACTTGGATATGAGTGATCCACATAAAATAATGGCTTATACAGATTGCTTACAAGTACATCATGGACATCTCACATAATCCTATTAAGTAGGGATTAATCCTCCTTTAAAAGATGGGGAAATTGAGGCACGGACACGTTTCATAACCCGGCCAAGGTGTGCAGCGAGGAAGTGGAGGGAACGGGGTTAGAACCCAAGCTCTGTCCAGATTCCATGCGCTCAACTTCCAGCAAATTCTATCCTAGAGTGAAGCGCAATAAGGGGTTCCATTATCTGAACCGATTCAAGTCTCCTGCAAGGGGCTTTGTTTTTATTTCCCGCAGACAGGACGCGCTCTCGTGCCGCCCTCTTCACGGCCTGTGCGCCTGGTGCTGGGCTTTGGGGATGGCCTTGAGCATCTCGCGGGCGGCCCCGGAGTCTGAGCGTGCAGCCGCGATTAACTTTCAGGCCTGCCCGGCCCACGTGCCAGCACCGCCCAGGGCTGCGAGTCCCCCGCGCCCCCGGTAGGTACCCCCGCCAGGCGGCGCGTCTCCGAGGGCTGCGAGAAGGGGCGGGGCGGGAGGCGGTACCGCACGCCGAGGCCGCCGCCCTCGCCCCGCGCCCCACTCGCCGGAGTGCCGCCGGCCCGGCAGGAGCGGGAGGGGGCGGGGACTTGGGAGGGGCCGGAGCGCGGCTGCTGGTGCGGTTGCAGGAGAGGGAGGAAGCGGCGCGTCCCCAGAGGCAAGCGCCGGGACCGACCGACTGACCTACCACGAGACTGACGGGCGTGCGGAGGCCGAGGGCCGGGGACGCGGTCAGTGTCCGGTGGGGTCGCGGGCGGCGCTGGGGAGGGGGCGGCAGCTACGGGGGCCGGGAGCCGAGAGCCCGGGGGAGGGAGGGGCGGCGGGCCAGGCTCCGGCTCCCCTGGGGTCGGGCCCGAGACCCCTCCCCTGCCGGGTCGGGCGCGCGGCGCACGCACCCTGACCGCGGAACACCCAGTCCCCGGCGCCCTTCTCACCCTGTCTCCTTTCTTTACAATCAGCGAAAAATAAACACCCGGGAAGGTAAAACAATAGCGGGGCCACCTGGGACGCGGCGCGCGCAGAGAGCCCACGTTTGGGGTGGGGGCCGGGGGTGGGACCCCGGGAGTCCGGGTCCCACCTCAGAGTCCCTTTTTGATCTGCCTCGGCGAAGGGTGGGGCCAGCCGCGGCTCCCGGGCTCCGTAGGAGGCAAAGGGAATTCCCAGGAGTGAAGCATTTGATGAAAGTATTTTCAGGAACAATCGGGCTTCCCACAGTTGCCCTGCTCCAGGTAGGGAAACTGAGGCGGAGAGAAATGTAAGGACTTGCCCAAGGTCAGAATGCAAAGGATGACTCGTCTGGTCGAGGAATGGGACCCAGGTGTTCGGACCAGCTTAGCGCTCAGCCCCATCAGGATTTTGCGGCGGGTATGTTTGCTTTTGATAAATCTCTCTGTTTGTTTTAGAAATCTGCTGGCATTGTGGGACCGGCTGCAGGGCTGCCGAGCGCCAACTTGCTTCTCGCGTCCTGTGCAGGGCCAGGTGGTGGCCCCCTGACCTACCACCATGGATGGAGACGGACTTTTTGATGAAGAAACCAAAACAGTCGATGCCAGCCAGGGTGATCTGGGCTGTCAAAGGTTTTGACAAAACCCCCTCTGCTCCCTCTGGGGAATCCGAGTGAGGGAGATACAGACACCTTCACTGGGAAGCCAAGGACATTTCTGTATAATCAGTGGATGAAAGGATTGTCTCAGACTCTTTTTTTTTTTTTTCCTTCCCCTTTTCTTTGAGGATTAGTCCACTGCAACCTACAATTCCAGTGGAAACTACAAGGCACAGGATGTGGCAGAAGCTTCAAGCCCATTCCAGAATTGGTGTGGACCCTTCCTTTAGCACAGGGGAGTTAAACACATGCCACTCCCTCTAACCCCCTCCTGCTGATCTCTTCTCTTTAACCTGTTCTCTTCTGAGTTAAATTCTGTTTCCAAAACCACCATCCTCTGGAGCTGTAAGTGGACCATCAGAAATGAGAGATTAAGCGCGAGGAGAAGAGGAAGCGCTCTGTGTTGTGTCTCTTCTCAGCTGTCGACATGAAGTGCTTTTTCCTGGTGCTGAGCTGTCTGGTGGTGCTGGGTAAGTGGCTCAGCTTATCAGTGCGATCGATGTGAAAGTTTAACCTGCTCTTGCTGCCTGTGATTCCTTGTGGTTCTTCCCATTAACACTAGGCTTTCGGGGACATGAGGGAGTGGGAGTGAGTGTCACAGGTTGGAGGAGGGTCCCAAGAGGTCTGCGTCTGACCCAGAAGGAATGCTGTGATAGTGTTTATCTTTAAGATCGAACACTAGCTGTCCTTAAAGTGTTTGTCTCGTATCTTAGGGTGAGGTCCTCCATCTGCGTGTCTCTGGTTTAGGGACTCCATGTGGACTGTGGGCTAGTAGCCTGCAGTGTTACAAACATAGATGTTCAGCGTCTTCCTTTCCATGTCTTGTATTGATTCCTAATTGGAATTGGCTGTACTATACCCATTATGTTGGGAAAGTTGGTTTGGTGACAGTGGCAGTGATTTTTTTTTGAGTGGGAAGTGTGAATGGGTGGAAAAGGGGGTTGAAGGGATGCTTTGCCCTACTAAGTGGCCTGTAGACTAAAAATGTGCTCCCCTCACCAGAAAAGCTTGGATCACAGTTCTGGGAGGAAAAGAGACTGAGGAAATTGAAGCTATCTGGTAGGAGACGTGTTGGGATTGTTGTGGGTTTTTTTTGTTGTTGTGTTTTTGTTTTTGGTGTGTGTGTGGCCTCATAGAAGGTCAGAATGCTTAGAGAGGGAAGAGGGAACTGTGGCTCTGACAGGTGCCCATCAAAGAGGTCCCACTCTACCCGATACTCTTAATTCCAAAATCCATTTCGTGCCATTGAGCACCATCTAAGATAGGGGTCTAGGATAGGCTCCCTCGCCAGGATCAGATGTATCCCATCTCCCCATCTCCTCAAGCCCCACACAGGAGCATACCCCCTACCTCCATGGCTTGTTTCTCTGAATTTATAAGGTGTCATCCCTATGCCCAGTGGTTTTTGCATCTCCAAATCTAGGTGTCCCACACTCATGGAATTCATTTGTGGCCTCTTGGCAGTGGAGGTTGCCTTCATGTGTTGCCTGTACCCTTGCAAGAGTTAACAGGTTTGTGGAAAGAGAATGAACTTGGGAGTTAGAGGACTTGAGTTCAAATCTCAGCCTCAGCATGATTGATATCTGAGTCCCAGTGAAGTGGGATGATCCCTCCAGGAGCTGTCGTGACAATGAATGGATATGAGGTGTTCCAAGCCTCTTGACTGCCTGGGATAATGTCTGGAACACATACTAAATTGTTAAATTGGTGGTCCTCAAACTTGAGTACACATTGGTATCACTTGGGGGGCCTTTAAAAATCCTCATGTCCATGAAACAACCCCAGGCCAATTCAGTCAGATTTTCTGGAAGTGGGACCCAGGCATCAATCTTTTTTTCCCCCACCCACCCAGGTAATTCAGTTGTGGAGCTGAGTTTGAGAACCAGTGTGTGGGTTCATTAGTGCTAGCCACCCCTGCAACCCCTCACCTCCATCTGGCAGCAAATTTAGTCATTCTTCAGTCCAGGTGTGGGTTGGGGTACAGTGTCCGTGTGTCTCCTGTGTGTTCAGGGAGTCAAGAAGGCAGGTAGCCCTCCCTTCACCAGTCTCTAAATATTGTGTGGGTATTTGTTATACTGCATTTGCCATTCACTTAGTGGCTGGGTTTAAATCAGTAATTAGTGATTCATGGGGGATAAGAGGACTCAAACAAGGAAAGCCTTCTGGGAAGTTTGGGCGTGGGATGGGTGTGTGGCTAAAGCAGGAAAGAGGGCTGAGTGGAAGGTGGAGTTGAGGGCAGGAGAAAGAACCACCAATGGGGAAAGAGGGAAACGTGACATTGGTGCCTTTTGTTCCTTCTAGCTGTTCAAGAAACACAAGGCTGGTTGCTGGTCCCCCAGCTGCTCACCTTCTGGGCCTCTCTAGGGAGCTGTCACCCTCTCCTTCCCCCACCTTCCATGTATAAAGGGTCATGGAGGAAAATGAGTGTCAGGGTGGCCTTAAAGGAGAAGGGTGGCAGAAGGCCAGGCATGGGCAAAAAGGGGAAGACTTGGAACTGTGAGCATGCATATTAATCTCTGCCTGATTTTGAGCCCCGCCGGTAGAACTTCATCTTTTCTCCTCACCTGATGTCTCTCAGCATGGTAGGGGTAGGTGGGCCTTGCTGCTTCTCTCTTAACCTTGGGAGAGCAGAAGGTGTTTGAGGAAGGACAGAACCCATGTGGGGGTCTTATTTACTACTTGGAGTCTGGTGTGGTCTGATGGAGGTGTTGGCATTCTCGCTGTGTAATGTGAATTCTAGTATAATGTAAATGAATGTGTAAGGTGAATTTAAAATAGAAAAGAATCAAGGTTTTATGCCCATGTGGGTTACACGTCTGTTTGCTTATTGTTGGGTTTTTTGCTTTTTTTTTTCTCTTCTTCTCTCGTTTGTGCTCATTGTCTGCTTGTTTCCCCCCACCCCTCTCGTTATCTGTTTATTGTCTGTTTTTTTTTTCTTTTAGGAGGTACTGGAACTGAACCTGGGACCTTCTGTGTGGGAGGTGGGTGCTTAGCTGCTTGAACCACACCTGCTACCTGCTTGTCTTTTTTTTTCCCCCTAATTGCTCATTGTTTTTCCTCATGTCTGCTCATTGTCTGTCTTCTTTAGGAGGCGCTGGGAACTGAACCTGGTACCTCCCGTTTGGGAGGCGGGCACTCAACTGCTTGAGCCACATCTGCTCCCCTGGAATACAGTTTTATTTGTTGTATTAGTTACCCAGCTGCTGAAACAAATACCTTACAATGGACTGGCTTAAACAGTGGGCGTTTATTGGCTCATGGTTCTGAGGCCAGGAAGAGTCCCAAATCAATGTGTCAGCAAGGTGATGGGTTGTCCTTGAAGCCTGTGGTATTCTTGGGCTAGCTGTTGGTCCTTAGCTTTTCTGTCACATGGCAGTGCACATGGCACTGTCTTCTCCTTTCGCCTCTGGGTTTCGTTGACTTCGGTTTCTGGCTGCTCCCTGTGGCTTCTCTCTCTGCGTATCCCATTTCCTTTGCTCATAGTAAGTACATCAGCCATGTTCGATTAAGGCCAGCTCTCATTCAGTTTGGGTACTCCTCACCTAATAACAGCTTCAAAGGGTATATTTACAAATGAGTTCACACCTTCAGGAACAGGGGTTGGATCTGAACGTGTCTTTTGTGGGGGTCATGATTCAGTCCCCAACATTTGTAAAAAGTAGGATAAAGCTAAGTTCTTTGGAAAATGAGGCTGATACAGGTGCCAGCCTTCAGGATGGACAACTTGAGTTTGAAAACCTGTGACAGTATGTGAGGGGGGATAATGCAGGGAAAATCTCTGAGGCATGTGCAACTCTCTCGACATCATTAGAGCTGTGCTTTTCAGCTCCTTCCTTTGCCAGTGTCTAGGATTTGGCCCAGGTTCTTTTTCTGCCTGCCTGGACACTCATTCCTGCTCAGGGCTCTGTCCTGCCCCCTTGACCACTGTGTCTTCTGTCCTCCTGTCGCAGCCCTGGGTGCCCCACCTAACCTGGGAGCCATTGGCTACTACCGCTACCCTTGTTCCATTTCCACAGCCATCCTAGCCTCTAGCCTAGGCCTGGTTGGTCCACGAAAATAAAGTCTCCACTACTGATTATGGGGTGGAACTGGAGGGGTGAGAGATGGGAGAGAGTTGGGGCAGGTGTGAATGTGGCATGAGTGTGTAGGAATGTGAAAAAGAGGGAATGAGGATGGAGGGGAGAGGGTGGTTGTGGCTGTGCTTGGAAAGACACAGAATGACAGTGACATGGAAAGAAGGCAGTAATGTGGGAGAGACAGAAGGGGGTTTGTATCTGCAAAAACAGAAAGGGAAAAACCAGAAAAGATGATTATATGCCTTAGACACATACAGCAAATTTCGATTTTGCATAGTCCATAAAGATTTATGCCTCCCAGACCAGGGCTGATGTTGCAGAGAAGATGAAGTTGGCTTTAAAAGTATTAGCAGTGAAACATATTGGTATTTGGGACATCTTTAGAGCAGCACAGGAGAAACCTGTAGGTGGCTAAAGATCATCTACATTTTCCTTCATGGGGGAGAGAAGTTCATTCCTCGAGTTTAGGAAGTCTTTTATTTAATGAGGAAGTGATCACTTACTTCTCAGCTAGTTAGGGAGAGCTTCTTAGGGGAAGAGGCCAGATGGTGCTTCCCGAAAAGATAGAAAGAAACTTTGATGTACTGCTGGGAGTGAGCTCAGAAGTAGGACTAAGGCGATCAAAGGCAGACTAGAAAGGAAGGAGACAGGAGAGAAGTGGTGTGGTTTGGAGCAGTCAGGGAAATGGTTCTGAAGGAAGAAGAGGAGGTCGTGATTTATGGATGATCTGGCCCAATAGTTGTCCCAGAGGTAGTGCATTTCCTTTCCAGGGGACCATTTGATGAGGGTGCCAGAGAAAGGATTTCTTTCCAGGGCGACGAGACCAGCTAGGATGCCTTTCAACTGTGAGCATCATTGAACCACCCCTGGGCACCCAGGGCAGTGTTCAGAGGTCTTGGTGTCCTACATTTGTCACTGCAGCAAGAGAAGAATAACACGAATAATACCAACTCTCCTAACAATAGCCCTTACTCTGAGTCAAGCCCTACCTTATCAGTCTTCAAAACAGTCCTGCAGGGTAGATACCTTGTATTACTGCCTTTTTATAGATGGGGAAATTGAGGTCCAGGGAGATGAAGTGACTTGCCTAAGTAGATTACCCCTGCGCTCCCTGATGTTTGGATCCCAGTTCCTTGCAGCTTGGTCCACGTGCATGGTGTCAGTTCCCAAGAATGGTCCAAGATGGCTGTTTTGGCCTCAGCCACCAGGAAAGAGGAAAAAAGATGGTGAAGGGCAGGCCTTCTTAATTTAAGGACACTTCTGGAAGCTGCACTCATCACTTCCACTTATATCCCCACTGGCTAGAACTTGGTCATGTGACCATACCTAGCCCAAAGGGAGGCTGGGAAATGTCATCCTTATTCTGGGTGGCCATGCTAAAAGCTGGGTGTTCCTTCTATTGTTGTAGGGGAGAGAGAGAACAGATTTTGAGGAACAACTGCTGGTCTCTGCTGTAGTCACAAAACTAGTCAGTGGCAGAGAAGGCTGCAGGTTTTGAAGCCAGGAGCATTTGGTTCCAAATCCTTTGTTCTTTCACCTAACAAGCTGCCCCTCTGTATGAGGCCCAGCTCCTGGCCTTTAAGAAGGCTTCTTGGGAAGGCGTGAGCTAGATGGAACAAGAGTTTTTACATGGGAAGCAACATAAATCACCATGTAGTTAACACTCAGTGCTGGGGTTTTATAAGTAAGTGCTTAATAGGTGCCAGTCACCGTGCTGATAGTTGACACAACATGATCTTCTGTGTAAGGACCACCTCCGTCACGTTCATTTCTGTGCCCCCAGACCTTAGCCTTGTGCCTGGCACAAAGTACATATTCAAGCAATGTTTTGATGAGTGACTGGTTTCCTAGAGTAGGTGTTCCTTTATTTACTCCTTCGATAAGATGAGGAAATTCAAGGCTCAGGGAGATTAATTTTGTTCAAAGGAAAAGAGATAGAAATAGGCAGAGCCTGGGTTTGAAACCACGTTTGATTGTAGAGTCTGAGTCCTACAATCCTACTCAGGTCACCAAACGGGGGTTCTTAAACTTTTTTGTGTGTATTCCATGGATCTTTTTGGCAGTCTGATGAAGCCTATGGAAACCTTCTTAGCGTGTTTTTTTTTTTTTTTTACTGGGAGGTCCTGGGGATTGAACCCAGGTCCCTCCATATGGGAGACGGACGCCCAACCAGTTGAGCCACATCCAACCCCACTTAGCGTGTTTTTAAATGCGTAAAATAAAATACAGGGGAGTTTATGTAGCTCAAGTGTTTGAGTGCCTGCTTCCCATGTAGGAGGTCCTGGGTTCAATCCCTGGTACTTCCTTAAAAAAAAAAAATTACCTGAAACATACATAAGATGACAAAGGAAACTTATTACATTGAAATACAGCTATCATATTTGTAATATATAACAAGTTTTAAGTGCAGGCCGAACAATTATTGTTATATTGAAGTAGTGGTGATTATAAATGGTATTTTGAGGTGTGTGCATCAACCGTGATGTGATATGAAAGTAAGTGTGATTTCCATTGTGACAAAGTCACAAATGCTACCTTTTTGGTTGCCTGTGTTCATAAATAAAGGAACTGTTAAAATTCAGTTAGGGGGAGCAGATGTGGCTCAAACAGTTGAGTGCCTCCCTCTCGCACAGGAGGTCCCGGGTTCGGTTCCCAGTGCCTCCTAAAGAAAAAAAAAAAAGCAACAACGAGCAAGTAGACTGGGAAGCCATGGGCAGGGGGCCAGAATTCAGTTAGAGGTTAGTGAACATAAAGATGTCATTTTTCGTCCGTCCAAGTTTACATGGACCCCTGCAAAATTCAAAGTCAAGTTCAGTGGAGGTGTTGGTTTTGAGGAAAGACATGGTGGAGAGGAAGTGGACTGGTCAGGTTTTGGATGGGGAGGACATTCAGTTCCCAGTAGGGTCCTGATAATACAAAGGAGTCAGCAGTCAGAATGGCTGTGGAGTGGTCCTTTAGAGATTAGAGAAAATGATGGTCAGTGGTTTTAAGGACCATTCCCGGTGGGGTGATGCTAGATACAGAGAATTGGCTTAGATGAGAATGAGTTTGGGATCTAGACTTAGAGATTGGTTTCCTAGAACCCAGCCAGACCACATCCACTGGCCCAGGCCTGGGAACTAGAGGACGTGGTTCTAGTTGCAGCCCTCCAGTGGTCCCCAGCCTTGGGCATCCTGAGCAGCCTAATCTTTTTAGGTTCCTTTGGAACTGTCCTTAGTTGCTTTGATTGGACACCTGTTTTTCTGCTGCATCAAAGTGAGCACAGCTATTCCTTGTAGAGGGTTGGTTTTTAATTTAAAGAAATTTACTACACCTGTGTGTGAATGCGCCCTGATTTTCAAAGAAATGAGTGGTTGCGTCATAATCAAGCTCCTGTGTGTAGAAAATCACATGTTGCCAAATTCCCTCATCAAGAACCCTTTATTAAGTCACTAATTGTGGGCCACAGTGGCAGGCACTTAAAGACTATGGCAATGAACCTCCCTTAACTGGAATCCCCAATTAAATGGGATTTTGCTTTATGTCTGAACTCCACTTTCAGAAGGGCATAAATCACAAGATGTAGTAGCAAGAATTTATTCCAGAAATTAGCTTCCGAGCAATTGTCGGCCCAGTCTCTACATCTTTCCGCATCTATAATTACAGGAGCAGAAGAGAATCATGAGCCCGGGGGCCTGCAGCATCCCGAATCAAAGATTAAATTACTCTAACTCTACCCAGGCTGGAAAGTGGTCAGATGTACTTTCAAAAGCTTTATAATAGGCTTTATCATAATGAGAATTGAAGCAAAGATTCTGCCTAGCCCTCTGTTAGCCACCTAATTAAATAAACTGAAATAGCCTAGTCCCCGTCATCGAGGTGACCTAGGCTCTGCTGAGCAGAACTCTGGTTCCTGTCCTCTAAGAGACAGTGGTCTAAGGCCAGCAGTAAAACAAACTGTAAATCGGTTTGCAAATGGACAGGAAGACATTGAGTGTGTTGCAAAGCAAGTTTATTCCTGTTTTCAGTTTAGCAGGAGTGAGGGGAGTTTTCTGCCCAGGAGAGGGATGAGGCTGGGGTTAGCTTGTGAGCAGTCACTGGAATTTTAGGCACCTTTTAAGTAATAGGAGAGTGACGTGCTGGCAGGACGGTGGAGTGGGCAACGCCCTCAGAGTATCAGGCTGCTTTGAGAAGGCTTCTAAAGGAGTGGGGAAGCTTGTCCATGGCAGTGTGTGTGTGTGTGTGTGTGTGTGTGTGGTGGGGGTGGGGGTGGGGCGCGTAGAAGGAGCTGGAGAACTTAGGTTGTCTGAGGACTAAGGATTTGGGCCAGAGGCAGATGGAAGATACCAGAGAGCTGTAAGTGGCTCCTTGAGGACTGCAGGGGGATGGGATTCCCAGCAGACAACTGTATACGTTTTCCGGTGTTGCTGGGAAAAGAGTCAGGGAGGGCGGGTGGTGTTTACTGAAAGTGCGGAGTCCAGAGGTTAAAGTGAAGCCTGGTGGTCTCTTCCTGTACCCAAGGGGGGAACTTTTGGGTATCCCAACAACCACATGCTAACAAAACTGTGAACTCAAAGAACTTAGTTCCCAGGCTTCTAGGGATGCCCCCCCCATCAACTTTCAGGTCTACCTCCCCACCCCCTCCCCAGGCCGTCCCTTTATTAAAACAGGAAAAAAAATCTGATACCAGTCGCTGTTCTTTCTGACTTTGATTCTTTGATGTAGTAGAGTTTGCCCAGGCTTGCCTTAAGTTGGTGTTATTTTCATGCATTTAATTCTGTTTTCACTCATGACACTATTTTCTGATGATCCTGAATGCAGTCAGGTGCCTCCTGTTTTGTGTCCACGCCTGAGGACGTGGTCTCTGCTCTTAGCAGGGCCCTGGACCACGCCTGTGCCGTGGTGGGTGGGATGCCTTTCAGTTCTCAAAGACTTATTTTATTGACCTCTCCCTCCCCAAGAGTGCCATATTGTGAAATCTTTTGTCTCTCTGACAGATAGCGTTTATTAAGTTATAATTAATCTGCTTTTCCTATATGATAACCAGTAGAATTCCTCACACTTGGTATAATCCATTTGCAACGCAAGATTAGTTTGGTGCTCTGGGTTGCTGATAGGGGAGCAGATGTAGCTTAAGTGGTTGAGCGCCTGCTTCTCATTAACGAGGTCCTGGGTTTGATCCCCAGTACCTCCTAAAAACAAAATAAACTAATTAAAAAACCAACTCTTCTTGGGGAGTGGATGTAGCTCAGTGGTTGAGCGCCTGCTTCCCAAATACAAGGTCCTGGTTTCAATCCCTGGTACCTCCTTTTTTTTTTTTAAAGATTTTATTTATTTATTCATTTATCCCCCCCTTGCTGCTTGTGCCCGCTGGGTCAGCCAACCACGCCATGCGGGCAGGCTTGCCCTCACCAGGAGGCCCCCATATGGTAAACGGGAGCCCAGCCCTACTGATTGAGCCACAGCCGCTTCCCCCCTGGTACCTCCTTAAAAAAAAAATTACTGGGTTACTGATGACTTAAGCACACAGGTAGCCTCACCCAGCCCAGCTTCTAACATTTAGGGAAAGTGTCTTTGTTGTTAGGTGTTTGAAATCTCAAAGGTGGCCAGCCTTGGATCTCCTAGGTGGTGGTTGCCCATTAATAATGGATTGGTCCCTTTGATTAACTTTGCTGAGAAAGACTTTCAGTAGAAAGAGGAACTGGAGACTTTAGTTGAGTAACTTTTTGCTTCAGGTCAAACCACACTTACCCTAGGATTAGCTATGTACAATCTATTTTTTTTTTTTTTTTTTTTTAAGTAAAACAGGAAATGAAATTTCACAACCTCTTAGGTGTAACACCTCTGTCAGGAAATCTTGATTTTTTTTTTTTTACTGTAGATGTGATTTGAATTAAGTAATAATTTGCCAACAAATAAAATGCTTCATGGTAAAGTATGATATAAAAGAAAGGTGATGAAATACTGCTTTATTTTTGAATTTTAATTTTTTGACAGGTAACATTTGATTAATAATAGTCCAGTTGTTAAAAATCCAAACAGTACAGAAATATAGAGTGTTGACTGAAAGTTCTTTACGCTGTCCCATGCTCCTTATTGAGTTTGATATACATTCTTTATGGTTTAATATATAATCTTCTAGACCTTTTTCTTTAAATATCTATGCATATATTCACACAAATATAGATTTCTTTCTTACATAAATGGAATTGCACAGAACATATTGTACAGCAACTTAATTTTAAAGGGTGATTTACTTTTTTTTTTTTTCAGGCTTAATTTTATGGCACTATCAGAACTGACTTGGTTATTTTATAGCTAGTTGAGGCTGTAATTTGTGAAATCATTGGGGAGTAGTGTGCCTCATTCAATAGTCATATAAGAGAATAATTTGCCTTGCTGTATCAGGAGAGTAAGAATCATAAAAAAAAAAATCTAACCTTAAATTTTAACATATTTAATGAGACTAATTGGCTTGTTTATCCTGGATATTTTCTCCAGAAAAACACATAAATTTAATAAATTAAGCATGTACACATTTTATCGACTATTTTGGTTATAATTTTGAAGTTATATTGCATTAAAATGAGACCTATTTAAAATTTGTTAAGAGGACAACCATCAATATTTGGGTTTGTGTCTGATTCAGTCAAGTTATTTTGTTTGTTCATAGACTAGAGAAAAAAAGAGGTTTTCCTGCATTTTCAATTCCCAGATGATTCCTTCATTTTGAACGAACTGTGTTAGAATAACCTCTAAGGTTTCTTACTACCAGCTCCATATTTAAAACTTTAACCCAAAGGAAAAGCACTTTTTTTCTCTAGCCCTGCAGAAGCAGCTATTGCTGTAAAAAGATTATCATTTCAAAGTGCTTAGTTACTTCTCAGGGTCACTGGTATGACTTCTTTTAAAACCCTGGGAGCAAAAAAAGCAGGTTTCTTGGATGGTTTCACCTTTAGACTTGATTTTTAAAATAGTTGCTATTTTGGAGGAATGGTTGTTGGATTCACATATCCTAGTTAACTCTTAAACGTCAGGCTTTGACCTGCTACCACAAGTTCTGAGACCACTGGTGCTCTTATTTTGTTGGAATCTACTTATAATTCTTTCCTAAAAAAAAAAAAAAAAGGTTTTTGATTCATTCATTCAACAAATATTTGCATGCCTACTACAAGCACTCATTGTTCTGTTATCTCAAATACTGTCGAATTGAAAGTTAAAAGCATGTGAACAGTTTAAATAGTTACCTATCTAATCCATGCTTTTAATCTTTAATAAATAGAGAGATTAATTTAAAATTTGACACTAGGGAAACTATTTTTTAACCCGTAAGGTTAGTCTTTTTTTGTTATTACTTAATATCCTTTCTTCCTGTTGTGTTCTCAGCTCTTCTCTAGTAGCCTTGAATTACAAATACCCTGGGCAGCCCCCAGGAAGGCACCTTTTCGAATGAGACAATAAATACCAATGGGGGGGGGGAGCTTGAGGAGGTAAGGAAAGAAGGTGGTAAGGGCAAATTCTTTGAAAATATGCAGTTTTTATATCCCGAGCCTTGGATATGTAGACTGACCTTACTAACTGCTGGGGATGTTGTCTCTGGGAATTGGGAATTTGATACTTAGCTCTGAATTTCTGGGAAGCCAGAACAAAAGAGAAATAGAAAAATCACATCCTTCCCATCAGATGAGCACAGCATACATACCAAGTTTTCTCCTGAGGACCCTTCTGGGGAGAGCGTGGGGGGAGTGTGGGGGAGAGAGTTGGTGGTGACGTCGATTTCATCCTGCTATGTTATACTTTGTCTCCCTCACTCCTTCCAGCAGGGGTTCTTAACCTTTTTTGTTCCACGGACCCCTTACTAAGTCTACACTATACTGTGTATTATTTAATAAATATATCACACCCATACCAACACGTCCCCACAAGAATAATGTTTGGTTGAATTTCAATTCAAGCTCACGGACCCCTTGTGAAGAACCCCTTCCCTACAGCATCCTCCGTGTGTGTGACCCTCCTCAGGATGCTAAGGGAGGGGAGGCTGTGGGCCCAGGGCCCTTCCTAGACGCTGCTCTGTGAGTTCAGTGTAGAGCAGGCTCCTCACATCAGTACCTTGCCTGGTGCCTTCCCCTGCCGGGGTTCACCCCTGGGAAGGCAGTCATCTGCATTTTTTCTCCTGTGTTCCTCCAACCTCAAAAGTTACCTGGTGCTTCTCTCTTCTCCCTGAATTCCCACAGACCCATTGTGTTCCGTGGAAACCTCCGTAGCCCCAAAGCAGGCAGCTGCTGCTCCCGGGAGGCTCTGCGCAGGCCTGTGCTTCTACCCACGGCCTCTACTCAGAAGCCTTTCCGGTTTTCCTAATTGGGTTTGTTTGGCTGTGATTTTGTATTGGTTTGGAGACCGGTGGCTTGTAGGGAGCTCTGCTTGACTGATGAACAGTTTTGCTAGTTTATTAGAGGAGTGTTTGTGCAGATGCATAGTGTTGACATATCCTAGGTTTACCTAACTTTTATGACAGTTTAATGATGTCTTCTGAACAGATTCCTAATGTCTTCTGATGTTTCACCACAGAAGAGTGTTTGCTGAACAGCTTTGCAATCTGCCTTCTGATAGTTTGTTACAAGGCAAGATCGCATTCTGAGTGCTTCTCCCCCAGCTCTTTCTCCTCCTTTTCCTGGACCCCTCCTTCAGAATGGGTGACTGCCTCCAGCTGGGTGTCCTGGCTGGGGGGCGTGGCTCCTATAATTCCTTTATCATACTCGCATCACAAGGGGAGTGGAGGTAGCTCAAATGGTTGAGTGCCTACTTCCCATGTTTGAGGTCCTGGGTTCGATCCCAGGTACCTCCTAAAAATGAACAAACAAAAAAACCAACTCTTATTGGGGAGCGGATGTAGCTCAGTGGTTGAGCACCTGCTTTCCATGTATAAGTACCAGGTCCTGGGGTTAATCCTTGGTACTTCCTTAAAAAAAAAAAGAGCGAGAAGTCAGCTCTTCTAAGCAGCTCACCTGAAGAGTGGACTTCTAGAAGGGAAGGTAGATTGTCCTCTAATGTGCCTCTAAACTGGAAGTTATTTTGCAAGAATCTTTACAAGTCTCATGTTTAATCCTTTTATTTTAAAGATGAAAGATTCTGCAGATGAGGAAACAAATATCCTGGCAGGGGAGAGAGTAGAAAGAGGACTGGAAAATGCCCCTAACAGAAGATGAGAGAGAGACTCGGCTATACGTTGTCTTTGTTTTAATGAAAACATTACCCAACAAAAACATTTTCCTTCCCACTCTCACCCCCACCACAGAAGAGCCGTCATGCCCCGTATTTGGAATTCGGGGAGAGCCAGGCCTCATTTGAGGATAAGGCCAGATTCCATCTCTGCTTTGGGGGAAAGTAAGTAAATCCGAGTGCCAGAGGGCCGTGGTATTTATGGTGAATATATGGATACTGTATGTTCCTCCTTGTCATCATTTATTCAACAGCCCCTGATGTCCTGGAGCTGGTGCTGTGCCCATCAGAAATCTGACTCTAGTTTTCTTCTGCCTGTTTTCCCTTTTGCAAATGTATAGGCATTCAGCTTTAATCAAGTAGGCTTTTAATCTGTGATCTGTAATGGGCAAGACTGAAGTCATGGGGAGGATTTTAAGTAACTAATCTCTTAAGACATTCAGAGCCTAATCTTCCCCAGCCGGGGAGCATCCTGCCTGCATCCGAGAGATTTGCCAGGTTCTGCAAAGGAAGCAGGACAGGCCCTCGGCATCCTTCGGAGAGACTGTCGTTGGCGACAGGTTTTTGTTTTGGGTATGGGGACGGGGCCTGCTGATCACTTGCCATGTCAGGAGAGCGCAAGACTCTCCACGAATGTGACCAGTATGTTTCTAAATCTCTGGTGCTGGTGACAGGGAACAGTGACAGGCCAGGAATGCATGAAGATGCTGTTCAGGCTCTTTGAAGTCTCTGCAGTATGTGCTTTTAGGGAGATGCTGGGAAATAGATACGAGGCCTGCGGCTCAGTGGCCTTCACCAGCATGTTCCTTTAAATTACGTCAGGCCTATCAAAAGATCAGGGGCGCAGGGCCTGAAATTTTCATTTGCTTTTCTCATAATTTGAAAATGACTTCATAGACGTGCTGTCCATTTCTGAATTGGATTGCAGTCGCCCTTCAGGTTGTCATTTCTTTATTTTCTATTTCTACCCACCTTTTGTTATTAGCTCAGGTTCCTGCTACCAAAAGTGTCCTGCCAAAGACTTTGGAAGATGTTCTAAGTGTAGCCTTTGATGCTTTCTCTCTATATAATGGTACAGTCTGTAACACTGCAGACGAATGAGGAGGCTTAGTTTGAATTAGTAAAATGTCTGAATCACCAAATGTTTTTCAAGAACTTCACTATTGGGGACGGATGTGGCTCAAATGGTTGGGCGTCCATCTCCCATATGGAGGGACCCGGGTTCGATACCCGGGACCTCCCGGTAAAAAAAAATTAAAAGCAGTGCTTTAGGGGGATGGATGTGGCTCAAATGGTTGCGCATCCGTCTCCCATACGGAGGGACCCAGGTTCGATCCCCGGGACCTCCCGGTAAAAAAAAAAAAAAAAAAAAAAAAAGAACTTCACTATTATTATTTTTTAAGTAAATACTATAAGTCAGACTAGGCTAATAGAGTGCCTAATAAAGATCCTTGGGGGATCCTGCTTTGGTAGAGAAATAAGAATGATTTGCAATTAGCGTACCAGTTGTTTTATGTAAATGGGGTTTCTGAAATACTAGATTGTGCTTGAAAATGGCTTGTTCTCCTAAGTATTTTAAATAGTCCCCATGAAACCCTGTATATGCAGGTGGTTTATATGCTGTGTAAAGACCTATTTTGCGACGACAACTCAACCTTATCAGCGATATCAGAAATTCCAAAGTCCATAATCCCCCAAATTAGATAGATCACTGAGTCAAAGGCTTCCACAGCCCCTGCACATTTCCACTGTAACAGGAATTAATACATTTAACAAATACCTAATGTGTCTTTTCTATGTACTGTGTAATGTACTGTATGGAGGGAACACAACCGTCATCCTAGCAAAGGACTAGCAAAGAAGTCAAGCAGTAAAACAAGTAAATACACATATAACTCATTATAGGAGGGAAGCCAGACTGTAGTTCCAGCAGGCCAGGAACTATGTCTGGGTTGTCTGTCGTCATGTCCCAAGCGCCTCCTTAGCCTATGGCCTGGCATAGAATAAGTATTAAGTTGAACTATATGATAATGTTTTTGTAGGTTGGATATCGGCAGTGTCATCTGGTTCAATTAATAGTTGCTCAGTAGGTACTGAATATTGAATGCATGTCGTAATCAATGAGGTCTTCCAGTGAGCTACGTTTAACAGTTTTCCTTAGCCAAGGAAATGCCAGCTGTGGTATTTGAAAAGGAATATCAATACTTCAAATAGCTGGAACTTGTGGACCTATGATATGGACATTTGGCATCAGAGAGACTTCAGAGCCTCCTGTTCGATATATTTTCTATATGGTGGTTGGTTCGTTTCCTAGCTCAGGCGGAGGCCTGTGTGTTTGGCCTCTGCACTGCTGTCAGTGGATGAGTGTTCTGGAAAGCTCAGGTGGGAGGCAAGGATAGGAGCAGGATGGCCTGAAGAGGGAGGAGAGAGGTATCAGCACAACTGAAGGAGTCAAAGCCTGAGTGAAGGGAGCACAGTAATTTTCTAGCTCAGACCTCAAGCTCCTGTATTGATTCATTAGATTTGCATGCACCCACCACGTGCTCACTTACTTGCTAGGCACTGGCCTCAAGCTTCTACCTAAGGGGTTGTGGCCAGTCTCAGCTGAGGAGAAGGCTCCCGCTGAGAGAAGCCCCGTGCTGTGGCCTTAGGCCTACTCCCTCACATGGGAACCCTCTCTGCTAAGAACCATTCGCATCTGTTTGGATTTCATGGCTCACTTTCCAGTTTCTATGCACAAATTTCCAATTGTGTCACCTGATTTCAATGCTCTTTTCTCGCACCCACAGGATCATTTCTAGTTCAGCTCTATTCCACAGCTATCGGTTGGCATCCTCACTTGCCAGCACAGGATGGGGATGGCAAGCGAGGAGAAACAGGAACGTGACATTGGTCCCTGCCTGTGGCAGACGTGGTTGGTTGCTACACAGTAGCCATTATTCCTGCTGGCAGAGCCCTAGGTTGGTTTGGGGGCCAACCCTCCTCTCACATGACTCAAGAAGAGGTGACTCTCCTTTTCCAGGTGCAGGATAAATGCTGGCTGATCTAAGTAGTTAGTTTAGACATGGGCATGTGACATAGTTTTGGCCAACGTGTAAGGGGAAATCTGCTGTGATGAGGATTCTGGGAATGATATCTTCTTTCTTTATAAGAAACATAGAAGAAGGGATAGTTCCTTCTTTCATGAGGTTCTTGGAAATGAAGCAGCTATCTTATCACCATGAGGAAAGCAAGTCAGTTGAGGCCGTTAGAGGGGAAAAGATGGGAAGAACCAGGGTCCTTGATGACTGAGCCACTGAAGACTGAGCATTCCTACCCCTGCACTTTTTGTCCTCATTGTTCAAGCCAGTTGAATTGGTATTTTCTACTACCTGCAGTAGAAGGCAGCGTGTATAATACACTCCCTCAAAGGAGCATAAAATAGGATTTATTCTTAGAAAACAGTACAATTCAGAGTATCATCCAAAAGTATAATATTCAGAGCCAGTGCTTGGCACTGTAGAAAGCCAGAAAGGAGAGAGAAGTGTGTTGGTAGGAAGGATTTGAGTGAGGAGATCGTGTTTGGAATGGGTCATGCAGTAGAGTTAGGGTTTGCAAAGGAAGAGCAGAAAGGCTTTCCAAGGAGATGGAATGGCATGAGCAAAACTGTGGAGACAAGAGGGACCATGACTCTGATAAGAACAATGAGATTATGTCCTGACTGATTGCAAAGGTGATTCCAGAGCATCTCAGATTGTGGGCTTACATGCCGATACTTGACTTAGGCAGGGGAGAAACTAATGAAAGTGGACCTTCGGACCAGGTTCACCAGCTCTCTCCATGGGTTCCCAGCATGTCCAGTGGCTTTCAGAGGGGAACGCCTTGGTGGCCCATATCCACTGGTGACCAGGTTGACATCTCAATCGTCCAACTAAAAGTGGAGTTTCAGAAAAAGTTCTGGATCTCCAGGCTAGAGTAAGAGCGAGGTGCCAAGTCCACTTTAAAAATCTTTCCCATTGTCAAAAGATTCAAAATATGCCTTTTCTTTAAGGTTTAGGACTTAGGAGCTAGAGTTTATTTATTTATTTTTTTACCGGGAGGTCCCGGGGATCGAACCCGGGTCCCTCCATATGGGAGACGGACGCCCAACCAGTTGAGCCACATCCGACCCCCAGGAGCTAGAGTTTAAAGCTCTTTGTAACAATGCAGTATTTATTGTGCCTGGCTGACTCACTTTATTTTCCTAAGGGCAGAGGGCTCTGAGTCAGTGCTGGGAGGCATTTGGCATCTGGTTTTCATCAGGCAGCAAGTAAAAGTGCAGATGCTGAATCTGAGCTTGCTTTAAACAAAGCAGTGTTAGACGCCAGGAAGGGGCATTTTTGCAGGGTCTCTCCTCCTGTTTTGTGTGTGATGCCCGGGTGTCCTGTTTCTTGTCTGACAGAATACCTTGACTCCATAAATGCCCAGAAGAAAACCCTTCAGACTTGGGAGATGACAGGCATTGGCTCTTCTGGGCTTTTCTTTTATGAGTTTGAAAATTTGGACAGCGATGGGACTATTTCTCTGTCCAATGGAAAGTTGACATTCTTATTTTTCCTCCACTTTCAACAAAATAGGGGTATCATAAATATTTGTTGATGTTTTATACCTAATAGCCACTCTTTATTTTACCCACTGCTCTCCCTGCTTCCTTCTTTGCTTCATCAGTCAGCCCATCCTTTCATTTGTCTGTCTGTCCGTCCAGCCATCTATCTTCCATCCACCCATCAGTCAGTACATATTTATTATTGAGCCAGCAATACGATTTTTGAGCAAGTTAACTTTTCTAAGCTTCCTTTTTCTCATCTCTAAAACAACAGGAGGTACTCGTTAGGATTATTATGAGAATGAATTGGGGCCATCCGTGGGAAGCATGAGCACACTGTCAGGCACATAGTGAGTAAATGGTAATTGTCATTGTTCACCAGTGCCACCACCCTGGTCAGCTGACTGGCTGCAGGTTGCCTTAGACACACTGGGGCCATTTGGAGATTGGGTTTAGGCCATAGTACATACCTAGTGAGCCATAAAGGCACGACCTTTAGACCACTTGTCTGCTCCCTCGAGATACCTTGCTGTCCTTGTTTCAGTCCTGGTGAGGCCATTGTAGCTGGGCTCCAGAAATCTCTGAGCCGCTGACCACATACATTGGCCCCTGAATTTTCACCAGCCTTGGAGCATCGGCAGCTGCGAGGTGATTCCTTACCCCATTGTTTGTGTGTTACCGCCTGAGTCTCACCTGCCCTTTAGTGTCATCCTTTTTTGCCACCTGCCACACTTTTATCCCGGAATGAACTTCGGCATTTGGGAGTAAACATTTAAACATTTTTACTTCCACCCTTTCCCGGCTTCTCAAGCTCCCATTTCTGTGAGCACTGTTAGTCTCTTGCCTATTCTTTAGGGTTTCTTTGGTTTTGATTTCTTCCCCCAGTGCTTTGAGAGAGGAGCATCAATGTCATCGTGTGACCCATGCTCTGTTTGAGGGAAAGGCACTGCTTTAGTAGCTTGAGTATAAGGTAATGGTGAAATATCTAATTAGAGGTATCCTGGGGGAAGTAAGGGATTTATTGTTGGGTGATGAGCCCGGGGTAGGTTTGGGGGAGATGCCTGTATTACCTGAGTTAATATCCCTTGAGACACAGGCATCTAATGGGAAAGAAGAGGTAGGTCAGTGTCCAAGCTTTCCTGGTCTGTGGCAGTGATCCAAGAACCCGAAGGACCCAGGTTTGTTCACTCAGCTTCCTTTGCTATCTCAACTTTGCTCTCTGCCTTCCTTCGTTTTTTCACCACATACAACTCACTTGATTCTGCTCTGGCGATCTTGATTCCACATGAACGCTCTTCAACTCCACTTTCTGCCTCCCCCCACCCTCTGGGCAAATTCTCTCCTTTGCTATTCACAAGCCCAAAACTGACCCTGTCAGTGGTAAGTGTGCTGTGCAAAAAGGAACTTTTGAAGTCAAATTAGACATCATAAAGAACTGGTGCCATTCACTCCCAAGCCTTCTAAAGTTCCTAGACGTTTTTCAGATCCAGGCTGTGTTCGTCCTCACTCTCATCTTCCTCCTAAAAATAATAATAATGGCATTTAACCAGAAACTGGGCAAAGGAATCCTATGTGTCCAGGCACCAGTGACAGGGAACCACTGAAACTTGCTTTCAATAACACAGAGCCCAAGGGTTCAAACGGCAGCGGGAACAAATGGCAGTGTCTTATAAAGGAGACTTTGTCCTGCTGCAGCTAAGCTCTGTATTTAAGCTGACATTTGTTGGGAGCTGCTGAAGTTATGGGAAGGCTTTCATCTGACCCCTACTTATGGTAGAGGAAATGAGAGCCCTGGAGGCCACTGAGCACAATTGTCCAGTCAGCAGGGGCCCTGCTCTCGAGTCCCCATTTGTGCTCTGTCCACAGTGTCCCTGCAGTGGCCCATCCCCTCCCTCTAGACTGGACCCGTCCGTCCATCTGCTTTCCTGCCTGCCCCACCCAGGATACCCTCCATGTCCAGGTGTGCTTGCCTCCGTCCCTTGTCCTCTCTAGCTTTTCCGTGCTTCCCGGAGCCCTCTTCTTGGTCCCTTGACCTGTGCTGATTGCAAGGCTGTGGATCATTTAGAATCACTTATTTACCCTCAGGAAGCAGAAGTTGGCATTATTGAATTCCCTCATCTTACCAGGCGCTGGTGTTCACTCGCATTATGTGATTTCATCAATATGTGATTTCATCTCACAGTGAGGAGAGGGTTATGCAGCCCCCTTTACAGATGAGGTAATTGAGGCACAGGCAGGTTATGTGATATCTCTGCATCACAGCCAGCATGGAGTGCTTCTTTGAGCCCTAGTAAAGGAAAAGGAACCCGGTATTGTTTTTAATCTGCTTTATTGTGGTATAATTTATGTACAGCAAACTCCACCAATTTTGTGCATAGTTTGATGAGTTCTGATGAATGCAGACAGTCATGCACCCACCATCACTTCCATCACCCCAAAAAGTTCTCGTGTGCCTCTTTGCACTAGTCCCTTCCCCTTACCGCTAGGCTAAAGGCAACTATGGATGTAGTGATTTCTGTCACTACAGTTTTGCATTGTCCAGAATGTGGGGCACATAAAGTAATACAGCATTTAGCCTTTTGTCTTTCTTTTTTTTTTAGGAGGTACTGGGGATTGAACCCAGGACCTTGTACATGGGAAGCAGGTGCTTAATCACTGAGCTACATCCAGTCCCCAGTATTTAGCCTTTTGAATCTGGCATCTCTCATTCAGCATAATGCTTTCCAGATTTATGTATGTGGTTGTGTGTATCCAGTCCATTTCTTTTTATTGCTGAGTAGAATTCCATTGTGTAGATATACCATAATTTGTTTCTTCATTCACCAGTTGAAAGACACTTGGGTTGTTTCCACTCACTGGCTATTGTGCATAAAGCTGCTCTTATGTGTACAAGTCTTAGGTGAATACCTAGGAGTGGGATTGCTGGGTCATACAATGAATGTTATATTATTTTATTTTATTGCTTTTGTTTTTATTTTATTATTTTATTTTATTTTTAGGAGGTTCTGGGAATTGAACCCAGGACCTTGTACATGGGAAGCAGGCACTCATCCACTGAGCTACACCCGCTCCCCTGGGTGTACATTTAATTTCATAAGAACTTGCCAAACTGTTTTTGCAAAGTGGTCGCATCATCCCACATTCCTACCAGCAGTGTGTGAAGGAAGCCTGGTATTTTTGACTTCTAATCGGGGGCCTTTCCTGTTATATCATATCATACTTGCACTAGCCCGCTGAGTTGTTAACTGCTGACTATCATGCTCAGTTGTTCCAAGCCTGCCCCTTTTAAAGGGGATTTCTGGGAAAGTCTCAGCCTTTGGAGCCAGGAGAGATTTTCTAGAGGAAGGTGGCCTTCTGCCGATGCCAGACCCCCTACCCCCCACAGGCATTCTGCATGGCTGGCTTTTCCTCTCTGCCATCACTTTGGTTCATTATTAAAGCTCACCTGTGGCACTCCTGCTGCCCTGACAGGAACCCACTCAACCTGCAGACACTGGAACAATCTATGCTTGTGCTGCTTGCGTCCCCGTCTCCCACAGGCCCCTGCGATACTGGCTCCTGGTCAGAGCTGGGGTTGAGATGCTCTCTTGCCAGTCAAACCAGGGGCAGAAGCCCTGGGGAGATGTGGGGGAATTATGGGGCCAGTGCCTGGGGCTCCAGGAGGTTGTTGCTGCTGTGCACAGCCAGGACTGGAGTGGGCTGCTGCTTTATGGTACATATTGGGTCTGCAGCTCACTGCTCAGGGCTCTTTTTAACAAGCAAACACCTGCAGTTTCCTGCATTGCTTTCCTGTTAGGTCCCTGGTGTTTTGAAAGAGCCCAAAACAGACAGGGACACTATCAGGTTACAGTTCTGTACTAATGTGGTGTCTCGGGAAATGGAGAGACAGATTTTGAGGAACATGTGGTTGGGTTTGCTTTTTCTTTACTTGTGGCAGCATTTCCTGAGTAGGGACCCTTGATAATGAGATGCTCTTTGACAAGGGTACAGATGAAGGAAAGCACAGGTCCTTTTCCTAGAGCAGGGGTTCGTAACCTTTTTTGTTCCACGGACCCCTTTGCCAGTCAGGGGAAAACCATGGACCCCCTTCTCAGAATGTAGCGGCAGATAGTTTTATGACGCTCATGTTTTTAAATTAGACTTTAGGATTATTCAAAATCAATTTGAGCTCACGGACCCCCTGAAATCCGTGGACCCCTGGTTAAGAACCCTCTCCTAGAGGATTATTATCATAGAGTGAGAGCTCCAAGCATAAGATTATCCTGTAGCATATATACTGGTGGAGAGGCCTCACCAAATGGTTTGGAGGAGGGCGAGGCAGGGACCAGCTGGTGAACTCTGCCTGCTGGGTTGAAAAGACTCCCACACTTGGAAAAGGAACCTCTGGTTTCTTGCCCTTTCTCTGACTCGGCCTAACTTTATGATCTTGGATTAATCACCTGACCTTTCTGGACTTCAGTTTCCTCACTGGGAAGTGGAAACAGTAATCCCCATTCTGCAGCAGGGCTGGAAGGATTCAGCCATATTGAGTGTGGGAAAGCTTCCTGTACAAGTTAAAGCCCTTTTTACATACCTAACAACATGGGACCTGGCCTCGGCCCCCTCCACGAGAGTGTGCTCTGGCCAGGAAGGCAAAGCCAGGACCAGGAAGCCACCTTCTGTTCCTTAGGCCTCTTAGTGGCTTTGTCTTCATCCCAGAGGACCTGGGCACGGATAAGAGTGATTGGGGCAGGGGGGGCGGATGTGGCTCAAATGGTTGGGCGTCCGTCTGCCATATGGAGGGACCTGGGTTCGATCCCCGGCACCTCCCAGTAAAATAAAAAAAAAAAAAATATATATATATAGAAGGCACATGGGCTACCAGGCTCTGTGTGCCGGTGAGCCACCAGGCCCCGGGAGCCATGCAGCAGGATGATGACGTAACGAGAGAGGCAAGATGAGATGCTCTGAAAGCTCCTGAAGCCAGGAACCGAGGTGGCGTAGGTGGCAGAACACCTCTTTCCTACATCGGAGGTCTCCAGGACCGAATCCTGGTGAAGACTGGAGGAGAAGGATGAGAAGAGATGGCAGGAAACAAACACAGAGAATTGCCCGGCAAATGGACACAAAACAGCAAATGGGGAAGGGGGCGGTTTAAAATGGATAAAGTAAATAAATAAATCTTAAAAAAAAAAAAAAGAGTGATTGGGGCAGGCTGGTCCCCTGGGCGACTGTTGGCAAGAGATGGAGTGCCCTCTGAGCACTTCCTCCTTGCCTGCCTTGGGCTGACAGTAATAAATGCACAAAAGCGAACAGAGCCACTGACTAGCTGCTGGGAGTTGAGGACACAAAGGACTGTCAGGAGAGTGAGTCAGGGCCTCAGAAGGTCACACCATGAGTGTCCATCCTGAAGGGATTATGGGGTGACCTAGAGGCGTGAATAGAAAAGTAGGTGGGGGAATCGAATCCAGGGCTCAATTCCCGGGGCCGCCTGGTAAAAGGCAAGCTGGCCTGAGCAGAATGTTGGCCCACGTGTAGTGCTGGCGCAGCAAGATGATGCAACAAAAAAGAGACACAGAGGAGAGACAATGAGAGATGCAGCAGACCAGGGAGCTGAGGTGGTGCAAGAGATTGAGCACCTCTTTCTCACTCCAGAAAGTCCCAAGATTGGTTCCCGGTGCCGCCTAAAGAGAAGACAAGCAGACACAGAAGAACACACAGAGAGCAGACAGCGCAAAATAACGAGGGGGCGGGGGGATAAATAAATAAATAAAAATCTTAAAAAAAAAAAAAAAGTAGCTGGGATCCCAATACTTAGGGGGTTCTACCCAAGAGATCTTTTTGAAGAGGGAGAAGGTGTGGGAGGGACGAGAGCACACTGGTTGAGAGTCGGGGGGCCTGAATTCTAAGCCATTTTGTCAAGATCCAGCTGTGTGACCTTGGACAGGTTGACCTCCCTGAGTCCTTGGTTTCCTTTCATGTAAAATGAGGGATGGGACCAGATGATCAACTCCAGAGCCATTGCCAGCTTTCACATTGCATTTGAGGAATGAGGCCCGGCAAACTGATCCTGCATCAGCCCCCCAGCACCTCTTACATTTACACTGTGCTTCTAGGACCAAGTGAGCACAGATTGCTCTTTACTGCCTCTTTTGTTTCTTGACAGAAATCTCTGTGGTTAATGAATAATTGCTTGAGGGGCAGAGATTGGGGGAGAAGAGTGAAGACAGCGAGTGAAAATGGGTGGGACAAATAGATTCCACTGTGGTGAGATGATTTCGGCGTCAGTGGATGGAGAAACCTGAAAATGATTTTGCTAAGCAGTTTTTGCCGTGGGTTTGCTGGCAGGTGGCCATGACGGCGCCTGCTGACATCTGTCCCCCTGAGCTCCCAAAGCTCGTGGCGGAGCGGTGATAGATGACTCTCTGGCCAGCCTCTAACCCGGAGCAACTCCGTGTCACCGTCCGGCCACACCCCTTGATCCCAGGACACTTCAGCAGACCACCTCTGTGTTCTGAATCCCAAGCCACTGACATTTCTTCTTGTTGAAGCTTTTCCTTTTCCATACTTACTTATTGTTTTGTGCAAATCTGCTGCTTCCTAACAGCATGAGAGGAGGTTTTCTTTTTTAGCTCCCTCTCTGGTCAAATTTTGCTGTGTCCCAGATCCCACTATATATCTGTTTCTCTCGGATTTACTTTTTTTTTTTTTAATTTTTAAAATTTATTTTATTTTTTTTAGGAGGTACTGGGGATCGAACCCAGGACCTTGTACATGGGAGGCAGATACTCAACCACTGAGCTACACCTGCTCCCCTCAGGTTTATCTTTTCATATCCTGGGAGCCCTGGCCAATTCCAGTGCCTGGACCTCTTCCCTTTGAGCGTGGAGATGTCCATCTCAGAGCTTTCTTGCTCTACTACTCTGGGGACATCCAGAATTCTAGTGTTATTGCTTATAAGTACAGTTTCATTAGAAAACATACACACCTTCTCATCCATACTACAGTTGTCCCCAGATTTAAAAAATAACTACTAAAGGCCAATATATATATATATATATATATATATATATTTATTTATTTTAATAACTAAGAAAAAGGTTATTTTTTGGTAATTGGTAATTCATGCACATATTGCGGGGTATGAAAAAAATGAAATGTTCTGCATTTCCCAGTAAAATTTTATGGAACCAAAACTCGAGGGATTTTTTTCTTGGTGATTATTATATCTATAGCCATTTGGAAATCTGACAGCATTTTATTAGGGGCTTCAGTGTTGTAAAAGAGCCCTTAGAAACACTGGTTTGATGAATCACATCCCTCGCCATTCTGACTTAAATCACGGCACAATTCAAAAGCTTTCCTTTGAGCTTCCTTTTCCTTACTTGCCTTTTGTCCTCTGTTGCCTGCCAGCTCTACCATTCTGTCCATTCTGAAGTCAGCCTTCTGCTGTTTTTAGTTCTCTCCTTCTTTGGACATTTCTTTGCTCTGGATGCTGCTGCTTTTCCTTCCTTTAGTTTTTTTATTATGGAAAATCCCAAAAATATATTAAAGCGAAGAGGATTAGATAATGAGCCCCTACGCACCCATCACCCAGTTTCAACAATTATCAGCTCATGGCCAGTCTTGTTTCATCTATGCCAGGGGTTCTTAACCTTTTTGTTCCTCAGACCCCTTTGCCAGTCAGGTAAAAACCACAGACCCTTTACTAAGTGCACACTATACTGTGTATTATTTAATAAATACAGCACACCCGCACCAACACGTCCCCACAGGAATAATGTTTTGTTGAATAATGTTAATGTTTCAATTCAAGCTCATGGACCCCTTGTGAAGAACCCCTGCTCTATGCTCTTGCTCGCTTCCTGTCTTTCTTGGATTATTTTGAAGAAAAACTAAGAAACACTTACTATATTTCCTTATGTTTTTGAAAACTTGTCTCCTAAACTGCACTTGTTAGTAATGTATTTTCCCATTTAAAATTAATTCTCTGAACCACAAGGAGGTAACATTAGCCCTCATCAGATTGGTGAAAATGTCAGTCAGACAGTACCAGGAGTTGACAATGAGATAGCAGGAACACTAAACGCTGCTCTTGGGAATATAAACTGGTGCACCAGCTTTGCAGACAAACTTGAGCAGTGCCTCAGATGGTTGAAGATCCCCCTAGCTGAACACGTACCCGAGTGCTTATTGCAGGGAAAAGTTGGAAACCACTTAAATGTCACATAAATTGTGACATGCTGTCATACAATGGACTGTGAAATACAGCAACTGAAATGAATGCACTGGGGTGACGTCAACAAGGATGACTCTCGAAAATGTTTTGCCAAGTAAAAATTGCAACAGAGTGCTTACAGTGTGATACCATTTTAAACAGTTTTAAAACATGTGAAAGTCCTCTTGATTGTTTAAAAATACATGGTAAAAATATTAAAAAATGTGCAAGTAAAGGAGATGGAGCATAAATGACTACTCCTTGAGTATGGACTGTGCATAGTGATTTCCTTCTGAGAGTATAATATGGAAAGGGGGAAAAAGAGTAACTTTACAGTGGAGAAACATGACAAACACTACCTCAGCCAGGTCATCAAGGTCAACATCAAGTCATAAACCACGTTGACAGCATGTACCCTTGGTAGTATGTGATGAGAATGGCACTCTACAGACCCTGCGATCGCCCTCTCCAAGGCCCTGTTTAATTATCAGGAAAAGCAAATTCTAATAGAGGAGCATCCTACAAAATCCCTGAGCAGTTCCCCCCAAACAGTCAAGGTCATCAAAATCAAGGCAAGCCTGAGAAGCTTTCACAGCCAGGAGGAGAGAGCTAAATGTAATGGGATATCCTAGAAGGGATCCTGGAACAGCCAAAGGATGTTAGGTAAAAACTAAGGAAATCTGAATAAAGCATTGATTTAGTTAATAATAATAATGCATCAATATTAGTTCATTAATTATAACAAAGTACCATATGGATGAAAGATGTTAGTAATAAGGGAACCTGTGTGTATGTGGGGGTATATGGGAATTCTCTCTAGTCTCTGCTCAAATTTATTGGAAATCTAAAACTGTTCTAAAAAATAAAGTCTAATAAACACACACAAATGTGGAAGGGATAAATATCAAGTTCAGGGGTGGAAGGAGGCAATGGGATTGCAAAGAGTGAAAGCAGAACTTGGGCGAGCAGTGTCTGTAATGCTTTCAAATATCTAAAGCAAATATGGCAGAATATAAAGATTTGACAACCCTGGGTTGCACAGGTATTTGTCATTCTCTATACTTTGCTGTATGTTTTAAAAATGTCCTCATTAAAAAGTTAGTTCCCAGTGCTAACTAAAAACAAAACAAAAAACAAACAACAAGCAAAACAAATGAAAAAACCAACTCAGGGAAGCCTGTGTGGCTCAGTGGTTGAGCGCCAGGTTCTCACATACGAGGTCCCAGTTTCCATCCCCAGCTCCTAGTACCTAAAAAAAAAAAAAAGTTAATTTTAAAAATGTGTAACTGCCCTTCATCTTTTGATGAGCTGGAGATGGCCACTGTTGTCACGATATTGTATTATCTAGATTGAAGATAAGAAACTTGCTAGCCCATCCTGAGAAAATTCATATTTTCTCTATCTAATAATCACAATAGGTCATGCGCCCCCGAAACCTAATGGATTCCTAGAGACCCACAGCTACAAGGTATTTTCCAGACAACTTTTTATATTATGTTAATTATAATAGAATTATATAAATAGTTAGAAAAAGCCAAGTAACACAGCCCTAATGATTGGACTTAAGCTTAGGGAAGAAGCAATTGCACCTTCTTGTAGCTTTCCTTTTGGAGAAGATAAGGATAGTGTGAGAGGAGGAGGTTGCGGAAGGTGGAAGCCATCTTCCTGGCCTGTTTGCACACTGGTGGTAGATGGTGCCTTCCTCCTCCCTCTGCAGTGTGTTAACACTTGTATCCACACCTGGGGTCTGCCCCTGAGCAGGGAGGACAGCCATGGGGGAGGCAGGGGTTGGGCTGGGCTTTGGGAAGAAGAGTAGGCTTTGCATAGATAATGAAGAGGGGCTGAAAGATGAGTCCCAGGATTTGGCCAAGGCCCCAGACCCTTCAAGACCTGGCACCTACCCACCTGGGTTCACTCTGCCCTACCAGCCAGACCACACGCCTGCTCTCTCTGGGAACTCACCTTTTGTCCTCTGGCGTGGAATGATGCCCCTCCTCTTACCTGCCCCAGGGTGAGGTGTCCCTGCCCGACTCTTCCTTACTCCCCAAGACTCTGATCAAGGGGATCTCCTGGATACAGCCTCCCTGCCTTCCTAGGCAGACACCGCCTTCCCAGGCACCTTGTGCAGTCTTTTTTTTTTTAATTTTTAAAGAAGCTTTAGATTACATAAATGATCTGTAGTAATTATAGGGGGATTCCCATATACTCCAACCCTTCCACCTCCCACACTTTCCCGCTTTAACATCTTTCATTAGTGTGGTACATTTTTTACAATTGACGGACACATACTGAAGCATTGCTACTAACCATGGTCTATAGTTTGCACTATGATTTACACTTTGCACTGTACGTTTTTATAGGTTTTGACAAAATATATAATGGCCTGTATCCGTCATTGCAATGCCAATCAGAACAACTCCAGTGTCCCCAAAATGCTCCATGTTACCCCACTTCTTCCCTCTCCCTCCCCTCAGAACCTCTGGTGACCACTATCTTTATATCAATGTTACACATTCTCCCATTGCTAGAATAATAATAAGTCTACTTTAGTACATAGTTGCATTTTCCCCCTTATGTTTGTTCATTCTTCAATGTTGAGGATTTTAGGATGGTGGTGCCCACTTTGTTTCTGACTGAGAGGGAGTGTGGTCTTTTCTTATGCCTTGTCTGGTTTTGTGCCTAACTCCCTGCCTCACTCTCTTCTGGGCAGTGAAGGAAGTGGAATAGTTCACAGTACAGGTGCCACATGTGGCCCTAGGCAGGTGGCTTACTTCTTGGTGCCACTCACCTCACTTGCAACTAGGGATAAGAATAGTACCCACCTCCTATTGTTGTGAGAATTAAATGAGGTAATGTGTAAAGCATTTAGAGCAGGCCTGTCAAGACTCTGCTGTGAGAGTCAGCTGGTGCCATTATTATTTTCTTCCCTTCTTCCTCCCCTCTACCTTCCAGTTTCCTTTTCCTCCCTGTTTTAGCTCACCAACATAGGATGGGTAGAAAACTGTGAGCAGGCTAGGGGAAAACAGCAAAACCCAGTCTGGCCACATGGCAGATGCTTGGTGGGGGGGGGGGGGGGCTGGTGGGAATCAAATTGGAGTGGATTTTGGAAGGCTTGAATGCCTAGGGGAGTTTGGACTTAAGTGATTGGGAAAGTGGAATCACAAGGGGCCTTGTGTGGGGGAAGGGGATATGGTGAAAAACTGCCATATGTAGAAGACTTGTCTGGCAGTAGCTTCCTGGGTGTGGGGTGTACATGGGGGTGGGGGAGGGCAGTAAGGAGACCAGTTTTGAAACAACCCTAAACATCTTTAAGATTGGAAGGAAAAACACTTGCCTGGGTTAGGTTGGCAATATGGGAGTGGATCAGGAGAGATTCTGGTAAGAAAGGAGCAGGGCTCACTGGCTAGGTAAAGAGACAAATGAGGGGGAGGCGTGATCTTTCTTCTGAGGTTTCTAGCCAAGTAGACTGGAAGAACAGCCAAAGGAGTGAAGGCAGCAGGAATAACACATTTTTATTCTTTAAAAAAAAAAATTTATTTTTATGCGTATGAGATGGCTTAAGATTTGGCATCAAATTGGCATGTTTATTTAGTATTCCTGCTGTGGATGCCAGCAAGAGGCACTGTGAACTGATATACTCATAGGCAGGACAAGAGCAGTCCAAGTCTCTAAAGCAGGGAAATGATGTGCCCAAGCACTGTTTTCAGATTTCTCTGGCTGGATTAGGGTGCTGTTCTTGACCTCTCTGCATTTTTCAAATGGCTCTGATGAAGGCTTGATTCATAACTCATCTAGGCCATTTGAAGTCATTGACATGATTTTAAAGCAAGAAGGGACAGCCAACAGGTTGGTTGGCAAGTAAGAGATAAGACGGTCTTGAGGAGGTAGGCTGAGGATCTGGATGCAAGTGGAGCAGGGATAAATGCAAGGCTCTCAGTCCAGCTGCACAAGTGTCAGAGGGGGATGCTGTGGAAAGGCATTAAGTTTTCATTTGGCATGAATCAACCAAACACAGCTGTTTTGTCTGCACTGAAGGAAGGTTACTGTCTAGAACCAGGAAGACAAAGGTCTGCTTTGCTCTGTGCAACCCAGACCACATGTGGGGAACGGCATTCAGTTCTGGGCAGCACACTTTGGGGAAAGACAAACTGGAGCCTGTTTCTAAGAAATAGGGGAAGGAACTGAATCTGTGTCTTATGAGCAACTCATAAAGGCCTTGAGCCTTTTCAGCCTGCAGAGGGAAAGACTTGCAGACTCTCCTCTTTTCCTTACTAGATCGCAAGCTCCGTGAGGGTAAAGACTTGTATCTCTCCATAACTATAGTGCCTACTTCCATGGCTGGTGCCTAGTAAGTGCTCAGTTATGTCTATTGAATGAATTACTAAGAGATTGGGCTTGTATTCAGGACCCCTGAGCCTGATTTCAACCCAAAGTAAAGAAAAACAGATTTCTAACAGGGCTTCACCATGTGGGTGGTCTTCAGTCAGTGGAGCCGATGCATCCACCAGATAGAACGTCCACAGGTACTGGAGATTCAAGCTTAGGTGGATGGTTAGACCAGTGGGCCAAAGGACCTGCCATTCTTTGCATGAGTCAGAACTCTGGCAGAATGAAGAGTATGAGGTAGTAGACACCCAGGAGCGCAGAGATTTGTAAATGAATCTGCCAGCAAGCTTACTTGCAAGTTGCGTTTCACACGCCCCTCCCCCCACCAGCAATACTTTTTATAATTTCTGGATCAAATGCCCTAATTTGAAACAGCATCAAATAGAATTTAAGTTAATAGTGTGAAGTGCAGTCCCATCTGCTCAGCTCCATGGCCCAGTAGATCTGCGAAGCCATTTGTCACAATTTGTTTTACAGCCAGGGAGAAAAATACCTCCTGGACGCTGTCCAGAACTTGTGGAGATGCTGTCTTTGGAATGTGGAAGGAGTGGGTGGTGAGAAAGCCAGTGTGGGGCAGAAGGAGGGCCCTCTGCTGGAAAACAAGAGATAGGGTCCCAGTTTCCCCTCATCAGCTTGCTGCTGACCTTGGTAAAGTCTTGCAAGCTGTCAGACCTCCGTTGCCTGAAGTCGAAAGGTCTAAGCAGACCACAGCTTCTCCAAGGCCAGGGACTAGGCCAGGTGCTCTCATTCATTCAACTGATGTTTTTGAGCTCCTGCTCTGTGCTAGGCAGTGTTCTTCTCGAAGCCAAGGATCCAGCAGTGCCAACACACTTTCTGGTTTTAAGATCTAGGATGCTAAAAACACAGCCACCTATTTCATTAGGGTTATTTAATCCAGGCCTAAGAGCCATTTGCATGAAAACCATCCTGAGCTCAGGAAAAGTTGTCTCCAGCCTTTTTTTTTTTCCCATGCGCTGGAGGCCTCAAAGGGGAATAGGGCCAACTCAGAAATACATGGAAACCAAGCCATGATGATTTGAATAGGTGAACAGATGCTTTAAAAAGCACCTTTGACCACTGAAGGAATTGTGGAGGTGCTCCTGGGAGGGAGGGCAGGAGGCTTTGCTTGATGAGAGGCTGAGAGAGGCTATCATCAGATGGGAGGTGGTGGTGGTGGTGGTGGTGGTGGGGGATGGAATGTAAGCACTTGTAGGAGAAATGCTGGTCTTTGAGGGGGAGGTACACTGGGAAAGGGGGCACCAGAAGAATAACCAAGCTGTTCATCCCACATTTATCAGTCACCTACTGTCTGAAGCTCAGAAGGGCCCACAAAGGTGAGTTAAGGTAAGTAAGGCTCTGACTTCAGCTTCCCTAAGTCTGCTGAGGGATTCATTTCAGTGTAGTGTGGGCACACAAAGAGAGTGACTTCACTGCCCAAGGGAGTGAGGGAAGTTGCCTAGCAGAGATGACAAATGAGCAGGTCTTTACAGAGTGACTAGGAATTGGCTTGGTGTAGGGTAGAGAAAAGGGCATTCCAGGTGAAGAGATTTGGGATGCTTTGGGAATTTGCCTCTATGCTGTGGATGGAGGCCAGAGACCCCATGTAACAAAGAGTTTTTTCATTTGATTCTTGGGATGACGGGGAATATACTTCAGTACCAAAACAGATGCTGGGCATTACAGTATTTAAGGATGAGAATTCTTTTTGTGTAAGTTGTCTTAAATCTTTTATGAAATGATGTGGGTGTAAAGCAAAAAAAAAAAAAAAAAATAGTCCTTTCTGCCCTGTGTGTGTGTGTGTGAGGGTGTGATTTGGAGAGGGCGATGGGCCGGGAAGTGGCTGTTGCAGGCCCAGATGCAAAGGACTGGAGAAGGAGATGGAGCTGTGACTGCAAGAACAGAGAGGACGGAGCAGGCCTCAGAGTTATTATGAATAAGCAGAACTTAGGGACAGATCAATGAGGGTAAAATTAAGAAAGGCGAGGAGGAGAGCCTGGAAGCGAATTGGGGAAGGCAGACAACAGGGAATGTTTTGAAGAACTGGTGGTATGGGCAGACACGGTGAATTTACTTAAACAAATATCTGAAATGGATGGCTTGAGGGCTTGGTCAGGCTCAGTGTTTTCAAACCTCTAAGAAATAGGAACCTTAAGTGAGTTTGAGGTGGGGCCTAGACATATGGGACTCTACTCTTTAGTCAGGTAATCCATTTATCCAGTGCTGCCTAAAAGATCATGTCAAATCTTAGTGGCCTGAAGCTCACATCATTTATTCTCTTTTGTGATTTCTCATGGTCTGGACTTCAGGAAGGGCTTGGCTGGGAGGTTTTGGCTCAGGGTCTTTCATGTACTTGAAGTCAGATGGAGCTGAAGAGGATCTGATTCTTCCCACGTGGCCTCACGGCCTTTCCACGTGGTCACTCCTGTGGGCTCGTTTGGGCTTCCCCATAGTATGGTAGACTCCTAGCAGTCAGACAGCTCACTTGGCAGCTCAAGGTCCCAAGAGAGTGACCTAAGACATCCGGGCAGAGCTGTTTTGCCTTCTTTGACCAACTTGAAAAGTCCTAGCGTCACTTCCAGCATAGGATAAGCCCACCCAGGTTCAAGGGGGAGGAAACAGATCCCACCTCTCTATGGGAGGAGTGGCAGAATCACATTGTAAGACATGTGGTTGGGAGATAATTGTTGCAACCAACTTTGGGAAATATGCTTTGGCCCAGGTGGGGAGATGGCGTGAAGAGATGAACTCCCAAACTACATCATGATTGGTACAGGAGAGAGAGAGAGCATCACCTGAGGCTTGTTGGACAACCCGAGTTCCTGGGCAAGAGGCGGGAGGGGAGGCAGTCCGTGACTGAGGAGATGTGGGCTGAGAAGGAGGATGAAAACCAGGCCTGCTGTGGACGCTCAAAGGCGGGTATGAGGGAAGCGGCTGTGGCTCAATCAGTAGGGCTCCCGTTTACCATATGGGAGGCCCCGGGTTCGGTTCCTGGGGCCTCCTGGTGAAGGCAAGCCTGCCCGCACGGCGTGGTTAGCTGACCCAGCGAGCACAAGCAGCAAGGGGGGGATAAATGAATGAATAAATAAAATCTTTAAAAAAAAAAAAAAAAATTATATAAAAAAAAAAAAAGGCGGGTATGAATGAGTGGGACCAGGAAAGAGGTGGGTTTGGGTAGGACCATGTGGCTCTTGGGATTTTAGTTTTCTCCACCCGCTTGAACCCTTCCCCTGCATTTTTCCCCTTAGACTTTTAAACTAAATTTTACTGGGAGGAATTTTAAATTGTCTTTGTTGTTTTTATTATCCCCATGCTTTTCTTTGGGATGGCATGTATTTTTATTCATTTATTTTTGAATAGGTAATATGCACACAAATATTTCATTTAAAAGAGTATAATAGCATGTAGACAGTGAAAATTGAGTCTACTTCTCATCCCATTTCCCAGAGACCACCACTGTTACTGGGGTCACGTGTATCCTTCTGGAATATTCTCTGCCGTAGCCTCTTTGATGCCAGCGGTACACAGCGGCAGAGCTGAGCTACTGCTCCTGCTCCTTGGCTTCTGGTGTTAGCCCCCATGGCATGGAGGCCCTTCCGCAGCCAACACCCCCTCTCCAGACGGATTCTTCCCACCATCCTGAGAAGGTGGAGCCTGCAGTCTTGGCTAACCTCAGTGCTGGATTCTGTTCAAGCCCTTTCTGAACCTGCAGTTTTAAGTGATGCTTCTAATTCAAGTCAGATCCATTCCACGTTGGTTCCTCATCTTTGCTTTTTATGGTTTCTAAGTGTTCTTTTACCCGCAGGAGTATGATTCTTAAATCTTTATTCTATCACTTCCATGTACGTTTCCTTGACATAGGTGTGTGTGTGTATGCAGGGGAATCCAGGGTCTTTGAACATTGGTATCACAAAATTGCTACAATCTTAGAGCTGAAAAGTGACTTTAAGAATGGTCTGTTGGGAAGTGGCTGTGACTCAATCAGTAGGGCTCCCGTTTACCATATGGGAGGCCCCGGGTTCGGTTCCCCGGGCCTCCTGGTGAAGGCAAACCCGCCCGCACGGCGTGGTTAGCTGACCCAATGAGCACAAGCAGCAAGGGGGGATAAATGAATAAATAAATAAAATCTTTAAAAAAAAAAAAAAAGAATGGTCTGTTGTCCCCCCATTTACCTCCCTCCTTTCCCTCCTTCCTCCCTCCCTTCCTTCCTTCCCAGTTCAGTTTTAGGAGATTAAGGTCTCCCACCAAAAACAAGAAACCCCCCCAAACAACTCTGATATCCTTCCTGGAGTGGATGGTGACCTACTGAAATCCCCTAATTCCTTGGAGCAGGAGATGGGAAGTACCGGATCCAGGCTGGACAAGAATGCTCGAACCCAGGATATCCCAAACAGTTGGAGTGTGGGTGGGGACCTTGGTGCCGCGCCCAGGTCTGGGACTGGCTTCTCCTTAGCTGGCCTTCAAAGGACAGATTGCCGCTAAACTCTGCACCATACCCAGTGCGGCTCGTAGAACCAAAGGCTGTGTCTCTGCGGTGCACAGCATTGATCCATAGCATTTAAGGCATTTTTCTCTCTGATCGTCCATGGAATTCATTTCTTTGCATTGAGCCTGATAGGGATAGCTGCAGGGACGAAACTCCACTCAGGTCTCACTGTGTCTTTCTTCTGGACTGTTGCCTTAGCAAGTAAATAAAATGGCTCTCACATAAACACAGTAATGTCACCATCCCTACCCATTTTGAAAGACCCTTTAATTTCTGTTGCTTTCACTCATTCCTCACTGAAACCCCTTGTTTTTCTTGAGTTGGCTGACATTTCTATAAAATGGATTTAAACAGCAGCTCCTTTGCCCCTAAAAAGTCCCTCCATGCGCTAGGGCCATGTTCTGTTGGTTATACAGGTATAGTGAGTTAATCCTGTTGGACAAGGTCAGCTCTGAGTTAATGAGGACACTCTCTCTTTTTTTTTTTTGCCCCTAGAGCACAGATTCCCTTTAATGTCCTTCCTAAGTTTGGGGAGACAGAAATATATGACTGAAAGTGGATTGGTGGGCAGAATTGAAAACTAATGCTTTAGCATCAAAGTGCCCATTTGGTGCCCTCCAGGTTTGCTTTCTTTGCCGCTGCTAGATTGCACATTGAAGGCTCCTCATTCAGTATGCTGTGCAGTTAGCTATTCAGCAGTGATCTTGAAAGTGGGTCTTGAGATGCTGCTTAAATCCGGGAGAACATGTCACCATCGGATGACAGGCTACTGCTGAGAGAGGCTGGCAACACCCCTCCCCCATCACATGTGCACGCACACACACAAACACACAGATCCAGCTCATCTGGTCCTTGGCAAAAGGTAACTGATAACTCCCGAAATCAGCAGTAGATGCATTGGGAGATGTTTGGAGATGGTCAGCATTTTCTGTTTTGGATTACCACATAAGTATTTTAAACATGCAGCACTAACTAGTGATAACCTTCACAACTATATCATCAGAACCTTCATTAATGAGATTATTTTCTATTCTGACATCTTGATTGTCTTCTTAGTAAACTTAGTATATATATTTTTTAAAGATTCATTTTATTTAGTTCTCTCCACCACCACCCCTGCCACCCCCCCCCTCCCCCGTTTGCGCTCGCTGTCTGCTCTCTGTGTCTGTTAGCTATGTGCTCCCTGTGTCTGCTCGTCTTTTTTAGGAAGCGCCGGGAACCAAACCTGGGACCTCCCATGTGGGAGGGAGGTGGCCAATGGCTTGAGCCACCTCCACTCTCACTTGCTGTGTTTCCTCATTGTGTCATCTTGTTGTGTCAGCTTGCCACACCATCCCATTGCATCAGCTCGCTGTCTTGCTCATAGTCTTTAGGAGATACCAAGAACCGAACCCGGGACCTCCCATGTGGTAGGCGGGCACCTAACTGCTTGAGCCACATCTGCTTCCCCTTAGTAGACTTTTTATTGTCTTTCCAAGACTTTCATTGATTAAGTTGCTTAAGCTTAGAGTCCTTTGCTTTCCAGGAATGGGCTTTGCCCTTGGTAAACTCTGATATGCCTTGACCTTTGTGGCGAGTAAAGGCCATTTGGGAGCTGTGGGGTCTATACCTGATGGGAACTTTGAGGATTGAATGCCAGGTATTTGAACTTGGCCCTGAATTAACCATCTTGGCATCTTTGTCCAATTGATCGATGGGTTATCATGGCCTATGGAGGTACCTCTTGTCTGCTGTGTGATTATTGTTCTCTGCTTCCTCTGTGCTGCTGAGAGCTGCCTGGCTGAGATGATTTCTAACCGCATGTTGTGGGGCAGTCTTGAAAGTTAAAGAGCCCAGGGAATAGATTCTCTGTCCAAAGATGACCTCATCAACTTCCCCCAAGCCTCCCCCTCCTTTGTCCCTGTTCACTCACCCATACCTTCCCAGTCCCCAAGCCAGGACCTGGGAGTCGTCCAGACAGCTCACCCCCCACGTGCTCTTGCCTGCATTTCCTTAGCATCGCTTCTGTCAGACTGTGCCCCCCACCCCCAGGGAGCTGCTCTAGTTAGGCCCCTCAGCATTGTTAGCTGAACGCTTTGGGTTCTGGGCGTCTAGGTTCTTGGCTATGTCGCATAAAAGAATTTAAGGACACGCCTTAGGGTAAGCAAGGGATTAAAGAGTTTATTAAGAAACAAGAAAACTAGAAATGAGATAGGTATACAACTTGCGAGGTGGTTGTGGCCGTGCTACAGGGTAAGACCCGCACATGGGGCCCGGGGTTAGGCCTTTTAAGACCTTTCCTCCTCTGCCTTCATAATGTTGGGGAGGGGCCCCAGCTGTTTGCTGCTCTGATTGGTTGCCCCACCTGCTAGCTCTCAGGGGGCCAGTGGTAAGCTCTCTTGTTTGGAGGTGTCCTGGGCTTCTCCTTGACCGAAAGAGTTCTCAATGGGACCTCATGGCCAGGGTCTTTCCATGCTTTGTTCCTTAGTATCAGTCTTCCCCTCAGGAGCTTTCTGGGCGGGGTCTCAGGCCTCTGACAGGTTTCCCTGTTGTGAAGTTACTTTTTGTTATCAGTCAGTTTAGGTTTCTAATTAATAATGGCCTCCTGGAATCAGCTATTTAAGTACTTCAGTTTAGACAATGCTGTTGCAAACTCCTTATAATTAACCATAAGTTACTTTACCTTTAAATAAGCTTATTAAATTACAGTTAACAGCCAATGAAACTTATCTTTATCCATTTAAAACTCTTGTTTTAGATTCCTCATTTTGTTCTGTGAAAACTAGTCTTTTCACTTTAGGACAGATCTTTATTTCATTAAACACGAACTTACAATTTTCATCATCTTAATGACTTAATGATAATTTAATTTATTAGTATCCTATAAACCTAGGGAGATTCCATCCAAGCTAAATAAAATGGAAACAATTATGGTTTATGCAAGGAATGTTCCTTTTTCTTTCTCCACAGGAGGCTAACACCTCTTTTCTTTGATAAAATTCTAAAATTGTGAGTAACTTTAAAAAGCATGCTGACTTCTAGGTTCTGGAATATATTATAATTGTTTAATTTGTTTTGATTATAATTTAGAAAAGATCTTTCCATAGCTTTCAAGGACTTTTTCCTTTAGTTACCGAAATAAGGCTGTTATAAGATTTTTATAGAGCTCTTTAAAGAATATTCATTTGTTAATCTGATGTTACGATCCTGGTGTATGAAAATATACGCTGAACAAATAGACACAAATAGTTAGACAAACACACACAACTCACTACAGTTCTTATGATTTTCATTCTCTTAACAAAATTAGGGGGGCGGATGTGGCTCAAATGGTTGGGCGTCCGTCTGCCATATGGAGGGACCTGGGTTCGATCCCCGGGACCTCCCGGTAAAATAAAAATATATATATAGAAGGCGCATGGGCTGCCAGGCTCTGTGTGCTGCTGAGCCGTCGGGCCCCGGGAGCCATGCAGCAGGATGATGATATAACAGGGGAGAGACAAGACGAGATGCTCCGAAAGCTGCAGAAGCCAGGAGCCGAGGTGGCGCAGGCGGCAGAATAACTGTCTCCTGCATTGGAAGTCTCCAGGATCGAATCCTGGTGAAGACTGGAGGATGAGAAGAGATGGCAGGAAATAGACACAGAGAATTGCTCAGTGAATGGACACAAAACAGCAAATGGGGAAGGGGGTGTTGGTTAAAATGGATAAAATAAATAAATAAATCTTAAAAAAAAAAAAAATTAGTTTAACTATAAAATAGCATTCAAAAGATCTCTTTGAAGGCTATTTCTAATTAATTTACACTGTGACCATGCAGTTTTGCACAGGAAATTTCATTCTTTTTAGTCACTGGCTTATAACCAAATCATTCCCAATGCTTTAAAATACAATTTACAGCATTTTCCTTTACGTCAGAGTTTTGCTTATTTCCCATTTCGGCTTTGACAGACCTCGGATGAGCAACACTAATTCCAGTATTTACTCACTGAGGTCATTGAAGTCTCAGGGAAAACTGTTTTTCTTTTTTTCATGACCTGCTTTCAGAATTCTTGATGCGCAAGGTTGGAGGTCCCCCACTCCCCATCCTTAGAGATAAAATGACTCCAGCAGCCACTGGACTGGAGGAGTGGACGTCCACCCCTGAGGGCCAAGGGTTCTATGAGGCAGCAATCTCCTCAAAGTTTGTGGGGTCCCTCTGGGCGCTTGCCCAGAGTAAGTAAATGGAGTCCACACCTGAATAATCATGAGGGAAAGCAGGGTTATTAATGCCAGTAGAAGGACAGGAGTCAGGGGTATCTTAAATTTGCCTTCCCCTGAGCCACAGGGGAACAGAAGTTTCCATGGATTCAAATAGGGGAGAATAGAGTAGTTATGATTACAAAGGTGAGCAAGTACACCCAAGGGTATGGCCAGTCCTGAAATAACCATAAGCAAAGGCAAACTCAGTTTAGAATTACCATCACAGTAGTAGGTCTAGGGGAGAAGCTAGTCTTAAAGTGACCATAATCAGGGAAGCGGCTGTGGCTCAATCAGTAGGGCTCCCGTTTACCGTATGAGAGGCCCCGGGTTCGGTTCCCGGGGCCTCCTGGTGAAGGCAAGCCCGCCCGCACGGCGTGGTTAGCTGACCCAGCGAGCACAAGCAGCAAGGGGGGGATAAATGAATAAATAAATAAAATCTTTAAAGAAAAAACAAAAAAAAAAACAAATAAAGTGACCATAATCAAAGGTAAATTCAGTTTATAATTACCATTACTATAGCAAGCACATGCAAGGGTGAGGCTACACTTGAAATAACCATTAACAAAGATATATTAGTCCAAGATTACCATCACAATAGTAGGTGTAGGCTAAATCCCACCCAGTTACAGCAATTTCAGCTTTTGCTGTTTTTTATAATGATCTTAACTCTTAGTTGCAGTTTCTAGTAAGTTTTCACTTTAAAGCAATTTGGACACTTTCTTTTATTAACTAAGCAACTAAAACAGTTTTATTTATTTATTTATTTATTTTTTTACTGGGAGGTACCGGGGATCGAACCCCCATCTCTCCATATGGTAGATGGACGCCGAACCTCTTGAGCCACATCCGTTTCCCCTAAAACAGTTTTATTAATAACAACGTTGCTAAGTTTTCCTGCTTTTCTAGAGGCTGAACTAAAATACATCAAATTCAATTGCAAGATAGTATTGACATTTAAAGACTCATTTTTAGGTTACCTTTTACTGTTACCCAGTTTGTAACAGGCAAATCCCAGATCTGATTTTCGAGTTCCTAGGCACAAGCAGACTGATAAAGTAAGCACAGATTTGAACAGAAGAGAGAATTTTACACACTTGGCATAGGGAAAGGCCTGACGGAAGCCATTCTCCAGTAACTTTCTAATCTTAATTGATGGCTAATGAGGAGGCCTCCTCTTCTAGATCTTGATTCCCCATACATTCCCCCTATTAGGCATAACCAAGGCTAGCGAGGTCCAGAGTGGCAGGTTAGGTCCGAGTAAAGTGGCTCCCATGTTAATTAAGAAATTAATGATCTTACCTGCCATGTCAAGGGTCACCTGAGGCTGCTCCTGGTTGATGGTTCATGCATGGCTTCAGGCCCCTTCCATCCTCCCCTGGCACAAGGCCCTGTCAGATTGGGGGGTGAGGCAGCTTGGGGCCAGGTTCTTGCTGACAGGGAGCCTGGATTTGGGCGGCCCCGATATGCTGGTGCCTTTAATGGTGGCAGCTAAAAGGTGAGCCTATCCTGGACCCTGTGCCTACCTCTCCTTACTTTCTCCATCTTGGTGGTCTCGATTGTTGAAAACTGAGAAGGCTGTTGCTAAAAGGGAGTTAATGGAAGTTTGGGGGTCCAGGGAAAGTTTTTTTGCAGCTTCCTATGGATATCTGAGGCAGACTGCCTAATAAAGTGAGTTCCTAGGAGGATCTGTCCTTCTCTAGAATCAGGAACTACTAGAGGTATTTTTGTTGCCTCTACCAGCTTTCCTTGAAATAAGGCTGGGTATTTCTGCCTTTGAGTAATTTCCCTGAAGCTTATAATTGACCAGTTTGGTAGTGCATTTCCTAATCCCTTTAAGGAGACATGACCATGTGGTCTCTGGCCCTCAGATCTGTCTGTCCCCTCCTTCCCCTCTTACACAGGTTTAACTGGAATTCAGGGTCCCATACAGAGGCCGCTCTTGGCCATACTGCGGCCACGTGGTGTAGCAGGAAAAGACTAGCCTCTTCCTTTTTAGATCATCAGTAGGCAGGTTGTCCCAGTTCCTGTGAAGACACCCCAATGGGGAGTCTGCTGGAATGCTAGAGAAGCCGTGCCCCTTTTTCTAGGGAGAAGTGGGAAAAAGTCTGTCAGCTAGTCCAGCATTGCAGATCCTGGCCAGACTGAATTTTTAGCCACCAAACTGAAGCTCCCAAGTTGCTAAGTCTTGGGGGGATGTTTAGAGCTGTTGCTCTGGTTCCTGGGTCCCTGAGATTGTAGAGCTCATGCCCTGGGCATTCCCTGGGCAAACTAGGACTTGGGAGATGTCTGGACCTAGGTTCTGGGCCGAAGTTGCCAGGTTGAATTTTTTTCCCTAGAAGAGGGCCTGGCTTGAAACCTTTCCTTTGGCCTACTCTTGCAGAGGTCTTAGAACAGTTGGCCGTGAGACAGGCCACTGCCAGGGACCAAATTGTGAAATTAAACCGGACATCAAGAGACACATTAAAAGCAGACTGATTGTTCTGCAGCTTACAGGCAAACAGCCTCAGGGGCCCCAGAGGTAATGGATTAACTGAAATCTCCGGGCCTCCCAGGTGCTGAGTAAGGAACAAACCTCCTGGCATGACCCAGGTTGAAAGCTTGGGGCCTCACTAACAAAACAAAAGAGGGTACAGTTGGGCTTTAATTAAAAACTCACAGTCTGGTGGGGGTCAGGGAGAGTTACCTGCCTCTTTATCTCCACGCTGGCTTGCCAAATATGTTAGAGAAATGTTCTGGGTTCTGGGTCTCCAGATTCTTGGCTATGTCGCATAAAAGAATTTAAGGACATGCCATAGGTTAGGCAAGGAAGTAAAGAGTTTATTAAGAAACAAGAAAACTAGAAATGAGATAAGTACACATCCCGAATCATGGATTGCAGGCATGCTACATGATGAGACATGCACATGGGGTCCTGGGTTAGGCCTTTTTATTTTTTATTCTTATTTTATTTTATTTTTTTAAAAGATTTATTTATTTACTTTATCCATTTTAAACCCCCCCTTCCCCATTTGCTGTTTTTGTGTCCATTCGCTGGGCAATTCTTCGTGTCTGTTTCCTGCCATCCCTTCTCATCCTCCTCCTCCAGTCTTTACCAGGATTCGATCCTGGAGACCTCTGATGTAGGAGAGAGGTATTCTGCCAAGGGTTAGGCCTTTTAAAGCCTTTCCTCTTTTTTCCTAATGTTGGGGAAGGGTCCCAGCTGTTTGCTGTTCTGATCGGTTGCCCCACCTGTTAGCTCTCCGGGCCAATGCCAATGGTGAGCCCTTTGGTTTGGAATTATCCAGGGCTCCCCCTTGACTTCGGAAAGGGTTCCAAATGGGACCTCCTGGCCGGGGTCTTTCCGACTTTGTTCTTTAGTAGCTGTCTTCCTTTCAGGGGGTTTCTGGGTGGGGTCTCATGGCCATGTTCTCTGCCAGGTCCCAGCTGTTTTCTTCTTTCCCTATACTAACCTACCTCAGCATCAGTTCAGGAATCTTCTGCCTGAGCACCTTTCCCATCACTCCTGCCAGGACCATCTTCCCAAGACATGATCCAGAGTCATAATCCCTTTCTCACACCTCTCAACAGCTCTCTATTGCCATGGGCTGGAGCGCCACCCTACTCTGGCTCCTTTCTGCTGCTTCATCTTTGTCTTCCTTCCCTCATCCATGTACCCCTGCATACAGACCCAATAGCAAACTGTTACAGTTCTCTGGACCCTGCATATACTTAGGCTACCTTCTGCATGAGGTCCTGCATCACTGCTTTCCTTCTTTCCCCCTCCCCCCAGCAGAAATACCTACTCATCATTAAAACCTGGCACAAGGAACTTTTCTTCTGGGAAGCATTTCCAGATTCCCCATGGTTAGAGGGACCCCTTGCTTCGTGTCCTCCATGCATCCTTCATGGCTCCACAAGCACTCTGCAGCCTTCATTTGCACATCTGTCTCTTCCTAGACCATGAGGGTCTGGATCTTGTCATTTGTGTGCCTGGAAAAGAAGAGGCCCCATAAATATTTGTGGAGTGAAAGGAAAAGGAGCCTGGAGTCAGAGATTTTGGGTTCTGGTGTTGGCTCTGCATCTCACTGTGATGCTTAATTTCTCTGAGCCTCAGTTTGCTCCTCTGTGAAATGGGCACAGTATACTTACCTCACAAGATGACTGCAAAGTTAAAATAAGACACTGTGAAAATGCTAGTATCATGCCGATTTGGCTAGTGCCTAGAATTTTTCTGATGATAACCAGAGAGAAAGCCTCAATTTCAGGATCATGTATTTCATTACCACCTTCTATCTTTTGTCTCCTTCCAAAGAGGTTTCTTCATCTAACCCCTAATTAAGAGGGTGTGCCTAGAGGAGTGTCTCACAGCATCTGGACTGGGTTTGCCACCAGGGACAGAGCTTTTTTTTTTTTTTAGGATGTACTGGGGATTGAACCTGGGACCTCATACATGGGAAGCAGGCACTCAAACCACTGAGCTACATCCACTCCCCAGGACAGAGGCTTTTGAACCCTCTTTGCTTTGTCAGACAATCCAGCAAGTGTTCAAAACCCAAATCCTGAAATCTCTGTTCCTCAAAGGTTTCTCTGAGGCCTGGGGTGGCGGGACCCATTTTTGCTCTCGGTTGGGATTCACAAAGAGCCCTGTGCTGTGTATCACGTCTTTGGCCCTGTGTAGGTCAGAAACTTTTCCCAGACCTACATGCTGATGCTGAATTTCTGCTTTCTCAGGAGTCCTCAAGCCATCTGTCATTCAGGCACCTTCTTGGTCACCTGGAAGGATGCTTTTCATCAGGGCTCATGGAATCTGTTGATGGTGGGCAAAGGTGTCCAATTGGAAGAAGCAAGAGTATGTATGTATTAGAGGATAAGGAAGGGATCAACATTGAATTCAAAGTTTAATAACTTAGAAAATAAGGAGTTTTTAAGGAGAGCCACTAAACAGCTTAAAGATAAAAGTAGATGAGGTCAGGCCTGTTCATCTAGCTCAAATGGAAGGCAACTGATGAACCATGTGACACTTCACACATCTGCAAGGCTCACCTGGCCTGTCAGTCCCCATTGGATTTTGCCACTATTTTTTCTCCCAACCCCTTTGCTGTTTCACATCAGCGCCCTTGCCACGATCCCCACTCCCCTTGGACACCCTCTTCTCCACTCACACTACCTCTGATTCATCTTCACCAGAATATTCACCCTTCTCTGACTTCTTTGGGGTCAAGGGTGGGGGCAAAGTGGTAGTCTGAGAAATTGCTTATGATTTTTTGCCCTAATGACAAAAGCAAACCATGCAGAATACAGAATACTTAGAAAACACAAAGTGCAAAGAAAAGGTATTAACTTACCACCCTGTAATATAATGAAAAACTTGACTGGTCTTTATTCCCAGTTCCTGAGAGGTAACCTCTAAATCGGGGGTTCTTAACCAGGAGTCCATGGACCCCCAAGGGGTCCGTGGAAAGATTTCAGGGGGTCTGTGAGTTTGAATTGAAAAAAAAAAAAAATCAATTTATTACCTTTATTTTCTCTGACCTCTAACTGAAATCTAGCATTTCCTTTACTTATGAATGTATGCAATAAACAAATTATAGTAGTATTTATTTCACCTGACTGGCAAAGGGGTCCGTGGAACAAAAAAGGTTAAAGGCCCCTGCTCTATATCTTTGGTATTTCCTGTGGTAGGAGTGTCCTGGTGGGCCCTGTGGCCCACCTGAAAGTTCATGTGCTGAGGGAATGACAGGGTGGGGCTGGCCACACCTGCTGTCTTAGGGTAGGGGGCTGGCCTCACTAGAAAGACCAACCAGGGCATTAAGGGGTTGGGGCCTTGAGCCACCTCATATTAGCTCGACCTCCCTGACCTCTGGGATGGGAAGGGGGTGGGACTGGAGATGGAGTTCAACCACGTGTCCATTGATTCCATCAGTCATGTCTATGTAATACAACCATATTTAAACTTGGGACACTCGGATCTCGAGTGAGCTTCCATGCTTGGATTGGTAGGCTATATCTCCGTGCCAGGACTATGATGCCTTTTGACACCACATGGAGGGGACACAGAAACTTTTTCCAGACCTCATCCAATGGGTCTTTTCTTTTGGCTTCCTCTTATGTGTATCCATTTTACTATACTAAAACTATAATCCTAAGTACAGCATTTTCAGTGAGTTCTGTGAGTCATTCCAGCAAATTATCCAACCTCAGGGATTTGATGGGAACCCCCGAATTTGGAGCTAGTTGGTCAGAAGTGTGGGAAACTTGGGCCCCCAAACTTGCAACTGGTGCCCAAAGGACAATCTTGTAGAGACTTGTCCTTACCCTGTAGAGTTTGGCCTAACTCTGGGTAGTTAGAGCCAGAATTGAATTGAGTTACTGTAATCTTAGCAGTTGGTGGCAGAAGCTTTCAGAAATTGATAGAAGTTTTTGCAACCATTATACACCCTTTAACATTTCTCATATCTTAGCCTAATACTTTTTACAAACAGAGGTGTGTGGGAGTGTGTGTGAGTGTTTTTCTTTACAAAGATGCTTTCAAACCCTTTTATAGCCTTTTTTTTTCAAACATGATAATGTGTTTTCAACATTTTTAGGTGTTCATAAATATTTTTCTTTGTGATTTTTTTAATGACTGCTTAATATTTCACCACATGAGGAAGTACAGTAATTTACTTAATTGGTTCACTGTCAGTGGGTCTCTGTCTGCTTTGGTGAGCTCCCACCACCCCCAAGCTATTTTGTTCATTCTTCTAGCTTTCTCCCTAGCATAGCTCCAGGCCTCTTCTGACTCTGACAGATCTCCAGTCTTCCTTCACGCCTTGCTGAGCCTCTCTCCCCACTTCTGGTCTCTGGGTTCCTGCAGAATTCCTCTGTCTCTGTCTCTAGGATTCTGTTTTGTGCTTCTGTGAGACTTAGGTGTCTGTGCCCTCTCAGGCCTCTAGTGAGAATGGGCAGGTTCCACCTGCTCACTGTCTTGTTCATAGCCAGTGCTGAAAGCATGTTTCTTGAATTGAATTGAAAAACTCCACACATGAAGGCAAAGTGCTGGGGACTGTACCACCCAAGGTGAAAGTCAAACTGGGAGAGAAGGAATGGCCTTGGATTTGTTGTTATAAGTAACAGCCATTCAGATGGTTGGGAACCCCCAGAAGCAGTGCCAGTGTGCTCAGCTATTTATTTCTTGTGGAGTGTAGATGTTCGGGCTTTATGTATGTGCTAGACAGGTTTCAGGGTGCCTGCCTGCCCACACCTGGGGCAGGCGGAATCCCACCTATAGACCCTGCTGCCCTAGGTGGTCGTATGCCGGGTAAGGTAATACAGATACCCATCTGGTTCAAGTCTGTCTGGACTTGGGCAGGTGAAATGCATATCATAAATGGCCCTGAAATCGACAACACTAGGGGTCTGTGTTTTTTTTTTTTTTTTTTAAGGAGTTCAGCCAATGTGATTGCTGTCTGGGGAATTTACACCAAAAGCCGTATTGGAGAGTTGCTGGTGAGTGTGGCAGCATCAGTAGGCATATGTGAGCTGAAGTTTTGGAGCGCAGAAACTGGCCAAGCAAAGGAAAGAGCAGAGCGGAGCTGACCTGGGTCATGAAGCTTTTGCGGTTCTTTCCTTCCGTGACTTGCAGGGCTGTGATTCATACCCTTGGGTTGCTCTGAAATTCCACTGTCTTTTCATTCTCCACCGCCCCTCCCCCCTCCACTCTTGAGCTCATGGAGTGGGTCTCTGCTTCTTTTTTTTTTTTTTTTCTTCACTTCTCACCCATTCTGTGACTTCCAGAATGACACTTTATCATAGATAGTAAAACAAAACAGAAAAAAATAAATATCATAGATAGCATGTGATGTGCTTTTCTGAAAGGGGACAAGCTTCTGGGAGGAGTGCCACCCACTCCCCGCCCCCACATTGTTATGCTGATAACTATACTTCACACTTTAAACATTTATGCATGTAAAATGTGTCCTGGAACCCCTGCCAAGAGACATAAACAGCATGGGCCCTGCCCTTGGGGCTCCTGGTCTAATGAACTGGGGACTTCAGCCACAGGGATAAGATTGTGAGTCAACAGTGTCTGCCAGAGGGACATTTGAGTGCCAAGGAGCCCAGGGAAGCCTTTCCCCATGAAACACAAACAGAGCCTTGAGTTCTCAGGTCTCACTGGGCTGGGGGCTTCCAGCCAGTGGGTACAAAACCTGCAGAGGTGGGGAAGGCACCTCCAGCCCCAGGCTCTGGAGCCCAGGGGGAAGGGAGGATGGACCTGAGTGGGGGGGCCCTGGGATCCAGGAACCCCATGGGTCAGGCCGACAAGGCTGAAGGGCATGTGTCACTGTCCATCATCCTCCCTCATTGGTGCCAAGGCTTCTGCCCCCAGGGTGGGAGTGAAACTGGTATCCTGATGTGCCTAGCCAGGGGCGAGGGGTGCTTCTGAGCCATCTGGAGGCCTGGGCTTCCTCTCCATGAGACTGGATATCTGGAAACCTCTTGCATTGTGGCAGGAGTCCTGGTCAGATGGTGGAGGTGGCCCCATGGGGTCAGGCTCTTTGGAAGTTCAGCTCCAACTCCCTCCCTTTGCAAGCACCCCACCGTCCATTAGGAAGGCCCAGGACACAGCTCCGCGGCCGGACGCCCCATCCGCCTGGGGCCGTAGCGGGGTCCTTGGCCCGCCATCCGCCACCTGCCACCGTCACCCCATCGTCCCAACCCATACGACCCTGGACCTCGTGGCCTGTCTCTGCTTCTTGTGATCATCCAAGCTGACCTCCCAGAGGCTAGCCACGTGTAAGAGGGGGTGGTGCTGATGGAGGAGGGTAGCTAGCTCTGCCCCTAGCCCCGCTGCTCCCATTACTGTCCTGTGCAGACTGCCCCAGCTCCCAGGAAGCTGGCTCAGAACCCGTGGTATCAAATGTGAGAGTTCAGGGCTTTTTCTCACCCCAGAGAAGTGGATACTTGGAGCCACTTACCTGCTTGACCCATTGGCTCATTCACTTATTCATCCTGTAGTGTTTAATTAAGCATCAAATAAGTGCCAAGCCCTGAGTCAGGCTCTGGAGAGACACAGTTTGTAACAGTTGCTCAAAGTTGGGTGATTCCACCACTGAGTGGGTCCACAGCACTGCCTTCAGAAGACCAGAGGACCTTCTTGGAGAAGGCTTTGGCTGGAGCTGGGCGAAGAAGAGCATTCGTGTTTTGCCTAAGAAGTGCTTTCTGAAGTAGAAAGGCGAGGGGCTGTGAGCTGGGGTCGGAAACTGCTCTGAGGTTCCTTTTTTTTTTTTTTGAGTTATTAGGGCTGGGGATTGAACCCAGGACCGCCTATGAGGGAAGCCGGCACTCAACCACTAAGCCACATTGGCTCCCCTGGTTGGTTTTCTCGTTTGTTTGCTTGTTGTTTATTTATTTTTTTTGTTTTTAAGGAGGTACCGGGAACCAAACCTGGGAGGGAAGCAGGTGCTCAACCGCTCGAGCCACATCTGCTCCCCCTGAGGTTCCTTTGAAGACCACCTGACTCCAAACCCATGGATTCTGTGGCGGCTGGGCAGCCCCCATTTTCTAGCTTTGTAATTGCACAGCTTGGGTGTTGGGAGTGAACAGGGGGCTTTATGTCCAGGGACACGGCAGAACAACTTCTCATGAGCTTCCTGAAACCTTGCTGGCTACTCCTTGCTCTCCAGGTGCTCCTGAAGCCTCCCGAGAAGCTCCAGCGTGGTCCTCTCCATTCCTCAGCTTGGGTGAGGTCCTTGGTGAGCTGCTATCCTGGTGCTGCCTGAAGAAGGATTTTTCAGGCAACCCTTGGACATACCTTCTTCGCGAGCCATGAGAGCATTGGAAGGGACCCAGACAAACCCGGGAGCAGGAACTGGAAGGACCCAGGCATGACAGGAGCTGAGGTGTCCTCAGCTCAGTCAGGAGTGCTAGTCCTCCTGTGGGAGGGCAGCAGCGGTCAGTAAAGAGACTGTCCTGACATGCAGCTGACACCGTACTACCAGGCTGAGAGTCCTGAGAAACTGGGGTATCTGAGGCCTAGAAATAAAGCTTAAAATAATAGCAGGAGTATCAGTTGTAAAATGTATACTTGAGAGAAGGAATGAGGCATTTGCTGATTCTGAGCATTGGTCTCTTTGCTGGAACACTCTCCAAGCTTGTGGTTCACTAAGTCCCTAGACTGAGCAGAGGGAGTTGTGCCACAAGGCTGCCCTCTTAAAAAAATCAGCCTGACACTCAACCCATTTCCAATTATCTTTGAAGCTGGATGGAAAGAAACAGTGGTCAGGAGATCTAGTATAATTACATAGGGAAAGCATTCACAGGCAAGTCATCTGATTCCATCTTCTTATGTTTTCCCCTGTAGAGAACAGAAGGCAAATACTGATACTTGCATCCAATTATAACCATTTTCCATTGGATTTTGCTGCCTCACGTCCTGGTGGAGCTGGGAAAAGGCTCTGTTACCATGACCATGGCTTAGGTCAGGGTGCATGGCTCCGCCTTGCTGCCTTTCCTTCCAGATGCTTCTTTCTTGCTATCCTTGAGTGTGTGTGGGGGTAAGGAATATGAGAGGGTGGGTAGGACCCGAGAGGAGTCACAGAGATAGAACAGGGGCAGTGTGGCTTTTTGGGCTGGTCCTAGTGCCAAGTTTGGGAGACAAAGGAGCCATGGACATCCTGAAAGTGACAAGGTCTTCCTTGTGATTTATTTATATTTTAATTTTTTTTTAAAGCAGGTACCAGGGATCAAACCTGGGACCTTGTACATGGGAAGCAGGCACTCAACTACTTGAGCTACGTCTGTTCCCATGCCTTTTTTTGGAGGTACTGGGAATTGAACCTGGAACCTTGTGCATGGGAGGCAGGTGCTCAACTACCGAGCTACTTCTGCTTTCCTTTTCATTGTGATATAAATGGTCATGGAGAGAGAAGCTGGAGGATTGTATAAATTCAGGTGAGGAAAGGACAACAGGTCAGAGGTATATGAAAAGAGAAGGACTTGTTGGTATTAGCAAAAAAAAAAAAAAAATTAGAAATAATTTCAATTTCCATCAATATGGGAATAAAATATAGTATAATCATATAATGGAATGCTATGTGGCTGTACAAAAGGAAAGGACTAGAACTATATTCAGTCTCAAAAACAATGAGGTGGAAAACCAAAGAACATAATTCTGCCTATGGGATGATAACATTTGTGGTGAAAATGCTGAACAGTGTTTTCAGTGGTTACATATATCTAGAAGTATTTTTTAAAATGGTTTGGAGTGGAGCAGATGTGGCTCAAGCAGTTGGGTACCTGCCTCCCATATGGGTGGGGGGTGGTCTCTGGTTCGGTTCCCAGTACCTCCTAAAGAAGGCGAGCAGACACAATGCACAGACACAATGAGCAGGGAGCGAATGTGGCTCAAGCGGTTGGGTACCCGCCTCCCACACGAGAGGGCTCAGATTCAGATCCTGGTACCTCCTAAAGAAGATGAGTAGACACAATGAGCAGACACAGTGAGCAGACAATGAGCAGACACAGTGAGCACACAATAAGCAGATAAAATGAGGAAGCCATCTGTGAGGGAAGAGGAAATGAAGGTGATTAAAAAAAAAAGAAAAAAAAGGTTTGGAGTGATACATTCCTAAATCATAGTGTCAGTCTCTGGGAAGTGAGGAGGGAATTAGGATTGGAGGGAGGTGTGGTAGAAGAGCTCAAAAGGCTTGTAAGATTCTAATTTTTAAAAGAATTAAAATATTCTAATTTAAGTAAATATTATAAACATTATAATGTTTAAAACATTTCTCATGTCAGGATTTGCCCTCAGAGTTTAGCAGTCCTCCAAGAAGGCAATTTCAAGTTTTAGTAATGAGTGAGTTAGGCAACAAGCTCAGAAATAGAGACCCAGCCCAGGGCTTCAATAGCTAAATGTCTTGATCTAGAACAATTAGACAGCCTAGTGATTGATTCAGCAGTCAGAGGGATCAAAGTCAGTGTAGAGTGAATCATTGGGTTTGAAGTCCTTTATGGCGGTTCTGTAGCTCATAGTTGCACCTTCTTAGAATTGGCATCAATAATGTAACATTTATTAATCATCGTATATAGACCAGCTCTATTTTAGGAACTGCTGGGAATTTTAAAAAAGAAAGAATGATATTTTTGCCCTTTAGCTTAAAACCAGGCCAGGCGCTCTTCCTGTCTCACTGGAATATTAATTTGGTCTCCCAGCTTCAGTCTTGACCTCTGCTCTGTCCTCCACCTGCCATCGGTGAGGATTCAAAAACACACATTGGGTCTGTCTCTTTCCTTCTCTCTGCCAGCCCCTTTCTCAACTCTGCATTTCCCAAAGGAGATGTTTGGCTCTATTAGTGGGCCTTTCTGTGCCCTTAACCGCTTAGCCTAGTTTACTCTCTTGTCATACACCAAAATGGATCTCAGCAAATTCTTCATAATCCTGGAATGCACTGCAGTGTTTTCATGTGGCATGCATTTATTTCCCCCCCTCATCTTTTGAAACCAATTCAGCTGTCACTATTTTTGTGATACCCTTTTCTGCTTAATTTCTCCTTCCTAGAGGTCTTCATGGTACACTTTGCACCTTGCTGCCAAATATATCCTATTGTATAATAATAATTAATATGTATTTCTTTTTTAAATTGATAGATGAGGATAAAACTGTCTTATTCACCCCCTCCTTCACAGTGTCTGTCCTGGTAGCCTTTCTATAATTATAATAAGTTCTCAAAAAATGTTGGTTGAATGTTTAGTTTATATTACAGTTATCGTTGCCGTGTAACAAGTAATCCCTAAACTCAGAAGCTTAAAACAAACCATTTTATCATGCTTATGGGATATGTGGGTGGGGGAATTTGGGCATGGCCCTGCAAGGATGGTTTCTCTTTGCCCCTCAATGTCTGGCATCTCAGCTGGGAAGACTCCAAGCCTGGGAGGTAGCTCACACCTGGTGACTGGACTCATCTGAAAGCTTGCTCATTCACATGGCTGGCAGTTGATGCTTGCGTTGACTGGTTGCTCTGCTGGGGCTATGCACAGGAGCACCCACTCAGGGCCTCCCCGGGTGCCTTGGGCTCCCTTATAGCGTGGCATCCTCAGGATGGTTGAGCATCTTATTTGGCAACATAGGGCACCAGCTAGCAAAGTGGAATCTGCATCATTTTTTAGGACTTAGCATTAGAAGTCACACAGTGTCACAAGCTGCCCATATTCAGAGGGAGGGGCATTAAGTTCTACCTCTTGTTAGGGGTGTGGCATAGTCACATCATAGAAGAGCATATGGGACAAGAGGTACTGCTACCGTCATGTTTGGAAAATACAGTCTGCCACAGCATGTGGGAGGAATTAGTCACTCAGCTAGAGGTATTGTAACTTACAGCTACAGCAGTTGTAAGCTTAATGTGTATTGAGCACTTATTATATGCCAGGTGCTAAGTGTTTTAAATGTAGTAACTTGTTTAATCCTTCAACAACTCTATGAAGTATATACTGCTTTACAGACGAGGAACCTGAGGCACAGAGAGACTAAGTAATCAGCTTAAGGTCCCACAGTGACCGCCTATGCTGTTATCCTCTGTGGAAGGTCAGTGATGGGGAAGATTCCAGAATTAGCTCCGTTCTTCATGTTTGCTTCTGGGTTGTGGCACTGTGCGGGGGGTTGGAGGGCAGTGGCTGTTTAAAGGAACTTTTTTTTTTTTAATGAATTCTTTTTAAAATTTACTTTATTTTTATTTTATTTATCCCCCGCTCCCCCAGGTGGTTCTCTGGTCTGTCTGCTTATTGTTTGCTCACGTTCTCCAGGAGGCACTGGGAACCGAACTTGGGACCTCCCACACGGGAGGTGAGTGCCACATCCACTCCCTGTGGGCTGCAGTGTCTGCTGGCTTGTGGCATCTGCTTGTTGCAGCAGCTGTGGCATCTAGCTCATGTGACAGGTGCGGTGTCTGCTTGTCTTCTTTAGGAGGCACCAGAACCCGAACCCGGTACCTCCCACGTGGTAGGCGAGTGCCCACCTGGGTTGAGCCACATCTGCTTCCCTCAAGGGACGTTTTTGATTGAAGGAAGGACCCAGATGCAGGCCCTTGTGCTTGTGGTCTTCAGAAGTTGAGCTCAGCTGTCCCGGCTTGCCCTGTGCCATCTGGACCTTGGATGGGTTGAAAGGCCGGATGCTGACCTAGCTGGGGCCCTGTCTATTAAGTTGTGGGTGTCTCTACCCTGACTTCCTTCACTCGCCCTCTCCTTGCCTTAGGTTCTGCATCTGTAAAGTAAAAGCCCTGAGCAGCATACACCCCTCAGAGCTGTTTTGAGGGCTAAAACGAGTTACAGTGCATAAAGCGTTCAGAAGAGTGCCCAGGCACAGTCAGGGCCTGTCATGTGCAGCCACCGCTCGTTAAGGACCCCGCTTTGTGTGTCCACCTGTCCTCTGACTGGAAAGGGGTTAGAGGATCTTAGCTCACACCACTTCTTGTCCTCTCTTGATGGGAGCCTAGAAAGTGGGAATCCCCAGACATTGTCACTTGAGGTGCTGTTGCAGGCGCTTTCCTGACTGCTCTCTCGGGAAGCGCTAGGTCGCCTGGCCGCCATCTGTGCAGCACCCTGAGGCAGCGACCGCCCACACCTCGGTGGGTCAGTAGTCCCGAGGCTGTACAGATTCACTGCCATAGTCTTCAGGACCAGACCGGCAAGAAGATGCAATCAAGGTTTATCTTTACTTATCACTGATGTTCACAGAGCACATTTGCAATGAGCAGCAAACTAAGAAAGCTGTTGAGTAATGTTCTATGTCATGGAGAAAGCTGCCTAGCCCAAGGCCAGTTTCTTCTCTGCTAAATATGCCTACAGTGAAACTGACCTCATTTGGTTGTTGTGAGGATTAAATGAGATGATACAGGTAGGGCAGTGTAGGACAGTGCTGGAAGTGCTAATCATTATGATCATTTATCTTTTCATTACAAAGCAACACATTCTAGTTTATTTTTTAAAAAATGGAAAACAGAGAATAGGATGAGAAGGAGAGGAAAAGCACTGATTTTTCTCACCCTTCAGTGAGTCAGTCCAGCATCATTCATGTTTCATTTGGTTATTTTTCTAGCTACAGTTTTGTTTTTTAAACAATTTTTTTTTTTTTACTTCATATGCAATTTTGCTTTTTGACCCTACAATTGAACATTATTAATGTTCTTTTTAATGTTCTTGTACGTACAATAAAGATTTTTCCTGTGTTGAGACCGATAACTCACATGGATAGAAAAGACTTGAAATTTTAAAATATGCCTTTGTGGCTTTCACAGTAGTATTTGATCTCTAGAGTTACCTGTGAGGTTGGTATTTGGTGGGTTACGTTATTCCCATTTTATAGATAAAGACCATTACTGGTGCAGCCAGGGCCTTGTGCGAAATTCCTAACAGCTGGGTGCTGAGTGAGCTCTGATGATTGCTCAGGCCAGGACTGGAAGGGGAGCTGTGGAATGGGGAGGTAGATCCTTTTGACACTCTGACATACTCAGTCGTGAATCTTGAGCATCTAAATTGGGTCCTGTACCTAGAGATTTGGGTCCTGGAGCCCAGGCATGTCCCCCCAAATGCATGAGAAATGGGCTTTTATAGACACAGCGATGTCCTCCTGGTCACGAACTCCTGAATCATACTGTCCCTAGCCAGGTTCATCCAGGACTGGAGCACAGAGGAAGAAGTGGTAGCATCCTTAGACAGTTTTATTGGAAAACTCGTTAAGTGATATCATGCGTTTTTTGTGTGTGACACACTGGGGACTGTCAAAACTAAATCTAAGAGGATAAACCCTTGCCCACTGACCATTTATTGTCTGAAGCAGTGATTCTTAATCTTTCTCTGGGTTTTGAATCCCTTTGAGCAGGGGTTCTTAACTTTTTTTGTTCCATGGATCCCTTTGCCAGTCAGGTGAAAACCACAGACCCCTTACTAAGTCCACACTGTACTGTGCAATATTTAATAAATAGATAACACCCGCACCAACACTTGCCCACAAGAATAATGCTTTGTTGAATTTCAGTTCAAGCTCAAGGACCTCTTGTGAAGAACCCCAGCCTTTGAGAATCTTTTGAAGCTTACAGACCCTTTTTCCCAGAAAACACACACATATGCATATGGTACAATTTTGCATTCAATCTTAGGACTCCTGAGTATCTATATTAGTTATCTATCGGTGCAAAACAAATGACCCAAATTTAGCAGTTTAAATGATCTCGCACATTTCTGTGGGTCAGGAATTCAGGAGTGTCTTAACTAGTTAATTCCTGGCTCCAGGGTCTCCCTGGAGGTTGCTGTCAAGATGTCAGCTGAGGCTGAAGCCTCCTGCTGTCTTGATTGGGGCTGGAGGCTCTGCTTCCCAGGGGTGCAAGCGGACTTTCTCCTCGGGGCTGCTTGATGTCCTCACGACACGAGACTCGAGACTCGGCATTTGGCTTTCCTCAGAGTATGTGACCCGAGGGAGTGTTTGGCTTTCCTCAGAGTATGTGACCCAAGAGAGTAAGGCAGGAACCCCGATGTTTTTTTATGTCCTTGGAAGCTACACTCCATTATTTCTGCATTTCCTGTGGATCACACAGGTCAACCCCATTCAGTTTGGGAGGGGCCACTCAGGGCAAGGCTGCCAGGGAGGCCGACATCATTGGGGGCCATAAGGTCTCTGGTTACCACAGAGGGTCCGTGGATTAAGTTAAGAATCTCTAATGTCAAGATTATTATTAACAAGAGATATTTATAAAGTTCATCCCTTCAGTGAATAGTTCTCCTCCCACTACCAATCAAACATTGTATTAAGTGCTAGATTTGGAGTTGAATAAGACGCAGCCACAGCCCCCATCTTGTGTGGACTTTAAATACATAAATAAGTAATTGCAATATAATAAAAGAAGTGCATACATAACCCCATGATCCAAGAGGGAAAATGGAGGAGGGAAATACTCGCCTTTCTTTGAAGTTAGTGGATTTTGGGGGCCGTCATAGAAGTGACGTTGAGCGTGGGCCATGGTTTATCACATCTCATGGGAGAAGGGAAAGGATTGAAACATGTTTTTGCTTTTTGTGCCATGATTTTGAGTTTTTAATGGATGGAGAAGGGAGCAAAGCAGATGAAGAGGCTGCAGAATATTAAGAGGACTGCCGAGGGGCAGGGGCTTGAGGGGACAGCCTGAGGGAACACAGGAGGCTGAAGCGGCTTATCAGCCCTGGTTGCACACCAGCCACAGGCCCTCTTTCAAGGTCTGATGGAGATTTAAGGCAGCTTTTCTTAAATTGCAGCCAGGGACCACCTGTATCCATATTACCTGTGAATTCCAGGCCCCACAGAGACTTTTCGAGAATGTCTGAAGTGTGGCTTGGGAATCTGTGTTTCAGACAAGTTCCTCGAGTGATTCTTCTGCCTGGTAAAGTTTGAGATCCAATGAACTAAGGAGTTAGGGAGTGGTTCAAATCTACCATCGCTTCTCAAACTGGTGCCAAGGGGAGCGAATTTAAGGGACATGAGCAGAAGCCTAAGGAAAAATTCGCTTGCAAATAAATTTGTTTAAGCCTTGAACAAAATTAATAGGCTTCTTTTGAACAATTTGACTTCTCAGAACCATAAGTGTATGGATTTGTTTGTGAATCCCCAAAACTAGTTTAGAAAACACTCCAGTGGGTGAAGGCAGTGACTGTGGAGTGTAGAGAGTTTAGAGGGGGAAAACTGCTAAGACAGAGTTTAGTTCAGGGAGGAATAATGGACTTGAAACTAGAAGACAGGTGAGTCTGTTAAAAAGAAGAAGGTGGTTCAGCACTGCTGGAGTCCTCAGAGACATTCCTGTGACTGGGACTGAGCTCAAATCCTCCTTTGGGCACGGCCTCCAGGAGAAGGGAGGCTGACATCCCTCCACATGGTGGAAACATGGTGGGAAGATGTGTAGGAACGGCACTAGGGGAATAACCTTTGAAATGAACAAAGTCCTGGCCACCAGCATTAGGGGGGTTGGTTACTCAAATGATGGGACTGTGTAGCAGGAGCCGGTCAAATCCAGTCAGTTGTCTGTTTTTGTGTGACCTGCAAGAGCTAAGCATGTTTTTAACATTTGTAAATGGTTGGGGAAGAAATCAAAAGAAGACTAATATTTTATTAGCGGAAGGCTCTGGGTTCTGGCTTTCTAGGTTCTTGGCTTATGTCACGTAAAAGAATTTAAGGACAAGCTGTAGGGTAGGCAAGGGAGTAGTTTATTAAGAAACAAGGAAACGAAAAAAGTAGACAGTCGGAGGCATGGGCCACGGATGTGCTGCAAAATGAGACGTGCGTGTGGGGGGCCCCAGGTCAGGGCTTGTTGGAGAAAAAGGTGGCGCTCACTGGGACGCGGAGACTGATGATTGCAGGCAGGAAGTTTACTGAGAAGCTCTCCCAGCAGAGGGGGTCTGAAGAATACCCCCAGAAGGGGGAATATGAATTTATACAGTACTTTCCTAGGTGGGGAAATGATGGTCGGTGGGAGGGGGTCGGGGATCTGAGTGAGGTGCAGGGGCCGATAGGAAGCCCTACAGATGAAAATTTTCCCTTGTATGGCTAGAGGGTAGTGGATTAGGGAGTTATGTGTCCTTGGAATGCTGGAGGGGCTGGTGGTGCTTTGATATGGAGGAGGTGACGGTCTCTATCCCACTTTACGCCCATCTCCACGTATTTTCTTTGTTCAACCTTTGAGGAAGTGCCATGCCAGCACGTAGGCTGTGGGGGAAGAGGGGGTTGTCTTTCCTCAATGCATGTCAGGGGGAACTGAGTCACAGCTTGTTAATTATTGTAAACCTAGTGAGGGGGAACCTCTAACAGGGCTTTTGGAAGTCTTCTCCCTCTTCATAATGTTGGGGGAGGGACTCCAGACGTTTGCTGTTCTGATTGGTTGCCCCACCTGTCAGTTTTCAGGGGCAAATGGTCTGGCCTTTTGAGGGATGTGAGGCTTTCCCTTGACCCTGAACGGGATTATTCTCGTGGCCAGGGTCTCACGGGATCCCTCAGTAGGTTTCTGGGCGAGGTGTCATGGCAATGTTGCCTGCCGGGCCTCGGCCACCTTCCCCCTTTCACTGTACTAACCTGCCTCATTGTGATGTGAAAATTATGAAATTCAGATTTTAATATATACTGAATTCGTGTATATATTTATTTATGTATTGTCTACGGCTGCTTTTACACTACCAGGGCAGGGTTGGGTAGTTGTGACATAGACCATATGGTCTGCAAAGCCTAAAATATTAATTATTTGGCCCTTTGCAGAAAAAGTTTACCAAGCTCTGGCAAATAGTACAAGGTTTTGTATACTCTAATAACATGAAATGATACCCAAGATATATTAAGTGGAAAAAAGATCATTACAAAACAGTATGTATAGTAAAATCCTGTTTTTGCCAATTAAACTAAAAAGATGTATATGCCTAGAAAAAGGGACTGGAGAGATACTAAAATATTAACAGTTATCTTTAGATGATGGGATCGTAGTTGGTATTTATTTTATTTTGCCTTTCTGAAGTCTGTTACTTTTTTTATAGCAAAGATGTTTGTTGTTTTTTTTTTTCCTAAGGTACCGGGGAATGAACCCAGAACCTCGTATGTGGGAAGCTGGCGCTCAACCACTGAGCCACATTGGCTCCCCCGAGTTGCTTTTCTTGTTTGTTTTGCTTGATTTTTTTTTTTTTTTTTTCCAGGAGGTATCGGGACCGAACCCAGGACCTCCCATGTGGGAGGTGGGTGCTCAACCGCTTGAGCCACATCTGCTCCCAAGATGTACTGTTTTTGATTATTTTTCTTTTTAATTATAAAACTAGTACATTGCAGAGGACTGGGAGAGAGTAAAAATATAAAGAAAAAAAAAATAACCTGTAATCCCATCACCCAACATTTCTTTTTTGTTCTTTTTCAGGACTATGTATACTGGTATTGTATTATTGAGTTATACAGAACTTTAAATCTCTTCCTTTTAAATTATAGGAGTAATATTTGCTCATGTCAGAGTAATTCAAAGAGCACGAGAAGGTCTAAAATAAAATAAGTTATTTTAAAAAAACACACTTTATCTTTGCAAGGGAGGAGCCTTCTGTTCTTGGCTGTGAAGGAGGATGGGAGTGTCCACGGGCTCAGAGGAAGCCTTGGTCGGGTCGGGGACCTGATGGGAGGCAGCAACAACTCTAAGGAGGGGCGTGTACAGCAGAGGAGGGGCTGTGTACAGCAGTGGCTGCTCCAGGGAACCCAGTGGAGAGCATGGGGCAGAGGTGGGGTATTAAACTGCTGAGAAGAAAAACTTCATTTTCATATCTGTGTTGAGGTAGACTTCCTAAGAGCAGCATTATTTTCAGTGGTCACAGGCCCTCGGGGGGAGGGAAGAAAATTAAGGAAATATTTAATAAACAGGTGTCAGGTGACTGTGTGGGGTTCAAGTACAGTGTGGTATTTATTTATTTGTCAGAGCCATTTATAACTCTCTTCAGGCTTGGGCGGGGTTTTTTTTTTTTTGTTGTTGTTGTTTTGACCTGGGTGCCCTGGCTCCTTCGGGCCACTTAACACTGTTTGTCTTTCTGGGGCGGGTAATGTTTATTATCCGCTGATCAAGTGCTTTTGTGAGGTCTGGAAATAGAAAGCACTCTTGTTAATAAGCTCATTATGACAGCCAGTATCTGATGGGTCTCAGCTGCTTTCTTAGCTCATAAGTAGATAAGTGGAGAATGAAACTTCCCTAAACCAAATCAGTGCAGAAGGATGGGGCTTAAAGCTCTTGAGAGGCTTAAGTTAGGGTATGTTTAATTTGGGGACCTGGCTGATACCACGTAGACCCCTTAAAGCATTTCTTGACATTGTTACATATCAGAATCACCTGGGGAGCTTTTAAAACTCTTAATGCCCAGGCTGCACCCCAGACCAATTACATCGGGGATGGGCACTGTTTTTTGTTGTTGTTGTTTGGTTGGTATTTTTGTTTGTTCGTTTTAGGTACTAGAGCCAGGGATTGAATCTGGAACCTCGTATGTGGGAAGTGGTGCTCAACCACTGAGCCACCTCAGCTTCCCTGAGTTGTTTTTTCTTTTCGTTTGTTTTGCTTGTTGTTTTGTTTTTGTTTTTTTCAGGAGGCACTGGGAACGGAACCCGGAACCTCCCATGTGGGAGGCAGGAGCTCAACCGCTTGAGCCACATCCGCTCCCACTGTTGTTTTTTAAAGTTCCCCAGGTAATTCGCATGTACCAAGGTTGAGAAGTAGTGCCTTGAGAAAGATACTGGCTGCCGTCTTCCCTCCAGCCTTTGCAGCCGGTAGGGAGTGGTGGTTGCTTTTCTGGCCTAGAGCACTGAAATGCAAAGGAGACCTAAATTTCCTAAATTTCATTAAATTGTCTTCAAACTGTTATGCTTTCCAGGAGTCCTGCCAACGTTAGATTCAAATGTCACTATATACGTGCAAATATATTTAAGTTGTCCTAAAGAGTACACAATCAAATGTTACACACCAAATTTCAATATACTGAAAATTTACTATTGTATCTTCTCACTGATTGTAAATATAGTGAATGTCATCAACCACTAGGATGTATAAAATAAATTCACATACCACTCTGATCTCTTAACCCTGTCTCCCCCCACCCCCCATTTTTTCCCCTTTCCCTCCTTCCATTATGGGTTGGTCTCTATTTCTAGGACTTTATTTTGCTGAAGCCCAGGATGGAGTTTTGGTTTTAGGAGAAAAGGTTCTGCATAATAAAAGTTTGTAAACTATAGGGCTTCCATGTAGAGGCCCTTTTGAAGACTGTCAGTCTTGCAGGTTAGATCAGTTTGCTTCAAAGATCACCACCACCAGGGGTGGATCCACACTGGTGGATCCAATTCAGATATTTCCCTTTTTGGGTGAAGTGGGAGCTTTCAAGGAGTGGGGTGAAGGTGGTTGACTCAGAAATGGTGCCATCCTCAAGGTGCCGTTGAAATGTCCTTGAGTGGTCCTTAGCCACATCCTGTCCTCTGTGGGTCCAGAGCCATAGAAAACTCCAGCTAGAAGAGGTTTTAGCCAGCAGCTCTCCTTTCCCAGTGCGAATTGTGGACTAGGCCCAGCCCTAGGGGCTTTACAGCCCTGATCTTATTCAAGCCTTTCAGAGACTCTTGGAGGCCTACATTATTATCTCTATCCTACAGATAAGGAAACCCAGGGTCAGAGAGGTTAAGTAGCTTGGCCACTAAGTGACTAGGCCAGAAATTGGAATGCATGCCAGTCTGCTCCAAAGTACTTCTTAACTACTAGAATACACTTCCTGCCTAGAAATGACCTTACAGATGGGGAGATCAAGGTCAAGAGAGGAAAAGCAGCTTGTCCAAGATGGCACGGCCATTTCTAAATACTGGCAAAGCTGTGAACAGTGCTCACCTGCCAGGCCCAGCTGCTGCTAAGGAGGGCAGAGGAGAGCTCTCCCCTCACTCACCCCTTCTGAGGGGCTGAGGCACGACGGGTGTGCTGGCATGGGATGAGAAATTAAACTCACCTGTATCTCACCACATTTAGGTCCCACCCTCCCCCATTGGTCTGCAAGGGAATTCACGGGCAGGGCGAAGCAACCCCTTGAGACCATATCCCAGTCCCATGGCAGTAGCCCGAATCAGGGCTGTGATCCCAAGGGCAGCCTGGCATCCTCAGTCCGGTTTTGCTCCGCCCTGTCTGTTTCCACAACGTTGTCAGTTGTGGGAATCTGGGCAGCAGGGATGGGCTTCAGCCCTCGACATTCGTCTTTTGTGTGTGCTCAGCTTAAAACGGCAGCAGCCTGCAGGAGTTCGGCTTTACCTCCATTTATGGGGAAGAGCAACCAAGGAATGCTTCTCGGGATGGTGTGTGTGTGTCTTGGGGGGTGGGGAGCTACATCTAAAAATGAAGGGCACAAAGAGAACAAAAAGAAAAAAAAAACCGAAAAAGATGAAAGAGAAAAAAATAAAATAAAAAAAATGAAGAGTGCCAAAAAAAAAGGGTCCTGAGCCTCTCTCCCGCCTGCCCCCTGAACAAGGGAGAAGCATTTAATTTCTGTCAGATTGGGAGACGGTTTCTTTTGTTTTCATGTGAATTTATGCCAAGGATTTAACATTTCCTGTTCATTTTACTAAAAACTTGATAAACAGCATTAATACATAGATATAAAACTGTCTCATAAATGACAGAGGGACTAAATGATTTTCCCAAGGGTCAGCTGCTGACTAAGTAACAAAAACTCATCCTTGCAATATCAGATTCCCATATATGTAAATGAGGGACAAGGCTTTACCACGGAGTGTTTTAATTAATATTTATAAATCACAGAGCGCCGCTGAAAGGGCCAGTAAGCTATTTATATTATCATCATGCCACACAATTAATCAGCTCTCTGAAGATCGTTGCCTCATTTGCATTTTGGTTGGAGAAGTCAACGAGCATGTTGTGTGTCTCCGTCCCCACAGGTGTGGTGCCAGCACAACGGCAGGTTTCTGTCCAGGAAGGACCCTTGTACCGCACGGAGGGCTCTCACATCACCATCTGGTGCAACGTGAGTGGCTACCAGCGACCTTCCGAGCAGAATTTCCAGTGGTCCATTTACCTGCCCTCCGCTCCCGAGCGTGAGGTACAGATCGTCAGCACCATCGACTCCTCCTTCCCTTACGCCATCTATACCCAGCGCGTCCGCAGCGGCAAGATCTACGTGGAGAGGGTCCAGGGAAACTCGGCCTTACTACACATCACAGATCTCCAAGCCCGGGATGCGGGGGAGTACGAGTGCCACACGCCCAACACCGATGATCGCTATTTTGGGAGTTACAGCGCCAAGATGAACCTAGTGGGTAAGGAGATGTCGTTTTCACGTGACCAGTGCCTGACTTGATATGTTTTCAACCATACACTTGCTTTTTTTTCTTTTTAAGGTTTATTTTATTTATTTATTTCTCCCTTCTCTTCCACTGTTGTTTGCGCTCGCTCTGTTCATTGTGTGCTCTCTGTGTCTACTCGTCTTCTTTTTTTTAGGAGGCACCAGGAACCAAACCTGGGACCTCGCATGTGGGAGGGAGGAACCCAATCACTTGAGCCACCTCTGCTCCCTGCTTGTTGAGTCTCTCGTTGTGTCTTGTTGCGTCAGCTTACCACGCCAGCCCGTCACGTCAGCTAGCAGTCTTGCTTGTCTTCTTTGGGAGGCACTGGGAACCGAACCCGGAACCTTCTTTGTAGTAGGCAGGCACTCAACTCCTTGAGCCATATCTGCTTCCCATGCATTTGCTTTTAAAAAATAAACAAAAACTTCTCCAAGTGTTTTAGAGGTCAACAAGGCAGCATAAAGTGAAAGACACTTATGTGTTAACTTGTGAATAAAAGGAAACTTAAAAATGACCCAATTCAGACGCTAAGGGTTTTAGAAAAGGCTGGTCCTCCTGCTGGTGAAAGGGGATGTGTAAGTACAAGGCCAGGATGTTTGTTGTAGGTGCTTTGAATAAATGACAAAAAAGGTGAATTGTGTGACATCGGCTGGCAGGGGGATGACAGGCTTTGAACAGGCTCTGGCATGAACGGGACACTGCCGAATCTGGGAAGCATAAGGTGGTTGCAGGTCCTTGCTCGACCTTGAGTGTCCTTGGAGGGCCTTGGGCTCCATGAGAAAGGAACTAGGAACCAACTGCCTCCCTTGGCCATGACGCTCCTTCTAGGAAGCCGGGAGTGCCAGGGAAAGGCAGTCGGCAGCTTTCAGTGTGAATGGCACTGGGTACGGTGCTTGCCAAGGTGAAAGTGTTAAAGCATAAAGGCTGTTTGTTTTTCCACCCCCTTTGTAATCAGGGGATCTTGACGGTTCTTTTCTTAACAAAGTACTGTCTTCTGTTTACTTTTCTGTTCTCTGACAGCTCTTCATCCCAACAGGTGGCCTTTGAGACCTGGTTATTTCCTCCAATCCTGAGATGTGTACAGTGAGAAAACACACCCTAGTTGTGATAGAGTTGCCCTCATCGATCAGAGAGGTGCTGTCTTATCTCCTGGAAGATGTGAGGATCAGAAGAAAATTCTGGCTAAGAGACCACAGGGGAAATTGTCTCAGTTGCCTGAATCTTCTCCATACTGCAGCTCCCTTCCACTGTGACAGCTCTGACAGATGAATTATATGAAAATTAAATGAAGTTCAAAATCAGGGATGAAGGTTCTTTTCTCTAGAAAAACCGTGTTTTTAAAAGAGCTTTCCTAGAGCATTGCGTTGCTGAAGTTAGTTGGGGAATGGGTAAAGGAGAGGGGATGGCAGAAAGAGAGGAAATGAAGTAGATGTATAGATAATTAAAGCTAAAAGTTCCAGGAGCCGTTTCCATTTGAAGAGCCATCAGAAGTAAAGCCAAAGAATCTCAAAGCAATACCAAAATCAATAGCAAAATCTTATTGGGCCTAAAAAAAATTTCTTCTGACACAGTATTTTCAGGGAGATCATTTGTTATGTAAAATGAAATACAACTCACATTTTATCTGAGTGCTATTAAAATACCAAACAGGAGCGAGTGTAGCTCAAGTGCTTGAAGACCTGCTTTCCTAGTATGAGGTCCCGGGTTCGATACCCAGTACCTCCTAAAATAAAAACAAAAAAATGAGAAAACCAGCTCTTATTGGGGAGTGGGTGTAGCTCAGTGGTTGAGCACTGCTTCTCGTGTGCTAGGTTCTGAATTCAATCCCCAGTACCTCCTAAAACAACAACAACATCAGGTAAGTGCCAAAATATGCATTCCAAATCCAAACAGAAAGTTCTTTCGGTGTATGTACCATTTGGGGTTACCTGTGACTGTACATCAAAGGCTGACTCTGTTAAGGTTGCAGAAACAGTGATTCTGGTGTGGAGAGAGGGCTCAGCCTCTCTCTAAGAGTCTGTGGCTTTGTGACAGGGCATTCTTGGGACATTTCTATCTTGCAGTGATCCCTGACACCCTTCAGACCGCCGCCACGCCCCAGACTTTGCACAAAGTAGAGCAGGACCCTCTGGAGCTCAGCTGCGAGGTGGCCACGGAGACATTCCAGCACAGCCACCTGTCTGTGGCCTGGCTCCGGCAGAAAGGCAGCGAGAAGCCCGTGGAGGTCATTTCCCTGAGCCGAGATTTCGTGCTTCAGTCCAGCAGTGAATATGCCCAGAGGCAGAGCCTCGGGGAGGTGCGACTGGACAAGCTGGAGAGGACCACTTTCCGCCTCACCATCTTCCACCTGCAGCCTTCCGACCAGGGCGAGTTCTACTGTGAGGCCGCCGAGTGGATCCAGGACCCAGATGGGTCGTGGTACGCCATGACCAGAAAGCGCTCTGAGGGAACTGTGGTCAACGTGCAGCCCACCGGTCAGTGTCTTTGAGCCTCTTGTCCCTCTTCTTTACCTGGCCACCAGGGTTGCCAGACAAGGGAGGGAGTGGGAGACTTCTTTGGTGACTTCTAAAAGCACAGCAAGTTTTTGGGTGAAGTTAAATACAGACCTGCTCCAGGATCAGAGGCAGCTAGAGGATGTACAGGGCAGGGCTGAATCCCCCACTTACAGGCATGTTTTCTTTGACCTGCACGGTGTTTTAAAACTTCTTGTGGGAGCAGCTGTAGCTCAAGTGGTTGAGTGCCTGCTTCCCATTATTAGGTCCTAGGTTCGAGCCCTGGTACCTCCTAAAAAACAAAACAAATAGGCAAAAAAGCCCAGCTCTCATTGGGGAGTGGATGTAGCTCAGTGGTTGAGCATCTGCTTCCCATGTATGAGGTCCTGGGTTTGAGCCCTGGTACCTCCTAAAAACAAAACAAACAAGCCCAAAAACCAACTCTCATTGGGGAGCCGATATAGCTCAGTGGTTGAGCACCTGCTTGCCATGTACGAGGTCCTGGGTTCAATCCCTGGCACCTCCTAAATAAAAAACTTCTCTAATTAGTTAACTACTTTTTTAAAAACTGGAGATTTTACATCTCTGTTGGATGACTCTAGATTCCCATTCCCTCGTAGCCTCAGTGGCCGCCCCTTTGATGGGGTGTGCATTCTTCAGGTACCAGTCCTGTTTCATTTGTAGGAGACACTTGAGATTGAGTCCTTCATCATAAGCTACAAAATTTTGAACTAGACAAATTTTTGCTTAAATTATCATTTTTGTTACTCATACTTTTTTGGTGGTGCTTTATAATTTCCAAAATGTTTTCTCACATATGGCTTCACCAATCCCCTCAGAAGTTCTGTGAGATAAGTAGGTGGTGGGATTCCCATTTTATAGGTGAGGCTGCTGAGTACAGATGACTTCATGAGGGTCCCCAGGAGGAGTCACGGTGCATTTTGACGAGGCCTGCCCAGAGAGTACCAGGTTCCACCATAAATGTTTTCTCAAGTGAAAGATCTGAAGAAGGAGTCCCCTGAGGAGGCCTCGTGAATTGTGTTGTGCTAGAGCAATGTGATGGTGACACCAGGAAGTGAAATCCTCAGTTAAGGCCACACTGTAACTGAGATTCCCACAATCCCAGACTCCTCTCTCTGGGCTCCCCAGTCCAGCCAAGCTCCAGATCAGAGTCATAACTGTTAGCTGGCTGCCTCTGCTGGACTGGGGAGCAGTTTTCTCACCTGCTTGTCCTCTTGTTTTGGTTGGAGCGTGGTTGTTTTTGTTGGTGCCGTCATCGAGCTGCAGTAAGTGACCTGAGAGCCTTGGCTTGTGTTGATGGTCTCTCTGCTGAGTGGAGTTGTGGTTTGTGGGAGATGAGCTGGGGGAGTCTGCGGTACGTGGACCACCCCCCTTCAGGACCTGTCCCATTTGCTACAGTCATCTTGGTCTTTCCATCAGACTTCTGCCACATGGTTTTTGGTAATTCTAGAGCAGTGCTTTGGACCCACCTAACAATATAGATGCCTGGACCTCATCATAAAAGTCCTAAATTAGAGGCTGCTAGGGTGGGACCTGGAAAGCTGGAATTACAGTAGTCATCCCAGATGATGCTTATGCTTTCTACATTTTGTCAGACATGGCTCTAGAGGGCATAGGGCAGATGGGAGTCTCTGGATAGCTAATGGATGAGAAGGACTTTTCTGAGCGAGGCTGAGCTCCTGGATGGTACCACTTTATCTGCTCTGTAGGACCCAGAGCTTCTGGATCTTCTCATACTAGGACATCTATGGAAGGGGATTTATTTATTTCATGTTTATCCTTTTTTCCTTCCTGGATGGTTTTAAGATAAGCTTCAAGTGTCTGGTCCACATAGAGTTGTAATACTTTTAAATTAGGTTACATCATTTAATCTTTCTTCCTTTCTTTCCTTTCTCCCTTCCCTTCCCCTTCCCCTTCTCCTTCCCTTCCCTTTCCCTTTCTTTTCTTTCCTTCTTTTCTTTGTTTTTTACTCTATGATTCCATTTTTTATGAAGTTCAAGAATAGGCAAAAATCAACAGTAATCAGAAAGTTATTTTTTTTAATTTTTTTTACATTTTTTTAGATTATACTTTATTAATCTTCTTTATTTTAATCTTACCAAATTGGAATTAGGGCTTCTTGATTTTGCCACACAAATATATCTGTTTTAGTTTCCTGGGCTGCACAAGGAAATACCATTCAATGGTGTGCCTTAAACAATAGAAATTTATTAGTTATGATTTTGAGGCTAAAGGAAAGTCCAAATCAAGATGTTATCAAGACAATGCTTTCTCCCCGAAGACTGTGGCATTCTGGGGCTGGCTGCAGGTGATTCTTGGTCCTGAGCTTGTCATATGGCAATACACATGGTGGCCTCTCCTGGCCTCTCGGTTCTCTTCCAAGTGTCCTTGATTTCAGTGTCTTACTTCCTGTGACTTTCTCCTCTTAATTTCATTCCCCTTATAAAGTGCTCTAGTAATAGGATTAAGACCCATCCTGACTGAGGTGGGCCACATCTTAGCTGAAGTAACTCATCAAAAGGTCCTACTTCCAATGGGTCTGCACTCACAGGAATGGATTAAATTTAAGTACATGTCTTTCTGAGGTACCTACACCTTCAAACCACCACAGCACCCATTACTAAGCCAGCAAAGAGTTCTGGGGAAGCTGAAATAAAATATATTTTTTTAAAGTTAATGATGTCACTTCATGCCCCTTGCTGTTCGGGCTGTGGTTACATTCCTGACTTTGCCCTTCTCTTAGCTCATTTCCGTAAACACTTAGTGAGGCTCTCCACACGGCAGGGCCAGTGCCGGGCACTGGAGTAGTCAGTGCCGAGTGACACTTGATCCCTCCATTCAGGGAACCTGCAGACAGGAAAATCGGTGGCTAATCGAGAGTGCCGAGTGCTCCGGTAGCATCGTGCACAAAGTGCTCGGAACCCAGTAAAATGAAGTGCTCCTGCAGAAACCAGTTTTCTGTGGATGGGATAGTTGTTAAGGGAAGACAACTGACGAAGCATAAAGTCCTACTTGAAAGTCTCTGCTTCCCCAGGCAGCACTGGTTGTCTTTTGCTTTTGTAAATTTAGTCACAGACTCCATCTTCTGAAGCCCAGTGTGTGAATCCCCGTGTTGTCACTGGACATAAGGCCCTGGACCTTGGTTAGTGGCTGAACTTGGGATTGATGCAAGGCCCAGGAAAAGCTCATGGCGTAGAAATAGCAAAGAACCCAGAAGAACAGCAATGTAAGAATTGGTGTGAGGAGTAGGTCCAGTGGGGGGGGGGGGCAGAGGGGAAGGGGAGGGAAGAAGCAGAGCAGTCAGGAAAGCCAAGAGAGGAGAGTGGGTCCAGAGGCTGAAACCTGTCGGACAGGGCTGGAGAAAAGCTTTTGATTGTAACCATGGTGGGAGAGGGTCCTTGGTGACATTTGCCCGTTCAGTGAAGTGTGGGAGAAGGCCAGAAGCCAGGTTTCAGTGAGTAGAGGAGTGCGGGGGTAATGGAACAAGCATAAATCAATTTCTAGAAGTGTAATTGATTGGGTGTAGTCACAGGCAAATTGCTGTGTAGAGAAGGGAGTGGTACGCAGCAATTCTGATGTCCTCAACCTGGGGATGTGAAGGCTCACCAAGCAGGGGGCCCCCCGGGACATGAGTCTTTGGCTGCCCAAAGAAGCAAACCGTAGTTGTGGCCTGGTCAGCCCTGAGGAAATGGAAAGGTCCAAGGTTTGGGACACTTACGTGGAAGGGGTACTTTTCTGTTACTGACATTGGGCTATGAATCACTGTAATTTGGCTGAATTAGAGAGCCAGTATCTGGGAGATAAGATGGCACATTCACGTGTGGGTGTGTTCTAGGCAGACGGTGGCAAAGTTAAATCTGCTGCTTTCAATGTATGTCTTTTGGGACTAGTCTCTTACGAAGCGGAAGCAGAGGCAGCAACTTACACGTTAGAGGTGAGCCCCTGGAGTCATTACGTATAGATTGTTCCATCAGGAAGTTTGGGTACTAAAGGGAGGAGTTAGGAAGAAAAGGATGTTTGAAACAAGACTCTGAACCATGAGAGAGGGGAAGAGGTTGAGTGTCAAAAGAATGGGTGGATATAAAGCCGTGCTTGGGCTAGAAAAGAAGAGAACTGAAGCAGCTTACTCATGATTCCTATATTTTCTCAGCAAAATAATATTCTTAGTTGCTTGAAGAGTGCATGGGATAAGGGAATGAAAATTGGGCAGAGGTCTTGAAGATAGTGGTAAAGGTTTGGAAACATCCATGTAAGGAAGGCAGTCAGTCTATAAGGAGTTCAGTACTAATGGGATTTTTTCCTCAATACTCTTTAGAGGAATTTAGAGCTCGAACTGGAAGGAGGAAGCATGTGGGCAGTGGACCCATCCATAACTGCCGTTACCCCCACCCCCACCCCCAAGTTCTGTGGTTCTATTTTCTAGGACAAGGAAGTTTTCTCCAATTCTCAACTCCTCTGTCTCACACCCCACTTCCGGCGTGGGTGTCTGTGAGATATGAGAACTCTCCAGTGAAATTGGCAGTCGCGCAGCATTAGGTGGTGTGCCGTGACGCTCTTGGTGGCCATGGGCCCTCTTTGGCTCTCCACCCTCTCTTACCTGGTTCAGCACTCAGCTCTTGGAAGGGTACTTAGATTTATTGACCATTTCAGAGGCCATCTGCCTTGCAGCTGATGTAGGTACATTTTCCTAATCTAGCTGCCTAAAGATTTGGTCTGACAGATGGTAGACTGGAGAAAGGATATGGATTTACGTTTTTTCTCTGTGATTTTGTTAGGGTTTGTCTCACCTGTATTTTCAGTATTCACATGGGGGTGAGGAAAATATTTCAACATATTCATCTTTGAGTATTTATTAGGATTGGGGTCAGCACCTAGGCCACTCTGTAATTTTGTCTCACAGACCCTAGTCGAGGTAAGGCCTACATGGCTGTCGAAAATATTTTTATTTTTTATTTATTTATTTATTTTTTTTTTTTAAAGATTTTTTTAAATTTATTTATTCATTTATCCCCCCTTTGCTGCTTGTGCTCGCTGGGTCAGCTAACCACGCCATGCGGGCGGGCTTGCCTTCACCAGGAGGCCCCGGGAACCAAACCCAGGGCCTCCCATATGGTAAACGGGAGCCCCACTGATTGAGCCACAGCCGCCTCCCTCGAAAATATTTTTAATCCTGGTGCCTAAATGGAGTCGTGAGGGCATATATCAAGGCTAGACCTTTCCAATCTGCTATTTGGGTAATATTAGGAGTTCCTTACTGACCTCTGGGGGCCTAGTCTAGGGTATTATAAGGTCAAAACAGAGCACCCTATTGGTCAAGCCTGAAATAACAAACTCAGACTGTCTTGGTGTAGCTGCCTGGGTGAGCCTCTGAATTATCTCTGTGATAGTCAAGGGCTTCTCTGGCCATCAGATAACCTGGGTCTGAGTTGGATTTTTCTCTCGAGATGAGAGCTGCGGTGCCTCTCTGTTGGCAGGGTAAAGAGGGACGTGAGTAGTGGTAATGTGCCGATGCGGTTTGGTTAACCGGGACCCTCCCTCAACCAGAACGCACCCTTTTCGTTGTTTCCTCAGACAAGGAGTTTACCGTCCGGCTGGAAACGGAGAAGCGGCTGTACACGGTGGGGGAGCCGGTGGAGTTCAAGTGCATCCTCGAGGCGCAGAACATTCCTGACCGTTACTTTGCTGTCTTCTGGGCCTTCAACAGCTCCCTCATTGCCAGCATGGGGCCTAACGCCGTACCAGTCCTCAACAGCGAGTTCACCCATCGCGAGGCCTGGGGACAGCTGAAGGTGGCCAAGGAGAGTGACAGCATCTTCGTGCTGAAGATCTACCACCTCCGCCAGGAAGACAGTGGCAAGTACAACTGCCGCGTGACAGAGCGGGAGAAGACGGTCACCGGGGAGTTCATCGACAAGGAGAGCAAGCGTCCCAAGAACATCCCCATCATGGTCCTGCCCCTCAGTAAGTAGAGAGGTGCGGCTCTCTTCTCCCCTTAGTTCCCAGTTCAAAAACTAGCATCGTGTGAGGGAAATATAGGGGGCTAGAGGAGAGGGGCTGGGGGGTGGGGGACCAGGTGGAAAGCAGAGCTGGGAGAGAAACTGTGTAATCTCTCTTCCGTCTCCTCCTCGCCTGCCCACACTTAGCAATCCCCCCATTAGACAAGAGACGGGGCGTTTGCAGGCTGGAGATGGGTGTCAGCAGATCCCTGCTCTTAGCAGCTCTGTGTAAACGCCAGGGGTGCCAGCTCAGCTTGGAGGAAAACCAGGAATCCGGGGAGGCTGTTGGCTCCTGTGTGGGAATTAAGTCCCAGAAGAAAGGGGAAGATGCCTACCTTGTATTCTCTTAAGGAGAGTCGGTCTTTTCCAGAAGGATTTTAAATCATAAAGTATATTGCAGAGAAGGATTTGTCGTCGGGCTTTTGGGAGTATAGAGGTTGGCATTCCCCTAATTATCTCTTCCCCATTGAAGTTGTGTTTTTAATGTGAGTGAATGAGAACACTCAATGTCTTCCTGGGGCGCAGACTTTTGAAAAAGTTTAGCTGACTTCCGAAGCTGCTCAGGCGGGCTCTCTGGCACCTTGTAGGTTGGTGGATCTAGGGGGATCTCCAGGGACTGCCTGTGTTTTTTGCTCATGTTGTGGTTACTCATCCATCATACCAGGATGTTCGTTTTAGTAGAAAGAGAATAAAACCTTACAATGCCCTTATTTTAAACAAGAGGGTGAAGTTTTTTAAACTAACCTTTAACCCTTTCTCAACTGCTCAAACTGCTCTTTCTCCTAGCCTTGTAATGATTTCCCTTTACATTTTAATTTACTCTTTCAGATTATTTAAATATTTCTCTTAGTGTTAAGAACAGTCACAGGGGTCTTGCCATTCTCCCCTTCTCTCCTCAACAGGATGATTTTCTCTCATGCTTAATTAAAGCACACACACCCCTAATTAGCTTGAAATACTCTCATTTCTTTTCCCTGCAAAGCCTAGCATGGTGCTTAGCGTAGAGTAGGTGCTTGCTGAATAGTTGTAGGATCGAAATCGCTCATATGAATGCCCACTCTCTCTACTGTTTTCCTGCCTGCCTGTGCTTGCCTTAACCATGGACTCTCTACTTTCAAATCAACTAATTCCTCCCGTAATGTTCGTGTGAAGGGCAGCCACGTGACTTACCATGCCTTTTGTACTAAGAGATCTCCCCCAAACCCTTCCAAGAACTTGTTTGATGATCTCTGGCCTGCTGTATTGCTTTTCCAGCAGATAACTGGGTAGTTAAAGTCCCCCAGCACCACCAGCTCCTGTCCCAAGGCCACTTGGGTAAGTCTGCTTACGACGATCACATCGGTAATGGCGAACCTACCTTAGATTTTAATGGGGCTTTTCCTCCCAAGAGCCCCAAAGTGCTTTTGCATATATCATCTCCTTTTCTGCCCCTCTTCCTCCTATCCCTGGAGATTCTAGATTATATCAGTTCTATGTGTGGCAGAGCCAGAGCACCCTACAGGAACTTTGCCTGGCCAGTCGGCCGAGCTTGCACCGCATTAGAGTTATTTGCTTCTAACTCCACATCCACCACTCTGTGCTCAGCCTGTACTACACCACCCGCTTCCTGATTTGAAATTTCATTTGTAAACAGGCACTCAGATTCTCATTAGTTCTGTCTTAGTTTTCAGTGTCTCCAGGTAGTTTTAAATTGTTGGCTGCCTTTTCTAAGGCCCGAGAGCCCTTATAAATAGTCTCTGTGGACAAGGTCTGTATTGGCCTCTGCTGAGCTACCAGAACGACTTTTCTTCTTGTAGCTCCACATTCTATCTGAACGGTCTTTCCAGGCCTGCTCGAGCCACAGAGCACCAAAGAGGGCCCCTCAAAAATCAAAAAGCCGGGGCCTATGCGAGAGTCAGTTGGGGTGACAGTCGGGGATGGCAGTCATGTCCCCCAAGTCATTCTTTTATTTAAGGCAAGCAAAGGGATTTTCTCCCTTGATGCCAAAGTTGCCATGTTTAATCCTGTACTCTGAATTGGTAACAGTGGGGTTGAGTCTTTACTCTCACGAGGAATATTATTATTATTATAATTGATGATGATGATGATGAAAAATAGTCATCTCATCTGCCTCTCAATGTGGATTAAGTAAGAACCCCAAGATTACAGAGTTAGGAAATTGTAAAGCTGGGCCTCGAACCCAGGTCTGCCCGTCTCCAAATCCAGGCTTTAATCACTAGTGCTGTTCACGGTGGTAAATTAGGAGCCCCATCATGTGCCTCAGTCAGTTGTCTACGAATGACTTCTGGGGAGGTCACCCTCCTGGGAAATTGCTTCTCCCCACCTTGTCCAGGCCCTTTTTTTTTTCCTTATGTGAAACAAACAAATCTGGAATAGGCAGTTGACATATCAATATAACAAGAACTAAATGTTGAGGCTGAGTGCTGTCCTTTGTTTACTCCTGCTTGTGGGGGAAATATAAGGGAGAGAAGATTGATTCAAATGCGCTGTGATGTGATGTGTGAGTCATTTCCACTCAGTAATTGGATGTGCCTCTTAATCTGGGATTTGATTTAATTGATTGGTTTAAAATCATCTTTGATGTTTCATGTGGGTGGGGCCCAGAGATTGGAGCCAAATCAGTTGTGCTTTGCATTCTATAAGACTTGGGGGCTTTCTGAATCCGATAATTGTACAAAATAATATATGCATACTAAAATAGATTAGACCATCTTTAGTGTTCATGAAAACAAAGATTCACTGGGAAGAGTGAAGTTAGTGATGGTCATGGAAACCAATTTTTGAAAACCTACTGTGTGTTAGGTGATCTACATAGATTGTTTCATTTACTTTTTCCATCTTTTTTGAAACTCTACAATGTGGCTAGCATTCTCCCTATTTTATAGAAGAAGAGATTGAGGCACATGGAGTTTGAATAACTGAACTGAGTATGTTTACGTAGCCAAGTGAGTGCAAAGGCTAAATGGTGGCAGTGAAGGTAGTGGAAACCTTATCCCAAATTTTGACAGTGTTTCAAACTAGAGAGCAGTGGAACCCTGGAGCTTAACGTGGACAGGATGGTTAAAGAGTGGATGACAAGCCACTGCCTTTGGTTTAGTCCTTGGTGTTAATGTAAGTATGAAAGCTCGCTCCCCATACGCTCTGCCACACCAGACCATCTGTGCCCCTTTGTTATCCGTACTCAAGTGCACTTTATTTATTTATTTTTTTCCTACTTCCTCATGTTGCCCTGAAGGAATCAAAAGGCACACTCTGTATGTTCAGCTTTTATTCGACTGCTGTAGCACCTAATGTTGGGAAAGTTGAGGTGAGGTAGATTTTGGAGTTATTCAACTTGCTGAAAATCAAAGAGGAACAGTCCTGAATTCCAGCTGATTAGGTTAACTGATAGATTGTTTTATGCCCTCAAGTTAAGGCCACTGTGCTCTATGATTTTGGTTCTAATTCAGTCTCAAGTCTCAGGACCCCATTATCCCAGTCCCCTGCACACAGCCAAGAGCGTCCTAGCGTATCAGATATGAATCTCAGGGAGCACTGCTCAGGGCCCGCTGCATCGAGTGCCAGAGTGGTTTTGATTCTCTGAGCTTCAGAGGCCCCGGGCACGATTAAATTTGCATGCATCCTCCTTTTACATCTGTAGGGAGGTTGCAGTGGCGCCCGCAGAGCCCGCACCTTGTCGCTCTCTCCCTCTCCCCAGAAAGCAGCATCTCTGTGGAGGTGGTCAGCAACAGCAGCGTCGTCCTCGAGGGTGAGGACCTGCACCTCTCCTGCAGCATCCGCACGGCGGGCCAGCAGCAGGGCCGCTTTGCTATCATCTGGCAGCTCGTGGACAGGCAGAACCGCCGCAGCAACATCATGTGGCTCGACCGGGATGGCACAGTGCAGCCCGGCGCGGCCTACTGGGAGCGCAGCAGCTTCGGGGGCGTCCAGCTGGAGCAGGTGCAGCGCAACTCGTTCAGCCTGGGCATCTTCAACAGCAGAAAGGAGGACGAGGGCCAGTACGAGTGCCATGTGACCGAGTGGATGCGGGCGGTGGACGGCGAGTGGCAGGTCGTGGGTGAGCGCCGGGCCAGTACTCCTGTCTCCATCACAGCTCTCGGTAAGTGTCTGGCCATCTTTTGGTGGGACCATTATGGAGACCGCTCCTGTGGCACGAGCCTTACCCTGACTTTCATCCATCAGGGTCCTGGCAGGAAATAGATGGCACCTTCAAAAGGGTTTAATTGAAGGGACCCCTTTACAGAAGTGTGGGCAGGATTGAGGGACCCAGCAGAGGGTTGTGGGCACCCAGGGTCTAGCAGCAGCCAGGAGCTGGGGAGTGGAGTTGTAAGAGCCCAGGCCGGGGGAGCGGGACTGCCCAGCAGAAGTTGTGGCCGTAGGCAGAGGGACACGGCCACTGCCAACTCTCCTTCTGTCCTCCACGTCTCCTGCCAGTGCCGCCCAGGGGCCTGACGCTCCTGAAAGCCGTTCGGAACAGGATGGAGCAAGGCAGAAAATGATCCATTGCCGTTTATTTAGCATTTACTATGTTCCTGGCCAAGCCCAAGCACTTACCCTCAATTGTCCCATTTGGGTCCTCACCTTGCCAGGAGGTAGGTGTTCTCATTTTACAAGGAACCTGAGACGGAGATTAAATAATTCGCTTGAGGCTGCAGCTTTTACTTGACAATCTCATAATCAGCACCCAGGAAGCCAGCAATCTATCTTTTTTTTTTTTTTTTTCCCCAAAGTATGTGTTTTTAATCTACTCCACTCTAAGGCCCTTACTTAAGAAAGCCATTTCCTCATTAACGTGAAATTAAAAGATACCATGAGATTTGCCAAAACCAAAGAATATTAGATTTGCTTCTCATGGGGTAAAGAGGCTTCTAGCAACCTTTATCTGTCTCATCTGGTCAGTATATTAAATTTTAGAAGACCTGTCTGCTACTTTGCTGGGAAAGTACTTTGTCTCGTTAGTTCTTCTAGTTTATCAGGAGGCTGTGACATCAGTTGTCCTCAGTAACTTTATATCCCACTTCCTGGGGCATCATAACCCCTCTGCCTCTGTAGGGAGTGCTGGGGGTGATTTTAGGTTCCCCCCAGTAAAGACGGCAGCCCAGAGTGGTTTTGCCTAGACCAAGGCCTCCTTTTTTTTTTCCTTTTCTAAGATTAGAATTATGTTTACTTTCTAAAAGTTTAATCTCTAAGATTGACCTACTTTCTGCAGTAATCTTACAGCTCAGATTTCTGTGTCTCTCAAAACTTCATCCAACGATTAAAATTTTTTTTTTTTTTTTTTTTTGGAGGCACTGGGGATTGAGCCCAGGACCCTCATACTTGGGAAGCAGGTGCCCAACCAGCTGAGCTACACCTGCCCCCCATCCAGTGATTAAGTGTCCCTGTGACGAGGCTCAGCACCTGTGTGGACCTGTGGAAATGGAACTTGAGATGAGTGTCTGGGGGCTCCTGGGATGGTAGTTTTTACCCATCCTGTGAGTTTAGGAATGTCCAAGGAGCAGGTAGAGTTAGTCAGGATTGCTTCTCTGGAAGTAATTTTACTGAATTTTTTTTTTTTTAAGGTGTTGGGGTCGGGAATTGAACCTGGACCTCATATGTGGGAAGCCAGCACTTCCCACAGTGCTGGTTGAGCCAGCACTCAACCACTGAGCCACATCGGCTCCCCTGAGTTGGTTTTTTCGTTTGTTTGCTTGTTGTTTGTCTTTGTTTTTAGGAGGCACCGGGGACCAAATCTGGGACCTCCCATGTGGGAAGCAGGCACTCAACTGCTTGAGCCATATCCGCTCCCTATTTTACCGAATTTTATATATATTTTTAAATGCTCAGTATGTGCCTGGAGGGATCCACAGCCAGGGGACAGTAGGAGGCTCTGCTCTGGGATCCTGGGGTCTGGCTCTGCTTACCTGTTCTCCACCCCTGGGGCACCACTGGCTAAAGCCTTCCTGGGGTGGCCAGAGGGGGGTGGGAATGGGAGGAGGGCGAGGGCACCCTGCAATAAAGTCTCAGATAAACAATCACACATGCATTTTCATATTGGTACAGTTAGGTATGGAAGGAAGCAAGAAGGTGACAGTGACAGGGGATCAGATGAGAGAGAAAGGCAAGGAGCTTCAGATGCAGATGGGCCATCATGATCAGTCCTTCAGAGCAGCTCGTCGCTACAGGCACCATGGCCTGTGGGCCTGGCAGGTGCCCATGTCAGGCCCGGGCACGGCCGTGTCTCTGAGAGGCTCTCCCAGCCTTGTTCAGATATTGACTGGAGCTGCCAGGTGCTCATGCTGTCCCCAGGGTTCACATGTGCTTCCCTAATGAATGTGTGCTGCTCACAGATGCCCACCCACCGGCATCATTTTTCTTTTTCTGAGGTACCGGGGCTGGGAATTGAACATAGGTCCTCGTGCGTGGGAAACCGGTGCTCAACCACTGAGCTGCACCGGCTCCCAGCCACTGGCACCATTTTGACCATCTTGGCTGACAAGTGGCCATCACAAGTGCTTAGTGTTTAAGGATGGGCCTCCGTGTCTTTTTTTTTTAAGGCTATATAAAACTAGCTTATGAAATCCAAATTGATGATCCAGATTTTTCTGCAAATTATGCCTGTGAATTTTCTGACTTTACCTCCCCACATAAAGCCAAAAGTCTCATTCCGTGCCTGGTTTTTCCTTTCTCTATTTTGTTTCTTCATCAAAATATATATATATTCAACAAAATATAGTATATATCCTGTGTGCCAGGTACTATACAAATATAACTCATTTAATCTGTATAAGAATCCATTTTACAGATGGGGACACTGAGGCATAGAGAGGTTAGGTAAGCTGCTCAATGTCACACAGCTATTAAGGGTCCAAGTGGGGCAGCTGGCTCCAGAGTCTATGCTTTTAACCACTGCATTTTGCTTCCAGTGGGTAAAGCAACCTAATAAAGCTTCAAGGTTAAAAGTATGCTTTGGAGTCAGTTACACATGAGATTTTAGCCTGACCTTTACTAGCAGCTTGGTGTTGGGCAACCTTCCTGTGCCTCAGTTTCCTCATCTGCAAAAATGGGAATATAAACATACCTGTCCTACAAGAGCATTTTGGAAATTAAATGCAGAGTAATGAGAACAAAGCATCATGGCTGGCACATAGTGCTCAAGAAATACTGGCTGCTTTTAGCTCTTATGATTACAGTCAATGTATTAATAACTAATTTCAAGGCTGAAGGAACTCTGAGATACTAATATTGAGGGGGCAGTATTAGGGGTCAGTGACACTGTTCAATAAGGAATATTGAGAGACTCACAGTGTGCCGAGGCTGTGCAGAACCTTTACCTTCAGGACCATTATCCCCACTTTCTCTGAGGTCTCTACCTGCTAAAGAACTGCCCCTTTGGCTGTGGGTCCCTCCCCTGGATTCCACATAGAAAGTGGAAAAGGGGTGGAGAACAAAGCAGAGCTGCCCATCCCTGAGAACCCGGGAGATGCCTCTTCCCTCTGCCTTCCTTTTCTCTGGCACCGAAGCCCTGGTGGACCAGGGAAAGGAGGTACCCAGGGGATGTGTCCACTTCACATTTTACAAAGGCACATTGGCTTTGGGGCTTTTCTTCTCATGTTTTGGCATGGAATCCAAGTTTCTAATACGTCTCTGCCTAAATGAGTCAGTCCCTGAAAGAACGATGTAATCAATTCCAGGGGAGCATCCAGCTCGAATCCATCAGAAAGTCTCTATCAAGGTTTTGTGCTGCTCACAGAGAATCTCCATGGACCTCTTTCTATGGGGTCTTGTAACCTGGTTAGGTTTGTGTCTCAAAGTAATGTTGGCCTTTGTATCAAAAAAAAGAGCTAAGGGGAGTGGCTGTAGCTCAAGTTGTTGAGTACCTGCTTCCCATATACAAGGTCCTGGGTTCCATTCCTGGTACCTCCTAAAAACAAATAAATGAAAAAACCAACTCTTATTGGGAAGCAGATGTAGCTCAGTGGCTGAGCACCTGCTTCCCATGTACAAGATTTGGGGTTCAATCCCCACTATCTCCTAAAAAAAAAAGCTAAAAAGAGAAACGGGAGCTTTGGCTCTGCTCCCCTTGCTTTAGCCAGTAGCCCCATCGCTGATGTCCAGCTGCCTCGAGAAAGCCAAGTGCCTCCTCTGGTTTGACGCTCTCTCTTCTCTCTCCAGAAACCGGCTTTGCAGTCACAGCCATCTCACGCACGCCGGGAGTGACCTACAGCGATTCCTTCGACTTGCAGTGCATCATCAAACCCCATTACCCGGCCCGGGTCCCCGTGTCAGTGACCTGGCGCTTCCAGCCGGTGGGCACCATCGAGTTCCACGACCTGGTGACCTTCACCCGGGATGGAGGCGTCCAGTGGGGGGACAGGTCGTCCAGCTTCCGCACCCGGACTGCCATCGAGAAGGCTGAGTCCAGCAGCAACGTCCGCCTGAGCATCAGCCGAGCCAGCGACACGGAGGCCGGCAAGTACCAGTGTGTGGCCGAGCTGTGGCGGAGGAACTACAATGACACCTGGACGCGGCTGGCAGAGAGAACCTCCAACCTGCTGGAGATCAGGGTGCTACAGCCAGGTGAGGACTGCGGGCTGGGGTCTTGCCCTCTGCAAGATCCATAGGTGTACATGCTTACGGGGATGGCGGAACGCGAGGACGGAAGCAAAAACATATGTCAAGCCCCTGCAGTTGCCTTGCTTATTTCCCATCCTTTTATTTTGAGGAGTTTCAAGTCTATAGAAAGGTGCAAGAATTGTACAGTGAGCACTTGTATTCTCTTTCATAGAGGACCAATTGTGAACATCTTGCCACATTTATTTTCTCCCCCGTATATGTAGTTTTGCAATTTTTGTTGTTGAACTGTTCGAGAGTAACTTGCAGACGACTTGACACTTCCTTCTAAATACATCAGCAGGTATCTTCTAAGAACAAGGACATTTTCCTACCTTACCACAATACTATCATCAAACTCTGAAAATTTTACATTGTTATAGTACTATATCTATATTTCCTTAGTTGTCCCAATAAGTTCCTTTGCAGATTTTTTTCCTTCCAAACCAGGATGCAATCAGGGATTATACAATGTATACAGTTGTCATGTCTCTTTAGAGTCCTTTAACCTGGAATAGTTCCCCAGCATCTCTCTCTCTGTCTCTCTGTGTGTGTGTAGACATTGATATTTGTGAAGCATTAAGGCTGAACGTTTTACAGAAAGCTCCACCTCTTTACTAAACCTCATCTATAAACTTCACAACAATTATGTGAAAGAAATATTATTGTCCCCTACTTACAAACAAGGAAACTTGGGAGAGGGATGATAGCAGGCACTATTGAGCATCTGCTCTGCAGTAGGTGCTTAGGGTTGTAGATTGGAACCTCACAACAACTCTCAGAGAGGTTAAATGACTTGCCCAAGGTCACACAGCTAGGACATGGTGGAGCCAGGATTTGAACCCCTGCCTGACTTTCTCCAATGCTATTTCCTTGACTTGAGTCCCGTCCAAGGATGCTGAGTTGGTTTCCTTTTCCTATGGAAGCTCAGTCTCTCTCAAGGCAGATGGTAAAGAGGTACTAATCTGGCAAGCTTGAGTAAGTGGGGGACATTCCTCAGGCTCTTCCCCTAAAACAGGTGAGCTGTTAAGTATGTGCTGCCCTCATGGTTTTCCTCTGTGTCTGTCCTATATTTCCTGCTGGATTGGAAGCTGGTGGAAGGTGGAGCCCAGGCATAGGCTGGGATTCCCTCCCACTCCCCGACCTGAGCACAGTAGAGACAAGACACCATGCAGAGAATGGTGAGGGTTGGACAGGACGGTTCTCTGACTTGATGACCCATCAGCTTTGCAAAGATAGTCTGAACGTCTTGCAGAAAGGATTTGTCTGCCCACTAACAGCTGTGGTTAGGGCCTTACTTCTCTAGACCACTTCAGAAGGTTACAGTGTTTTTTTCGGCAATGTCAGGTTCAATAGCTGTCATTCCTGAGTGTATGCTTTGCCTCTTCTAAACCCCAGAACAGAGTCCGGTTCTGTACCAGAGTTTGGAAAAAGCGAGTTGCATAAATGCTGCGAGTGCTCTTTGGCCAGTTAGAGCCCAAACCTGGACTGACAAGAGGCTGTTCTGCCTAAGTTAATTGAGGGTTAATTGAGGGTTAAGCGGAGACCCCGTTTTGTGCGCAACCTTGTGGAAAACGCTGAGGTGCCCGCTTGCCTGCCTTATTGAGCCGAACATCGGGACTGTAATTGCACCTTTTCTTGCCTCTTCTGGCCCTCGAGGTCAGCCTCCCAAGCCTCAGTGCCCATCACATCATTTTGCAGCTGTAAAAGGCAGAGGAGGTGCTGACCCCAAGACCTTGCCTTGACATTGTCTTTTTGATTAAATCCCTAATATCTGCTTGTTTCTGTTACTATTTGGAATCTAAGACTGGAGAGCCTAGAGGAGGACTAAGGAAGATACTAGATATTTAGATTGTGTTTAATTTATGCTATTGCTAAAACAGGGAAGGCACAAAAATGTCTTAAGTGGCTCTCGGGTACCAGGCTTTGTTCTTAGTACCTTACTTATGTTTTCCTTTTAAACTCATGCAACAATCCAGTGATGGAGATGCCCATATTCCCACATTGCTGATGAGGAAACCAGGCATCCAGGAGGTGGGGCACCTTGATTAGTGGCAGAACTGAGACTGAATGGAGACTGGAGCTCTGGTCCCTCTGCCTTCCATACAGTGCATTTTCCAGGATGCCATATTGTTGCCTCCTGGGTAGAAAAAGGAGCTGGAGAGCGAGGGGACCCAAGATCACTCTGAGGGCTGTCCTTGTGCCTTGCGTGGCCTCAGATGAGTCGGTTCTGTTTGTACAGTCACTGTGGAGGGGGGGGGGCTGGCAGGGCTTGGTGCAGGAGAGTGATGGGGATAGTTGCAGGCGACCACGGCGAGGCCCCTGTGTGAGGGTGCAGCAGCATGCACTTCCACGGCCCTCTGGAGACTGTGAAGAACCACAGTGGGTGCTCGAGGCCGCCGTTGATGCCCAGGCGGTGGCTCAGGCACCAGGAAAAGTGCCTGCCCTTAAGTGTTACTGTCTCTCCTTGATTAAATATTTATGCATTTAGCACTTAATATTTCCCATGGGCTTTCATGCTCGTTTTAACTCTTTTAAATTCTTCTCTGGGCTGGTATCAGTGCTTTTATTTTGGGGGAAATGGAAGTGGAAAATGCATTTACCGAGGACTATCTGTGTGCTAGAGCTTGTGCCGGACACTCGGTGCATTTCATCTCGTTTATCGTTGCCGCACCTCTGAGGTAAGGAAGGGATTGTTTTTCCGTTTTATAAATGAGGTAACAGAGGGTCAAAGAGGTTCTAATGTCCTAAAGTCAAATAAACAGGGAATGGGGGCGTTGGGATTTGAACCCAGGCCTAGGGGGAGGGAGGCTGTGACCTTTTTTGAAAGTGGTATAATCAGAAATTATTTTTTTCTGCATTCAGTTAATGGTCTCACCGAAGAGGTTTCTCTTTGTAGACCACTGATGTGGTTGCGTCTCAGCATCGTCTCATCTCCCTGGTGATAGTAGCAGTAAAAATAACAACAAAACAGTAACAGACAACTAATATTCATTGAGTGCTTTCTGTGTACCTGTCACCATCTCGAATGCTTTACATGTAATAACCTATCTAGTCCTTACTTAATCCATAAAACACCATGAAGGGATACTGTCTCACCCCATTTTACAGGTGAAGACACAGAGTCACAGGTTAAATAAGTTGCCAAGATCCGTAATAAAGTGGCAGGGCCAGGATTCAGATATGGGCAGTCTGGCCAGAGTTTGAGCTCTTAATTTTTTATTTTTGTTTTTTATTTTTTGAGGTACGAGGGCTGGGGATTGAACCCGGGACCTCATAAGTGGGAAGACAGCTCACTGAGCCATATCAACTCCCCTGAGTTGGTTTTTATGTTTGTTTGCTTGTTGTTTGTCTTTGTTGTTAGGAGACACTGGGGACTGAACCCAGGACCTCCCATGTGGGAGACAGGTGCTCAACAGCTTGAGCCACATTCGCTCTCATTAGTTATTTTATTACAGTATTTTCTAGATATTTGTTTTTCTTCTCAAGAATCCTCTTTGGTCCTGAGGATTGAACCTGGGACCTTGTACATGGGAAGCAGGCGGTGAACCACTTGAGCTACATCTGCTTCCCTGGTACATGTACTTTTATTTAATCTCTCCTCTCTCTAGCTCACCAGTGCTGATTTCCCGATCCCTTTAGTAAACTTTTACATTTGATTTTTCGAAGTCCGAGTTACAAGGCAACCCTAGAATTTCCTGGAGACGCAGTGTAGGAGCTTCATTCTATTTTTCAGTTTCTTCCCACTCCTGCCACAAGGTGGCGCTAAGACTTGGACACCAGCCCACAAAACCAGCGCCCTTCTTCTCCCATCTCTCCCTGTGTACCTTGCCCCTCAAAACTCAGATTCTCTAGCCCCATTTCCACTTATTACTTTATTTAAAATTTTTTTTAAAAGAATATTCCTATTCTAACAATCACACGGAAACCCAGGTACTGTTGACTATCACCAGCCTTTTGCTGCTGTGATGATATCCACTCCCAAGAAGGCTCTGTGTGGACTCTGCCCTAAACCAGTCCCTGCTGCTTCCCAGCCAATCCTGACCGCTCCGCGGCACAGTTGAGTCATCAGATATTGGATGGTAGAATCGACTTGTTGTGGATCTGTTATTGACCATTCTAGATGTATGCTTCCTGTTCTGTATGAACACTTCCCCAAGGAAACCTTCAATGAATGCTGTCACTCTGACTTTGTTGATTTAGCTTCGTCTTATTCCATTGATTGCCTAGTGAGACCCCTCCCAAGGGACATTTAGACAAGACTTTAAGCCAGTTCAACACGTTTGCCTTTTAATTCTTAAGCAGTCCTTTTCTCTTTTGATTTTGAAGTGTCGTTTTGCTTCCTTCTGATTTTCTTTAGCACCAAAAACACCTTCCACTTGCATATTCCTAAATATAGAAGCAGTAAGGGAAATGTCAGCCCTCATTTTCCAAATGTTTACAACCATATCTTGGCCTGGCTATTAAATATTGCACAATAAAATCGACAAAACAGTAAACAAGCTTCCAGGAGGACAGCCTCTGGTGGTAGAAAGCGGACTTGTCGGTGGTTGTATTCTGCTGGGATTTCACTGATGGGCAGTAAGGATGAATATTTAATACCCTCTGGATGTTGCTAAATTCGTTTTCTTCTGTTCCTTTTTGCTGACCTGGCAGATTGGGATGGCCGAGGGCTTTTTCTTTGGAAAGTCTAGGGCATGTCCTTGTTCAGTGGGTGGACCGGTGTCCCCTGCTTTCTTCAGAGAACCCGGGGGTTCTCCTTCCTGCAGCCCACGTGGCTTCTGCCTGCTCACTGCTCAGACAGCGAGGGAGCATAAGTGCAAGAGCATAGAAATCCCCAGGCCCTGCCCCCCAGGCCTCATTGTCATGGCGACACCAGGTGTGCTGGTACTGGAGACAATGAGCAAGGGTCATGCTAAGGGGCAGACAGGTAAGGCAGGGAGGACTAGTCTGGGTCACCCCTACTTAGCTGTTTCCACCTTCAACTTGTTCTGTTTTTCTTTTGCCCCACCCTCCCAGGCCGTTTTGCAACCACCTTTGAGCACTTAGTACTGTGGGTGGGTGCTGAGGCTGCAGAGAGGGATGTAACACTGCTCCTGCCTCGAGGGCTGCCTGGAGGAGGAGGTGTGCCTGGGATAAGTGTGCGGTCTCCGAGGGATTCACTCCCAGGTGAGGCTGGCAAGGGTCTGCAGAGCCCCTTTTATACAGCGAAGCCTGGAGAATCACCATAGACAATGGTTAGAAGCAAAGACTCTGAGGCCAGACAACCTGCACTTGAAACTTTGCTCTACCACGTTCTAGCTGTGTGACCTTGGGCAAATCTCTTTATCTATAAAATCAGAGGTGATAATAGTATCTATTTTGTAGGGTCAGTGAGGCTCAAAGGGTAAAAACTGGCAAGGGCTTAGACTAGTGCTGGGCACATAGAAGGTGCTGTTTAAACGTTTAAGTAAATAAGAAAACCCCAAACTGAGGATTTAGGAATTTATTCTGCAGGCCTCTTTGATCATGCACTCCTTTTTTGTAACAACCTGTGACAGTCCCTTTACTACCCTGTAACGAAATTCATAGACAATGTAGTATACCTACTCACATCATTTTTAAAAATTGACAGAATGCCCTAATTGTGGAATAAAGGAGTTTAAAAAAGTAATTCATAATAAAATATGTATTTTGACCTGCAGTTTCTCAGGGGCAGCCACACCTCATGGCCTGCTAAGGCGATCCGATGCCACAGGGAGGCAGGGCTGCTGCGGCTGCTGCCGTGCAGACTGGCAGCCACCTGCCGGCCGGTTTTGAGCTGCGTGGGGTTTTCTGAAACCCTGAATAACTCTTGGTACAATTCTAAACACAACAAAGGGAACATGTCCCTTGATTTACCTGGACTATTTTAAAACCACCCCCGCCCCCCAAAAAACCCTCTTATTTATAGTAAAATGTAATATGAAATTAGGTTCTGAGCGCAGATGATTATAAACAGATTTTCCATCCATATGGATGTCATTTGAGAGGACACGAGGCAGAGTTTTGTTGCATGAAGCTGTGCCAGACGGGGTTTTAACCTGTCTCCCTGGCTCTCGTCCATCATGTATGCCCTGCCTTCCCATCAATGTGGGAACCCACGACCTGCCCACGGGTCTGTGGTGTTGTTCCCAAATCTCCACTTGGATTTCAGATGCTCTCCCTGGCTGTAGTGAAATCTGGAGGCAGGAAGGCTGGTCTGCCTGCTGATTATAAGAATCTGAGAAACGTGATTAGGGGCTGACATAGGGCTTGACCATGGGGAAAGAGAAGAGCAGGGAGTCTTGGCTGTGGTGAGTCCATGGTGTAGTAACTGGGGAATCCTTTCCTGAGAACAGGGAGGGCTTCATCTGTGGCTCTCCCTTAACTCTCCCAGTCTCTTGATTTACTCCCTTCCCTCAATTTGAAAAGAATCTCTCCTGCCCCAGCCACCGGCTCCCTCTATCCCTGAAAACCTCATCACATATCTCTAGTGAAGACTAGTTCTTCCTTCCCACCCTCTACTCCCTCACTGCCTCTCTCTCCTCAGCCCACCCTCTGGATTCTGCTCACCCCACAGCACAGACATGGCTGTCTCTGGAATTCCCAGCAGCCTGAGCACCACGCGGTGGCTTCTCAACCTTAAGCATGCATAAGAATCACCTGCAGGGCTCCTAATGGAGGGCGCAGGTCACTAGGCCCCACCCGCAGCATCCCTGACTTAGTAGGTTCTAACCAGTTCCCGGGTGCTGCACATCCACCATTGCTCCCCGAGAACTTCTGGGGGTCGGGATCAAGGGCAAACGCCAGGCTTCAGCCATCTGGCCAAAGCTTACCGTCCTAACTTCACCTTACTGCCCTGTTGCTCTTCCCTGAGTACAGGACACAGAGAAGCTCTCACCTCTGCTCACAGGTTACCTTTTCACTTTCCTTCTCTACCTGCTAAATGTCCACATTTCTTTTTCAGGGTCTAGCTCAGATGTCACATACCTTTTGAAATGTTCCTTCCCTCCTATCACAGTCAGAGCTAACTGCTTCTCCCGTGCATTCCCATATCTCCAATAAAAGGTTAATCACACCTCTACTCAGTCCTCCACTTATTTAATTTGCTTAACAGACGATTGGGTTGTAGTCCCTGCTCTGAAGATGCTTACAATTTAGTAGGAAAGACAAGACCTTTAAAAAAACAAACTGCATTATAAGGCAGAATGTGACAGAGCTCTAGGGGCCTTAAGGGGACCCTTTATTGGGGAAATAAATGAGTTTCGAGTGAGGAGAGCACACACACAGCAGAATCTGCAGGTTGGGTAGGTTGGCCAAGGAAGCAGCCACCCTCCCTTGCTGCTCAGTTCATCCTAACTGAGCCCACCCAGCCCCTTGCTTGAAACACAACAGCCAACTGTAATACAGAACACGGCCTCTCCATGTGTTGGCAAGAGGCCTGGGAAGGGAGCTTTCCAGCTGCAGAAAGCCAGGTGCCATTCCTCAAGTGGGGCACAGAGCCTGGGGGTGGTGAGCCCGAGAAGGTGCCCGCTGGCCGAGGGGGGCTTCCTCGCAGGCAGGGCGGCCCAGACCCTTCTTCCTGCCTCTTGTTGGATTCTTTCTTCCTCCTGTGGATTCACTGTTGGGGGTCAGCCAAGCATTAGTCCTCAGCATCAGCATGTTTTTTTTTTTTTTGGGGGGGGGGTACCAGGGCCAGGGATTGAACCTGGGACCTCATATGTGGGAAGCCGGCGCTCAACCACTGAGCCACATCAGCTCCCCTGAATTGGTTGTTTCATTTGTTTGCTTCTTGTTTTTTCAGGAGGCACTAGGGACCAAACCCAGGACCTCCCATGTGGGAAGCTGGCGCTCAACCACTTGAGCCATCTGCTCCCAGCATCTTTTCTTTCACGTCTGCTTTTATTGTGTCTTGATGCCCATTCCCTCAAACAGCCCAGCCTGGGGTTTCTCGGGCTGTGACATGCACACCCATCGCAGGAATCTTGTTAAAACGCAGGTCCTGATTCAGGAGGTGAGGAGTGGGGCCCGAAGGCCTGCCTTTCTAACAGGCTTCCCGGGTGATGCCGAAGCGGCTGGCAGGATTGCCAGTCCTCGAGCTAATGCCGAGCCTTGAACTTGGGACAGGGTGCAGCAATGGGAAATGCTAAATATGCCAGGCTCTGTGCTAAACTCTTTCCATTGATGACTGATTTTCATCTTCACGGCACACCTGTGGGTCTCATTGGTCACTCGGGGGGCTGGGTGGTCCTGAGGCCACACACCACGCAGGTCAGTGCCGTGGCAGGAGCATGTGCTGCTTCCTAATTAGACATGGGAGGCTCCACTCTCCCTTGGGTTTCAGGGAAGGTCTTCTCTGCCCTTTAGATGTAGGAGGAAATTCAGAGCGTAGAATAGGAGCTGACCCCTTGCCCACCTGTCAGACTGGTACCCAATTTCAAAACTGCCTCTCCTTCAAGCTTTTCAACATTTCACAATATTTTGACATGGGAAGAGGGAAAAAAAAGAGGGAAAAGGCTTTGAAATGTTTCTTTTCCTTGGATTCTTGCTCTCATGCCACGTGACTGAATTGAGGTTTAGTCATAGGATTCGAGTTTAACATATGCAGTTACTATAGCAATTGAGGTTTCCTTAGTAACAGTTGCAAAAATAATCTGGCCCCAATTAATAATACATTTTGAATCTCTTTCTACTCTACACTGAACAAGCCAGTTTTTTTTTTTTTTTTTTGGCCAAGAACCAGCTATTTCAGGTGGTGTCATTTGCACTGATATAGATATCATTTGCATGTGGTGAATTGGGTTGGAAAGGGATGAAAAGGGAGCTGGTTGTTTCAAGTATTACAGGAATCCCATCTGAAAAGTCGACTGGCAAGCTCCTGTGAATCTGGTTTCCAGAGCTTGGGAGCTCAATGTTAAACCCTGCCCTGGATTCCAAGCATGTCCTCGTGGGCTTTGGGCATTTGAGGAAGGGAGAAGGCAGCTTGTTAAAAAAAAAACAAAACATGAAACCGGAAGGGTGGGGCATTGGGACATGGAGTTTCTTACAAATCGATGCCTGGTGTGTTCTTTGGAAAGGTCTGTATGTATGGGAATTCACCGTGGCCTGATTTAGCCCCAGGATATTTGTCCTCAGAGCTGCTTTTGCAGTTAACGACAGCGGGCATTGGGATCCTGCCACACCTTAGCCTGCTGGATCCTCTCGGCCATTCGGAACATTGGTGCATTACCAGGGAAACCACGCCACAGCCTGTGGCTTTCAGAAGCTTCTGTTGCCTGGGTGCGTGGGACTTGGCCCTTGATGCTCTCCTTCCACGCCTGGCTCCAAGTGCGCCAGCCAGCTGGCAGCCCGGCCCTGGGTGTGCTCCAGTGTCTGGGTACAGTTCTTGGTTCTGAGGCCATGCTCTGGCCTTAAGGAACAAGAAGGTGGCCGGCAGGGGTGCTGGAGATGCGCCAGGACAGACCTGTCCTGCTCCTCCCCTCGCCGCCCCAAGCCAGTTGGCGAGAGCCCATGTCCATCTACCCATGCACGCTCTGTTCCCGGCCCTGCTGGCGAGTGGCTTAGACCCTGTGCCTGGAAAGCTACGTGCAAAGAGAGCAGTGGAGGTGGAAAACTGGTTTTACTATCAGCTCCTTAAGGGGAACTTAGAATGGTTTCTTTTCTCTTTTTTTTTTCAGTAGGAGGGAGGCAGGTGGGTAGGGGAAAGCCGAGCCAAGTACAATAATGATGGAGTGGGCGAGAGCTCGAATTACCTGCATAAGATAGATTTCATTAGACGTTGGCTTCTTGCTGCATTAAAGGTGAACATGGTCATTAATTAGCAGGTAGGGTGGCGCGCCTGCATTTGGAGCAGGATGGCAAGGGGAAGGAGAGCCGGCAGCTGACTGTTCTTATACCTCCTCATCTTCTTAGCCCTCCCCCAGGAGCTGCACCCCAACAGCCTCTCCTATCTGCTGCCCTCTTTCCCCAGCACTCTCTCATTCACTCGCCTGTTTCAGCCGATATTGATGGAGCGTTTTCCTGAGCCAGGCTCCGCGGCTGCCGTGATGGATATGCCCACTTGGCAGTAGGCTCCTTAGTCTTCAGGGCATCCCCTGCCTTTAGCATCGCATCGGGTACAAAGTAGGCACTCGGTAAATAGTGGCTGATTGAAAGGAAGCCTCTTCGTTTCTACCCTCTGAGCGAGGTAAGGACAAACAGCTTGGTGAGCAGACCCCAAAGCTCTATAGAGAGTGCTGCTGAAAGCACAGAGGAGGGGCAGCCAACCCAGTGAGATGGGGACTTTGTGCTGTGAAAAGGATTTTTTTCACCCTTTACATCCTACAGGTACCTGGGAGCCATTAAAGCTTTTTTTTGTTTTTAAGATTTATTTATTTATCCCCTCCCCACCATTGTTTTACGTTCACTGTCCGTTCTCTGTGTGTTCTGTGTCTGCTTGTCTTCTCCTTAGGTGGTACCAGGAACCGATCCTGGGACCTTCCAAAGTGGGAGAGATGCACTCAGTCTCTTGTGCCACCTCAGGTCCCTGGTCTGCTGCGTCTCTTATCATCTCTCTTCTGTGTCTCTTTTTGTTGCCTATCTTGCTGCCCCAGCTCTCCTGCACGGGCCAGCTCTTCGTGTGGGCCAGCTCACCACTCGGGCCAGGTCACCTTCACCAGGAGGCCCCGAGAACCAAACCCTGGACTTCCTAAATGATAGATGGAAGCCAATGGCTTGAGCCACATCCGCTTCCCTCATTAAAGCTTTTTTTTAAAAAAAAATACTCATAACTTTTTTTTTATTGACTTTATTTTTTCTTTTTGGTGTGCAATTCTATGAATTCCACCCCCCACCCCCCCGCTTGCTGTCTGTGTCCATTTGCTGGGTGATCTTCTGTGTCTGTTTCTTGCCTTCTCTTCTCATTTTTCTCTTCCCTGCTTCACTGGGATTTGATCCTAGGGATCTCTGATGTGGGAGAGAGGCTTCCAGTCACTTGTGCCACCTCAGTTCCTGGTTTCTGGTGCGTCTTGCCTTGGCTCTCCCCTGCGTCTCTCTTTTTTTTGTATCATCATCTTGCTGCGTGGCTCCCTGCACATCTGTGGCTTACCTGCTCACCTTTTTATTTTACCAGGAGGTCCTGGGGATCGAACCAGGGTCCTTCCATATGGTAGATGGATGCCCAACCACTTCAGCCACATCCGCTTCCCCCTCATTAAAGCTTTTTAAGCAGGGAAGTGATATGACCAGATTTGTGTTCTAGCTGGATCGCCCTGTAGGCCGAGGGGTGGCTGAGGGGAGCAGGCAGGAGACCTGGGAGACGTGGCGAGGGCCTGAGCCGGGGGTGTGGCCAGGAGGAGAAAGACAGAGCTGCATTTCGGGGGTACTGCTTTCCCACAGCCAGGCATGTTTCGGAGGAAGCACATCCATGCTGAATCCTCTAGGGGCTGGATAAAAACAGGCTTGGAGCTTGGAAGTAAGGTTCGGAGAGGACCGCGTTTCCAGGAGCGTGGGCTGGTTCTACTGAATGTCTCCTCTTTCCTTTGCAGTGACAAAGCTGCAAGTGAGCAAATCAAAGAGGGCCCTCACCCTGGTGGAAAACAGGCCCATTCAGCTGAACTGCTCAGTCAAGTCCCAGACCAGCCAGAACTCCCATTTCGCCGTGCTCTGGTACGTCCACAAGCCCTCGGACGCCGATGGCAAGCTCATCCTCAAAACCACCCACAACTCCGCCTTTGAGTACGGCACCTACGCCGAGGAGGAGGGCCTGAGAGGGAGGCTCCAGTTTGAGAGGCACGTGTCCGGGGGCCTGTTCAGCCTCACCGTCCAGAGAGCCGAGGTCCGTGACAGCGGCAGTTACTACTGCCACGTGGAGGAGTGGCTGCTGAGCCCCAACTATGCCTGGTACAAGCTGGCAGAGGAGGTGTCGGGGCGCACAGAAGTCACTGTCAAGCAGCCAGGTAAGGACAGGAGGTGCAGTAACCGGGGCTGGTGGGTGTGCTGCAGAGACACTGCCTGGGGGTAGGTGGGGCTCTCGGGGACCCATCTGGTGAGACCGTCTGTGGAGCCTGCACTGGATGTGGAGGCCGGTCCATAGGCTATCATCCTGCTGGACTGGGGGGTCCTTCCACTTTACTGGGGCCAGACTCATGAAAGCATCGCTGGCTCTGCTTTTATGTTCAGCGAGGAGGAGGCCTCAGAAGGCAGCTGCAATTTCAGCAGGGTTTGGCACGGGCGGCTTGAATCTCTTCCTGGGTGTGCAGTTTGCAGCCTGGATCTCAGGCTGGCTCCAGCTCCACACTCAGAGTTCCTGCCTGGCAGGCTTCTTCTGGTTTCCCGTACCTGCTTCCCCCTTCTCCTTTTCCTCTTCCTATCTCCCCACATTGAATCACCTCTTGGGCCCCTCTCATACCCTGGGCGTGCTGTCTGACAGTATCAAAGCTCTGCCAGAACATTCCCGGGGAGGCCTCGCTTCCACTTTGGGGCAGCCCTGATGGTTGGCAGTGCCCCTTAGATTATCAGAAGTCCCCCTCCCTATAATTTCCCTCTCACGTTTAGATCTGACCCTGGAACCCAAGCTCAGCTTGGGCCATTTCCTTCCAGGCACATGAAGAGAGCTGTTGTGTGCCCCTCTCAGCCTCCCTTCTTCTTGTTAAAGAGCTCTAGTTCTTTCTCCTTCTCACATAATGCAGCTTTAAGTGCCTCCTCCAACTCTCTTCCCACATGCCCTATAATTTGCTCATCACTGCCCGCCTTTCCTGATGGGCCGCAGGGGTGCTGAGTTGCCACCCCGAGTCCCATCCCTGTGTCCTTGCCTGTGCTGCCCTCTCTGCCTGGGACGTGCCTCTCCTGCTGCTTCTCCCCCACCTGCCCTCACTGTGCAGTGCCCCATCCTCCTCATATACTAGATGATCCTCTGAATATACTAGAGAATGCTCAGCATTATCTCCAGAAGCCTGCCCTGACTCCTTGCATATCACCAGGGGCCCCTTATGAGACATATCATTTTATAATTATTTGTTTGCATTCCTTCTCCAGTACATTGAACTCTTTGAGGACAGGGCTGTGTCTTTATATCTTTAACCACTGGAGTGGCATCCTTCATAAATATTGGTTGTGTGAATGAACGATTGATTGCTTTCCTTGAATACCCCAGGGCCTTTGTATGTGCTGTTCTCGCAGCCTAGACCCTGTTGACCATAGATATTCATTTATCTCATGCTTTCTCAGAGAGATGTTTCTTTTTTCTTTTAATTTTTTTTATTTTTTAAAAATACTTAGATTACATACATGTTAGAGAATATATAGGGGATTCCCATATGCCCTACACCCCACACCTCCCACATTTTCCCATATTAGCAACATCTTTCATTAGTCTCGTAATTGCAATTGGTAAACACATTTCGGAGCATTGCCGCTAAGCATGGATTATAGTTTACATTGTAGTTTACACTCAGAGGTGTTTCTTGACCACATTAGCTAACATAGCACCTTAATCATTCTTTTATTTTTTTAGGTGCCGGGGCCGGGGATTGAACCCGGAACCTCATATGTGGAAAACTGGCGCTCAACCGCTGAACCACATCAGCTCCCCTGAGTTGGTTTTTTCGTTTGTTTGCTTGTTTTTGTTTTTAGAAGGCACTGGAAACCGATTCGGGGACCTCCCATGTGGGAAGCAGACATTCAACCACTTGAGCCACATCCGCTCCCCCCTAATCATTCCCCCTTCCCCACCCCCTTCCTTACCACACAGCACCACTGACATTCCATGTGCCTACTTTTCCATTCGCTTTGCACTGTTTGTCTCTTCCACTGGAATTGAAGCTCCATGAGTGAGTGCAGGGACTTCGTCTTTGTCCCCACTCTACTCTCACTGCTTGTCTCCCACGAGGCCTCAGTAAGTGTTTGTTCAGTAAGCAAATGGACCCAGGCTCTCCAGCTGTTGTCTGGCCCATGCTGGGTGCAGTGGGATCGTTCCCCTCCTGGGAGGATGTGTTTCCAAAGCTGCCCCAGGCCAGGCGTCCTCGTGGGCCTCATGGTGACATTTCCTGCCAACCCTTCTGCTGGAGCATTAAAGGGAAGCTCCGGTCTGCAGTGATTCTTGTTGGCATTTCCAGGGACCCACGCCCTGACTCCAGGCTACTCCCTGGGGATTTTGAATACTGAAGCTTGTCATCCTGCCCACAGATGGGTTTTTTTTGGTTCCTATTCTTCCTCTCTCTTTTCAGTTCTGATTATATTTTTCTACTGCTAGAGAACAATTCTCGCCCCCACCCCCGTTTCCTCTGAAGCCATCACCCATGCTTTCCCTTTCCCCGTTTGCACTGAAACCAATAGATTCTCGGTGGATCCTAAATTTATCAAGGGGTTTCCCTATCCGAGACGACAGACATTAAGCTAACTGGGGACAGTACAAGAGGACTATAGGATCCTTGTCAAAACACACTTAGTGAAATCTCTGTTTACGCCAAATTTTGACACTATAAACAGAAAACTTGGGGCATTGATGAAAACAACACATTTCCTCGTTTCTGTTGAGGTGTTTGGTTTGTATATTTTCTTTTTTGGGTTTTCTTTTTTGCTTCTAGTTCTTTTACTTTTTTCCCCCCTTTAATGAGAAAGTATATTCTTATAAAATTGTTAGAAAATATGAAAAAAAAAAAGCACAAAGAAGAAAATAATAACCTTTCAACCCAGAGGTAACCAACATTATCCTCTTCATATATATGTGGGTGCTGATACTTTTAAATATGTTTTCTGTTATTTTAAATTTTTGACCTATTCACTACGAAAGTAATCCTGTGCATTTCCAAACATCGAGACGGTACTGAAGTTCACTACCTTGCGCCTCAGATGTCCCTCAGGGAAAAGTCACTTTTCAGCAGAGGAGCAGCTGGTTGGCTGAGTTTTCAAACCATCCAGTTCCATCACTATCAGTCTTTTCTTTAACCAGGTGTCACTTCTCTTCCCACCTTGAGAGGGAGCTGTGTGGCTTTTTTCGTGAAGAAAATAAGAATGCAGTTCTGAGGGCCACCTTCTGAGCATATTAAACTGGGTTACCTCTACAGTTCTTCTGTGGTTGAAAGCCCAGCATATTTTTGTCAGATTTAAAAGTTTATTCTTGTTTCTAGAATAGTCCTCACCATGCCCCACAGCCACCACCTCTAGTCAGCCACTTGCTCCGTTTTCATTTTTATTTACTGTCATTTGGAGGTTCAGTGAAAATACAGCTCGTGTTTGTTCTCCTCTAAGCATCTGAACAGACGAGGGTTATGAATTGGGGGGCAGCTGTTACTGCACCGTTTAGCTATGGAGAACCGAGGCACTCTGGACACATGGTCAAGCAACTCAGAACATCCCGGGTGCCATGTCCGAGAAATATCTCTGCTAATTGAGTCTGTGCGGCTGCCCCTCTGTATTTGGAAGGCTCTCACTCGCCTACAGACCCCATTCCCCTGCACTTGGACAGCAACGTCTGCCGTTCACTGACGTCTCTCTCCTTGCTGTTGCAGACAGCCGCCTGAAGCTCAGCCAAGCCCAGGGCAACCTGTCGGTTCTGGAGACCCGGCAGGTGCAGCTGGAGTGCATGGTTCTGAACCGCACCAGCCCAGCCTCCCAGCTCGTGGTGGAGTGGTTCGTGTGGAAGCCCAACCACCCAGAGCAGGAGGCCGTGGCCCGCCTGAGCCGGGACGCCACCTTCCACTACGGAGAGCAGGCGGCCAGGAACAACCTCAAGGGGCGACTGCACCTGGAGAGCCCGTCCCCTGGCGTGTACCGGCTCTTGATCCAGAACGTGGCCGTGCAGGACAGCGGGACTTACAGCTGCCGCGTGGAGGAGTGGCTGCCCAGCCCCAGTGGCGTGTGGTATAAACGGGCGGAGGACACCTCTGGGCAGACGGCTGTTACGGTGGTGAGACCAGGTGCGGGCTACTGTCCCCAAGCCTCCGTCCCTTCGGTTTTGCCCCTCTCAGTGTAATTTTTTTTTTTTTTTTTAGGGTAAGCAAGGGAGTAAAGAGTTTATTAAGACACAAGAAAAGAAAAATAGTACACAATCCGAGACATGGGTTGCGGGCGTGGTGCAGGATAATCGCACATGTGGGGCCCCAGGTTAGGCCTGTTAAGTCAGTGTGCTATTTTATTCACTGGATAAAATTATTTGAGCATTTACATTTTACTTTTTTATTTAGAATTGTCTCAATTTTTTAAAACTTTATTTTGTACATATAATAATTGAAAATATAAACAATTAAAAACCAAAAAGTAAACACAGATGAATAAATACATACATTTCTCAATTAAATGTACTGGATACATACACATTTTTTTTTAATCAAACAATGTTACACAATATATGTGGTTCATAATAATGCAATCATACAGTATTTTTTTTTGCCTCGTGAATAGAAAATTGCACATCTGGCTTTGGCCTACAGGGATTCTGTTCCTTAACTGGAATAAAGTCTGGCAATAATTAATTATTCCAGATTATAGAATAGTTTCTTTTTTTAAAAAAAATACATTTTAGATTTGGACGAGTAGTGGATATAGCAGAAAATCCTGAAACACCCATGTGGTTTAAAGAAATTCATTAATTAAGCTATGTTGATTATGGGTTTTCAGTGGAAAATAATTGATTCACATGCTTTAAATTGAAAAAAAAAATGAAGAGTCTGAAACCTTCACTCTTTCATTTCCTTTTTTTTTTTTTTATTTTTTTATTTTTTTATTTATTTTTTTTTCTTTCATTTCCTAATAACTTTATTGATACTAATGACTTCTAGATGACCTTTTGCTTTCTTTCTTGTCTTTATCACTCTTTCTAAATACCTAAGTGCATATAATTACTAGGTATGATTGTTGACATGTATTTAAACAAATAATTAATAACTAAGATGTGCAGGATTCCTGTGTCCTTCACAGCATCACAAAGTCATTCACCCATATCAGGGCAAGAAGTCGGCGTCTCCCTAAGGACATAGAACATAAATGAATTTGTGATCTATGACAGTATGAACTTTATTTTTTCCTGAATCTTGGTGTTCCTATTTGTGGTTTTTGGTACCATTAGAATTTTTCGTAACGTTCTCGCATTTGAATAGAGCATCTCTTTTTATCGATGGAGCACTGGAGCCTTTCATTTGTGCCTGCCCCATGCACCCTGGAACATGCTTCAGTGAGATGAATAGAGCCTTTTCAGGGAGGCTTTTATCTTGCTCACCTGTGTCTCGCCTAAACTGGAGGGAAACCACCTCTTCATTGAGTTACTCATATTTCGTGTAACCTGAGCAAAGATCTCAATACTCATAGGGCCTTCCCCTCCCCTCCGAAGGTAAAATGTGACAGTGTGGCAGCTTTATCCCCCATCCCCCCAACTCCCACCCATTTTGCAGATAACCACACTGAGGCTCCCAGGCGGAGTGGGAGGAGATGGACATTTATTGAGTGCCAGCTGTATCCCAGCCATATTCAGGTGCTTTATGCTCAGTCCTTGCAACAATCCTGAATGGTAGATGTTGCTGTTCTCTTTTGCTAATGAGTAAATGCCCACAGCTAGTGAGAGCAGGTGGGCATGGTCAACCAAGTTGCCTTCCCACCACACCATGAGCTCCCAGCACTGCCAGTGAGTCTGACTATCTCATGTTCAGCCAAAGGAGCTAGCCTGGACCGACCTTCCTCCCTCCTTCCCTCTGATTATTTTAATTGATTGTGCTAATTACAAAACATTTGGAAAGCAGAAAAGTATAGTTTTGAAATGAAACCATGAATAATCTCCCCACTAAAATAGCCTCTATTAATAATTTGAAATTTGATATATATTCTTGGATCTTTTCCTCACATCTTCATATCCTGAATCTGTCTGTCTGTCTCTTGCTCACTCGCTAAACAAAGTCAAGATTTCACTATTTTATGTGACTTTTTTACTCATTCACCATTCTTTTTTAAGCATTTTCCCATGTCATTAAAACCATTTCATAGCTACCATTTTTACTGGTTGCATAACATTCATTGTTTGGGTGGACTTCAAAGGTCTTTTCTGGAATAAAAGTCGAACATATACAAGACTTGAAATAATAAAACTCTAAAAGTTAAGTTAAGAAAATAATTACCTTCCATGGATTTACTATGGCATCAAATGTAGGAAATGAAGGGCTTCTGCCCTCAGTAACAGTAGAGCTGAGTGGTGGTGGTTTGCTCAGACAATTGGGGAAGAGAGAAAGCCACATCCATCACACAGACCAGGATTCGGTGGCCAAGGTGAGAGCCACGGTGCAGTTAGCAGACTGTGTAGGGAAAGAGCAGAGGTGAGCTGCTTTCCTGTGGCTAACCCTTGGAAAGGGAGAGTTTGTCACAGCCTGATCAGGAAGAAGGGTTGGCCCATTCTGGAAGAGGACAGCCACAGTGAACCAGACTGATAGAGAAGGTGTGTTAGCGGGGAGGGAGGTTGTGGGAAAGTGGAAATTCATTCCATCAGGCCACTTAGATTGAGTCATTAGTGCAGGCAAGACACTTGAAGCGGCCAGGGAAAAACTGTAAATGGTTAGAAGAAGGCGAAGGTGGAGTAGATGGGAAGAGGGCCTTCTGGAGGAACTGAATGTATGATGAGGTCCCTGGCCTTCTTTTTTAAAATTATTTTTATTATAATATAATAATATTTTTATTATAATATAATAATATAAAATTATTTATATTAATTTTTGGGAGGCACCAGGGATTGAAGCCAGGACCTTATACATGGGAAGCAGGTGCTCAACCACTGAGCTACATCTGCTCCCCAATGAGAGTTGGTTTTTTACTTGTTTTTAGGAGGTACTGGGGATTGAACCCAAGGCCTTGTACTTGGGAAGCAGGTGCTCAGCCACTTGAGCTATATCTGCTCCCCCCTGGCCTTCTTGACACCTCTCCATAATGGGTTGATACATCCTATTACCCAACACCACCTCCTTGGACACCTCAGCCAGCCGCCAGGAGCTTTGGGACACAGTGTTGGACCTGCAGGGAAGGAAGCATCCTAGATTGTGCTTCCCGCCAGTCGGTATAGTGCCCTAGTGGCTTTGGGAGGTGACGCATCACCGTGCTCTCTGGAAGAATAAGCTGCTGAGGGAGGGAGTTGGAGGCACCTGTGAACGGATTTAATATTCTCCCTGCTGCCTGTCCCTGTGAGAGCTGGGTGGAGGCTCTGTGCCAGCGGTGCACACGAGGCTCCTCATGGGCCATGGTGGACATGGAGGGGCTTGGCGGAGCCCCACAAAAGCAACGGGAACCTCAGCTTCATGTTCACCTGTGAGCGACACTAAGCCAGGTCATTGAAAACCCAGGATGATGCTTGGGAAACGCTATTTGGTCTTCCTCTAAGTAGAACCTGATTTGGTGTCCGTACGTTTTTTGGCATTGCCTTGGCGTCTTTCATGAACATTTCAGAAAGTGAGCCAAAGGAAGGCCCCTTTAGGAGCTAGGGAGCGTATTATTTGTTTAGAACCCACTCCAGTGAGCCAAAAAGGAAGAAAGAAATAGATTACAACCTGTCTGGCGGGCCTGTGAAAGGTCACTCACCTGTGGGGTCCTCTCAGTGGTTATGCCGTATGCCCTGCCTTGGCATCCACCTGTGCTCAGGGTCATTGCTTGTCTTTTGACTTAGGTCCCTGGGGAGAGAATTTATCTCCTTGGCATTCGCTGTGGCTCAGGCAACAATTTGTGTGCACACAGTTTAAAATTCAAAGACTTGGGGAGGAGTGGATGTAGCTCAAGTGGTTGAGCACCTGCTTCCCATGTACGAGGTCCTGGGTTGGAACCCTGGTACCTCCTAAAAACAAACAAAAAAGCAACTCACATTGGGGAACGGTTGTAGCTCAGTGGTTGAGCTTCTGCTTCCCATGTATGAGGTCCTGGGTTCAATCCCCAGTACCTCCTAAAAAAAAAAATTAGAAAGCTATGGAAGGGGTTATGGTAAATGGAAGTAAGTGTCCCTCCTTCCCCAGATCCCTCAACCAGCCATGTTGCCAGCTTCTTATGTAGCCTTGCACAGATGTTTTATGCAGGTATAAACGGATATGTATGTATAAATAAAACATATAGGTAATTTTTTCTGCATGCAACGATAGCATAGGGTGCATTTAACAATTTTCTCCTGAATCTCCTTCCACATCTCTGTACCTAGCATCGCCTCATTCTTTCCAATAGGTGTAAGTCTTCTATGGAATGGATATTACTGTGGTGTATTTAGGGATGGGTACTTAGGTGGTTTTGAACATAGAAATACACAACCCTTCACCTTTATTTGTCCCTCGTCCTCCCCAGATGCCGCCCTGCAGGTAGACACCGTGGTCCCCAATGCCACGGTGTCTGAGAAGGCCGCCTTCCAGCTGGACTGCAGCATCGCCTCCCGTTCCAGCCAGGACTCACGCTTTGCCGTAGCTTGGTATTCCCTGAGGACTAAAGCCAGAGGGAAAAGGGGCAGCCCTGGCCAGGAAGAAGCAGGGGAGGAAGAGCGAGAGGAGGAGGAGGACGAGGTGGAAGAGGAGGACCCGACCGAGCGCACAGCGCTCCTGAGTGTGGGCCCTGACTCCGTCTTCGGCACCGAGGGCAGCCCCTGGGAGGGCAGGCTTCGCTTCCAGAGGCTTTCCCCCATGCTCTACCGGCTCACGGTACTGCAGGCGAGCCCCCGGGACACCGGCAACTATTCCTGCCGCGTGGAAGAGTGGCTGCCCAGCCCGCAGAAGGAGTGGTACCGACTGACCGAGGAGGAGTCGGCGCCCATCAGCATCCGTGTTCTGGACACAAGTAAGTCGGGTACCACTGTTGATTCCAGCCGTGTCCAGAAAGTAAATTTAGAGCTTGACTGCAGGGCTTACTAAGCAGTTTTCCCAGCTATCCTGGGCATTTATTAGTAGGATTTGAGATACAGTAGGATGACTTACCAGTGGCCAGTTCATATAGTCGACCCTTGATTACCCATGCAGAAATTAGGGACAGGAATTAAAATGATAATATACTATATACTCTATTTTTTAATTTTTTATATATATTTTTTACAAGGTACCAGGGATCACACCAGGAAGCTCGTACATGGGAAGCAGGCACTCAAAGCTACACCCACTCCCACCATATACTCTTTTTTATTTTTATTTTTTTTAAAGATTTTATTTATTTATTCATTTATCCCCCACTTGCTGCTTGTGCTCGCTGGGTCAGCTAACCACGCCGTGCAGGCGGGCTTGCCTTCACCAGGAGGCCCCGGGAACAGAACCTGGGGCCTCCCATATGGTAAACGGAAGCCCTAATGATTGAGCCACAGCCGCTTCCCCCACCATATACTCTATAATAAAGTTGCAACTCCACCAGATTCTATTTTAGCAAGATTTCATTATACAAGTATATTGTTAGATGTTAGTTTGTTACTCTTCAGCATATCAAACATAGTCTTTCTCTATTGGCAAGTGTTTCAGATTCATAAAGGGAAGAACAAAATGAAGCTTAAGTACCCCACTCTATCCTTCTCAACCTCCTGGATCATTTTGTCTCGTGCATTATTTTGGAGGCTGACTCGGGGGTTTGGGTGGATTTGGCATGATGAGTTGGGAAGCCCAGCCTAAGAAAGACAGTGATGTTACAGGAGCGCTGGAAAGAGCTTAAGTGCGGCCCAGCTGCCACCAGCTCTTCCTAGAGACTGGGCTGCAACTCAGAGTTTTCATCATACTGCGGGATTTTATTACTATGGACAGAGATTGGTGGAAATAATTGCCGGCCCAAATTATTTGTTCTAACAAGGCACTCATTTGGCTGGCCTTTTGTCAGAATGGGAAACACATCCAACGGAAATGGTGCTTGAAATAGGAGAATTAGCCTGTCATGTAGAAACAAAATTTTTACCAGAATTTTCAGCTTCTTTTAGACCAAAGCATTTTACCAGATAATCTTGATTTGAGTTTTTGTCAGCTTTTCTTTTCCTTGATTAGCTCCTGTCTACATTATATTACATAGCACCACGTGAAATCGAGTTTTGGTCTGTCAAAAGCAGTTGACTATCAGCAATTTCATAAACTGCAGAAATCTAGTAAGTGTGGTGTGGGTTGTTTTCTTAATACTGGCGAGCTATGTAGTAGGAAGGAAAGCAGAAGAAAACTAAATCATACATGGACCACCTAACAATCTACTGAAGGGCCCATTGTCCAAAAGTAAAAGGGAAGGCATTCAGGCCACATTTTATCTGCCCATTGAAAATGTCCATGTTTATTAAGCTTCACAGAACATAGAGATCAGCAGCCCTACATTACAGAAAAAATGCAGATTCCCAGAGGCTGGGCACCCCAAGGTCACGGAGCAGTCCTAGACCTGGGTCTTTGGGCACCCGGTTTCTTTCTCCCCCATATCCGTAGACATACTGTGGCCACTTAGGAGTGGTCAGTAATGGCATTTTAATTGATAACATTAATCACATAAGCATCATTCCTGGTAAGACTGCCAGCAGAAGCTGGGAAGGAGAGTACACATTATCTTCCCAAAGAAGGACCTTTGAAGCAGAGTTGAGTGCAAAGGGACACATAAAATATAACCATGCAGGAGGTTCAGCCGGAATTGCAGTCAGCTTTCTTATCATCATAGATGAAATTGAATTCACAATCAATAAACTACATTTTATTACATGGCTTTCCAAGCAGTGATAATGGCTTGCAATGGAAAATGCAAGTGTTGCTTTGTTTGAATTCACAACTGTGTTTGAATTTGAAGAGGCATTACTTTGGGAGTAAGAGTAGAAGTGTAGTCTCCCAACCACTTGTGGTAGGAGGAAAAGGCATAGTGGATATGGAAGCTCGGCCAAGTGGCCTCCATTGGGCCTTGTGAGGTCATCAGAGATAAATGTCAACAGCCCAGTTTCTGAGTCCTCATTGTCTTGTCTCCCTCATGGTCCTTTCCAGGTTCCAGCCTCCAGTCCATCATCTGCTCCAATGACGCACTCTTCTACTTTGTCTTCTTCTACCCTTTCCCCATCTTTGGCATCCTCATCATCACCATCCTTCTGGTGCGCTTCAAGAGCCGGAACTCCAGCAAGAACTCTGACGGGAAGAACGGGGTGCCCCTTTTGTGGATCAAAGAACCGCACCTCAATTACTCCCCCACTTGCCTGGAGCCCCCTGTGCTCAGTATCCACCCAGGAGCCATAGACTAAAGGGAATGGCCCGACAGACGTCGGCCATGGAGGAGCTGGGGCTCACCCTCACTGCCTCTTTTTCTGTGTTTGGACAGTCAGTGGCACCCAAATGTTGGAGTGCTCTCGCTGGAAATTGCCAGATTCGAAAGTTCCCAAGCTGAGACAGACTGCCATTAGCTGGCACCCAGCGGGTAGGCCTGTGCTACCTTTCTCTTGGTTGGTTAGCTGTTCACGCACAGATATTGTGATCATGCCGTTCTAGGTTTCTTGGTTTTGTTTTTGGTAATGTAGTGAGTAGCTCCAGGTGCCACATCTACTCACTGATTTATATAGTGTTCTCAGATAGCTGTTTCAGGGGTTCTTATTCTTTGTAATGTACTCTTTTTAAATCCCTTTGGTTTCCCCTTTTTTGGATTTCATAATGCTGCGGACAAAATTTCTCTTTCTGTACAACTGATTGCAAAAGGAAGGATGTACTCTGTGGGGACAAGGAGTCTCTTCCAAGACTTTTTGTTTTTGCACACTTGAAAATGCTACCCGTGGATCAAAATACACCCGAACATTTTTCACTTTCTTAATGAGACTTGAAAATTGTGTGTAGCGTGGGCCCAATTTGTATTTTATCTTCTCTCTCAGCTGGAGTTGTTGGAACCACTTTGTAGTTAAGATGAAAGACTTGAATTTTGCTTTAAAGAACTGCGTATGTAGAAGAGAAATCCTGCATAACCCCGTTAGGAGTAGATGGGGCATGGCCAGCCTATCAGTCAGGGAGGGGAAAAAAAAAAAGGTTTTCATCCCAACCAGGCCAGAAAATAAGAAAACTTTCTCGGAGAACAAGTCAAAAGCTCCAAACAACACACATTACCCAAGCTAATGTGTGCGAGCTGCTTTTAGCAACTACCAACTTTCAACTTGATCAAAGTCAATGATTACAGAAGGAAAGAAGGAAAAAGGTGGGGGTTGGTTTGATTTGCTCTGCAAGGGCAATCTCTAACTGGTAACTTTGTGCAGGTGGGCTTTATGGCTTAAGATGCTTTGCCAAATGCTTAAGGGAGAATGTCTGGTGAGCCTGGAAGTGGGACAGCACCGAGCTGGGCACATGGAGCCACCGTATGCACCCGGAGGAGAGGATTGGCTGACAGCTAAATTTGTTGAAGAGTGTGGTGGTGAGGGGTAGGCGGGGGCCTCCCAGGGCCTAGCATTGGAGAATGGGGAAGAATAACACACTCCCTGGAAGTATGAAGACTGGGTTTTTCCTCCTTCCAAATAGATTTTCCTCAAAGAGGCTGGCATCTCCCTTATTCACATCTATGCCTACGTGTCACTCGCTGCCATGAGAATATTGGACAAGGGAGGTCCAGACGCAGCCCCTTTGTAATCCTCTCAGCTTACCTACTTGCAGCAGAAAGTGATTACATGCCTTCCCTTCCTTGGCTTTTGTGTGTGGTTTTGGATTATTTGGTTGTTATTGCTATGGTGGCCTTTTATTTTAGTGCCCCTCAAACCCAACAAGAGCCAGTGCCACCCGTTATTTTCCCCTCTTGGGCAAGATGCTTAGCTGCCTCAGCGCATTATCGGTTGCTAGTATTTCCTTTTGCTGACCCCGTGAAGGTCTTTTTATGCCCTTTGTGTTCCCATGTTTTGCTAGTCAGTACTGTCATCTCCCTTCCTCTTTGCAGTTGCATCTTGAACACCAGGAGACACTCCAGAAAAACCCTTCCCTGAAACTGAACAGACTCCAGGGAAGGCTGTGGGATTCCCTGAGCCACGTGGGTCCTATCAGAGGTCTGTGAGTGTGCAAGTGGCTTGGGGAAGCCAGGTGACTGCTCAGCTCTTTCTGACAAGCTTACGTAGATCTGCCTTTTTTTCCCTCCCAGATGCCATGCTCATTGTCATTTATTATGCTGCAGCAATACTTCAGAGGTATAGAGAAGGCTTGGTTGTAAGGAAAGGATGTGGTCTTTTGCCCCTTTTCTTCATTTCAGGGGTGCCAGCTTCCAGTGCGAGAAAGCTGGCTCCTGCTGTGTAGACTGAATCAGTGAGGAAGGTGACTTTTCCTCTGTCTCAATGGAAGGAGGCCCGAGGGCTGGATGGGACCAGGATATGTAGCTAAGATTCGAGTTTGTATTGGTTCACAATTGTAGAAAAGTGGTTGCTGCACCTAATTAAATATGTGAAGCAGTTTTCAGGATATTTGAAAGGGAAAAAAACCGAAGCCAGTATTTTAATAATTGTGTTTTTTTTTTCTGTATATTTTCTGTTGGGCTGGGGAAACGGTCAACAGTTGAACTTTTCTAGCTTTGAAAAACCCCAGCATCATCTTTCTTTGGCCATTTCTATGGAAATGTGGAGTGTCTGATGAATGGGAATGGTGCTCTCTAGTGACTGCAAGACCTCATTGCATACTGCCTCCCGGAACTTCAGTCCTCTGGGGCAACGAGAGGAAAACTGCTGAATGCTCTTGACTGATCTATGACTACAATGTTGCATTTAGGAAAAACTACACTGTGCTAGGCCCATTCCAGGGCATGGTTTTGACCTCACCCTCTTTCACCAACAATGGTTTCACCGAGTTAATTGTTAAGAAAGAGATGGGGTAAGAATTACCCAAGCATGATGTAGAGAGCTGTTGATTTGTTTTGGGTTTTGTTTTTTGTTTTTGTTTTTTAAAGGAAAACTATTTGTAAGATGTTGCACTAAAATGTTTTATATACACTTCAGAGACCTGTAGTAAATTATGTTGAAAATACGGCTGTTTGCATTTACTGGAGTCCGCTGTCCACTTTCTCCCCTTACTTGGTCAACTTTTTGTTTTTAGGAATTGTGCCCTGGGAGCTTGAGTTTTGCCCTTGGCATTGGCCTGCTAGGCTTACGGTGCATAAAATTGCAGCCTTTTAAGCTTATCGCTCCCTGCCCCCCAGCCTAAATGGTTCCTTTACTCAAATTACCCAAAACTCCCCTTACTCAAGACATTTTACTGCCATCTGCTGAAAATGTATCATAATAAATATACATCTCAACTCTTACTGTGAAGGCCATGCTTCCTCTAGAGTCATGCAATGCATGACCTACTTGGTAGCCTGATGGACAGGTTCAGAATGTAGAGTTTTATTTTATTTTTTTAGGAGATACCGGGGACTGAACCCAGGACATTGTACATGGGAAGCAGGTGCTCAACCACTGAGCTACACCAGCTTCCCTTTCGTCTGTTTGCCTTGTTTTTAGGAGGTACCAGGGATCAAACCCGGGACCTCATACTTGGGAAGCAGGTGCTCAACCACTTGAGCTACATCTGCTTCCCAGAATGTAGAGTTCATAACTACCAGTCTTTTGTATTTTGGGGGGGACTGGGAGGGAAAGCTAGTGACAAAGGAGAGCAGGAATGCAGGACATCCTTCTTGGCTATCAAGGACCTCTACAGCAAGACCACACCATCTTTTTCAAACTATGTACTATTGCCATGACCATAAAATAGGCATCAAGCATTTGTCAGGACCGAGGTAAGAGCAGAAGCTGTGTGCTCATGCTCAGTGAGACTGCCAGCACACCAGTCTCTGTTTCCTCCACAATTTGAACACTGTGATGCTTTGGAGGACTTTACCACGTCTGCAAACTGAGAAGAATGGCAGAATGATTCAAGTTGTAGCAATGATACAGGATTAGTCAGAACCCATTTGTAATCCTTTAAAATTAACAGAATATGCAAAAGGAACTAGATAGAGGGTTAAAAGTAGAGTGGGGTGCTTTTTTTTTTCCTTCTTTTTAAAATCCAAGCCTTTCAAGGACTTAAATGTATGCTTTCCTCTGCTCCCCTGTCCTATTTACTGCATCCTTATCAACTTTTTGCAGCTGCTGGCTTGGCCAGGAGTTGAAAATGGTGGTTTATCTCTTGGGTGCCCAGAATGGCTCCATGTTGTCTTATGCATTATTTTTGCCTAATTTTTTGGATATGTTCTCTTTCTGCCATGGAACATTTTAAAAGGGGAAATAGATTATGTTCTATGTTCTTGGTGCAAATCCGCCCAGTGTTTCTATAGATGAAGTATATGTACACTTGCCCGTGAGACAAGGGTGATTTTCATTTATACGGGGCTAGTAACAGCATTTTGTTTACTAGGTTTTGGGATTTCTAAGCCTCCTGGGTTAATTCCAAGAGTTTGGTAGAAACTATAGCTAGAGGAGTAGTGTGGCATGCTACAAAGGGTTATACCCCAGTTACTTGAGCAAGCTGCATGGACTCCCTTTCTTATCTCTAAACCAAAAGTTCTTAACCTTTTTTGTTCCACAGACCCCTTTGCCTGTCATATAGTGAAATGAATACACTATAATTTACTTATTGTATACATTCATAAGTGAAGGAAATGCTAGATTTCAGTTAGAGGTCAGAGAAAATAAAGATAATAAGTTGATTGTTTTCAATTCAAGCTCACAGACCCCCTGAAATCTTACCATGGACCCCCTGGGGGCTCCTGGTTAAGAACCCCTGCTCTAAACCATGCTATCTACAGTGACAAGGAAATAAAACTGAGTCTCTCAACACTGGTCATGGGATGAAAAATAACCCTCCTTTTGGCAGCGAGTTCTCAGTACATGAAAGGGGTCTCTTTGGCCATCTACTTAAGGCATTGCAGATCTAGCTTTTCTGAGCCAACTTTTGATTGATTCATTCTGCTAGAGCGGGTATACAAGCCCTTTTAAAAATGCCTGGTGGAAGCACGGCACTCCTATTAAAGACGGGTGAGCACGACTCATCTGTCACAAGGAAGGACTTCAAAGGAAGGCCTAAGGAATCATTCCTCAGCCAATGCCTGGAGACACTGACCTGAGCCCCAGATGACTGAGTGGTCCCTCCTCAGCCCAGCTTCTGCTGGTAAGTCCAAACAGCGACATGACGGCTGGTCTCAAAGTAGCCCCCTTATCACATCCTGCTCCTGGATGAAAGCATAAGCGTGGAGGCTTTGGACTTGGCCTGGGTTAGAATCCCAGTTCTACCCCTTGCTGTGTGTCCTTGTCTTTAGGCAAGTCATTTACCTCCTTTGAGCCTCAGTTTCCTCATCTGTAGAAATGGGCAGCAACAGGATTAAATGAATCCACTTAACACAGCTCAAGAAATGTTTGCTGAGCCACTTTCCGTGGCTCCCCCGTGTTTAAAGTCACAGTCTGACCCAAACCACCTTTACAAGTTGACTCAAGTTTCCTTCTGCCCAAAGCAGAGGAAAACTTGATTTCCTCACATCTCTGCCACATACTGTACCTGCCTTTCTCAACATCCATAGATGGCAGAGAATGTCTTAAAGTAGCAGGCTTTGTGATACAGAACCGTGGTTCCAGAAAATTTGATGGAGATACCTTTTTGGACTTTATAGATAATTTAAGAAATAATTCATGAATTCTTGTAGTACGGTTCAAGTGGCTTGAGTTGAGTGGTATTGGAGTCCCCACCTCAAGGACGATGGAGAGAGAGAACAGCAACAAGGGAGATTATTTCCAGTGAGTTCCACAATTCACAAGATGTTTTAGCGTTTTTCACGCAGCCAGGAAGAGGTAACCCTGCTCACCAGGTAGCCAGAAGTTCTTTGTCTCAAGTCCCTCTGCTGGGATGGGGCATTTCTGGTGCTTTTCTCTGAAAGAAAGGGGACAGACAGGCTGCTAGCAGCAGGGTCTGGGAACGGAGTAATTTGGTTTAGTGTCTGATGAATCCGAGGAGAGGGCAAGCCAGTCAAGAGGACTATTCCAAAAGACTAAGAGTTCCAGGTGTCTCCACGCTGCTCCTGCAAATAGATTTTGAGGCCCAAAAGTAATGGGGCCTGATGCCTCAGCAATCCTTCCATGGAGGAAGTAGAAAACAAACAGGAAACTGAAAAGGGAGAAACCAAAGACCAACCCCAGCTCCTAGGTTCAGGAAGGGGGTATTGAGGGTCAGGCTTAAGGAAAAGGCGGCATCTCCCTTTACATAAATGAGGAAAACTAAGTGATGTAGGGTCTGTGCTAAGCGGTCCCACACATTCTAACATTAATGGAATGGCCCGTTTCCTTTTGTTTTAATATGTGAGAACCGGCCCCGAAGTCGGGGCCGCGCAGGGCAAACCTTGGCGGGGGTGGGGAACTGGGACGCGGCGCGCGGAGCCCGGTCTGAAAGCTCGCGGGGCCGTGGCGGACAGCGCCGGGCGGAGAAAGAGGAGAGGGGCGGGCCAGGCGGGGGGCGGGCCAGGCGGAGAATGAGGAGAGGGGCGGGCCAGGCGGGCCAGGCGAGGGGGCCGGCCAGGCCAGAAGCTGCCTTTACTCTTTGCTACCCGGCAGAAACCGATGCTGCCCCGGGCCTGGCGCAGCGCGCAGAGGCCACCCCAAAGTGCCATGGCCGCAGGGAGCGGCCCTGGGCGGATCCTGGGACTCTTCAGTGTGGTCTACATGCTGCTCCGATTCGGTGAGTGGAGGCCTTTCCCCGTGCGCCCCACGCCGCCCCGCGGGCACTGGCAAAGCGCGGGGAAGGGCCGGGTCCCCAGGGGAACCCCTTGCCACCCGGACTGGGTGGAACGGGCCGGGGCCGAGGCGCCCGTGGATCTGGGAGGGTGGAGACCGGGGAGAAACATGGCGGGCGGGAGCCAAAGCTGGCATTTTATCAAGTCCGCCCAGGACAATCCGGAAGAAACTTTGGCCTGGAGGCACCCTGAATCCTGAACGTGAAAAGATGGACAGGCCTCGACGCCGCCTCCCTCTGCTGCCGTTTGGGAGCTTTCTCCTCTCTTTAGGGATCCCACCCCGGCTCACCTCCCCATCCAGTGTGTTCTCCGGAAGGGTGTGACACTTCTCAGAGCCACAAGTGACTACTGTTACTTCTGAGGCCTCCACAGATTCCGTTGCCGAGAACTTGGGCGGATCAGCTCTTGCTGCCCCGGGCTGTTGAGTCGGGGGCCCCGCCTGCCCGAGGATGAGGCTGGTCTAGGCCGTGCACCATCCAGAGCTGAACATCTTAACTCACAAAGCCGGAGATTTCCGCCCGCGCCCCTTGGGGCAGCTGGCTAGAAGGCTGCTTTTCAGAATTGTCACACAGCCGGCGGGGCCCAGGGGGAAGTCACTGCCCAGAACCATTTTCATCCCTTTCGCACTTAAATTACATCACACACAGCCTCCACCAAATAGGTATCTTGGTCTCCAATCTCCCCCTCTCTGCCCTCATAAACTCCACGCAACAGGCCCCTAGTCACGGCCAAACCCACGAAGCCTAGAAATAGCCCCTTCCTGTGCTTCTCTTTTCTTTCCTGAGGGTTCTGGAATTGTGGGCTCCTCTGTATGTGACTACAGATCACTCATTTCTCTCCATTCAGTTATTTTTCAATGTCTATTAGAGTGCCCTTGAGGTACATTCATCTGTGGAACGCAACCTAGCATGGGGCTTGAGACACACTCAAAAGTACCTCCTTTATAAGTTACAGGAACAAGTGTTGTAGCAGGGCAGTGGGGGTGCAGAGTGAAGAAAAACATGGCTTTTGTGAACTAAACTTCAGGAAAGGGAAGGTATTTGAACCCATCTCTGAGGAGGAGAGAAGGCAAGAAAGATGAGAGCAGGAGTGTGTAGGGTGAACTAGGGCATCAGAAGGCTGGAGTTTAAGTGTGAGAGCCGGAAGCTCCATGGCTGAGCCCCTCTTGGGAGTTAGGACTCTCCTGCAGGCAAAGCAGAGCTGTTGAGAGAAGCTGAGCTCTAGAGTCAGATATGCCTGGCTTCCCACCGTGCCCCCACACGTCACCTGAGTTATCAACCTGTGCAAATGTGTAACCTCTGTGTGCCTGGATGTCTTCACTTTTTGAAAGACAGAGATGAAGCATGAGAGCTCCTGTGAGAGAAAGGATAATAATAGTATCTACTTGCTAGAATTATTGTGGACATACAGTCACTCAACAAGTAGTTACAGTCATCTATCTGTCAGGCACTGTACGAGTGGTATACATCAAGAAGCAGACAATCCCCTGCCCTCATGTCATGAGCTCACATTATAGTAAGGGAGAGAGACAGTAAGTGATTAACAAGTGAGCATATATAGAGATGCTGGATGGTGATAAACATTTACTAACACGAAATTAGTAAAGCAGAATAAAGGAAAGTGGAAGTGGTTAGTATTAATTTTTTTTTTTGAATTTTGGAAACTTTTAAATCTTTAGAATAATTGCAAAAAGAATACAATGAATATTCACATACCTTTCTCCTCAAATCACCAGTTATTAATATTTTGTCACATTTGTTTTACTTCTCTCTTTAAACACAAATACAGTTTAATTTTTAATTTTAAATTTTTTTTTTTTTTGCTAAACCAATTGAGAGTGTAGACCTTAAATTACCTTACTGTTAAATTCCTGAGAACAAGAGCATTCTCTTAACAGACCACAAAATTGTCACCACACTCAGGAAATTTAGCATTGATACAAGAGTGTTTCCTAATATAGAGTACAGAAGCCAATCTTGGATCACTTTCTGCATTTAGTGTCCATGCTTCTTTAGTCCCCATTAATCTAAAACTGTTACCCACTTTTTTTGTACTTGATGCTGTGGCCATTTTTTTTTTTTTTAAACAATTTATTGAAGCATAACATTCATGCATGAACTTACATAAACTATAAGTGTTCAATAAACATTGTGAACTTACAAAACAAACATGCATCACATCATGCAGGGTTCCCACATATCACCTTCCCACAAGCACCCAGCATTGTTTTGAAACATTTGTTAACAAATGGTGAAAGAGCATTGTCAAAGTATTACTACTAACTATAGTCTGTATCTTCCTCCCCTATTCATTTTTTTTAAAGGATTTATTTATTTACTTACTTTTATCCATTTTTACCCTCCCCTTTTTGCTGTTTCTGTATCTATTTGCTGGGCAACTTTTTGTCCGTTTCCTGCCCTCTCTTCTCATCCTTCTCCTTTTGTCTTTACTGGGATTCGATCCTTGGAACCTCCGATGTGGGAGAGAGGCATCCCACCACCTGTGCTACCTTAGTTCCTGGTTTTTTGGTGCGTCTTGTCTTGGCTCTCCCTTGTGTCACTCTCCTGTTATGTCATCATCTTGCTGCGTGGCTTGCGGGGCCTGGCAGCACACCCGCGCACGTGGCGTGACAGCTCACCCACTCGTGGGTGTGGCCATTTTTTGAAGAGTCTGGTCAGTTGTTTTACAAAATGTCCCTCAATTTAAATTGTTTGATTATTTCCTCATGATTAGATTCTGGTTAAAGCTTTTTGGGCAGGAATATTTCATAGGTGATGTATTGTGTCCTTCTCAGGGCATTACATCAGAAGGCAGATGTAGGCAGTTTATTCCATTATTGGAAATATGACCTATGGTTACTTGTTATGATCAGGTCCACAAGATTTCTGCATTGTAGAATTATTTTTCCTTTTTGGTAAATAATAAGTGATTTATTAAGTGATACTTTGAGACTGTGAATATCCTGTCCCTCTACAACCTTTCAACCCAGTGGTATTATCATCTAGTGGTGATTCTTCCCAGGATCAATTAAAATATTTGTAAATAATTTTCTATTTCTGTTTTTATATACATTTATAAGTTGGCATTCTTCAGTAATGAAGAGCTTTTGCATCCCCCTTTTTATTTTATTTTTTATTAATATGGACTTATGGATATATAATTTAAATATGCTATAAGCCATTCCTGTCATTATTCATTTTGCTGCTCAATTACCCCAAATTTGGCAGGTGAGAACCTCATCAAGCTGACATGACTGTTTTTTTAATTTTTGTTTTTGACTTGTTCTCATCAGTTTTCCTTCCCTTCTGGCATAAAAAAGATGTTCTAGACTTATTTTATACTTTTTCCTCCCTCAGTCTTGTAATCATTAGATTCTCTGGTTCCCTTTCGTGAGGGATGGTATTTAGAAAGCAAGATCTAGGTGCTTGGTGTGCTCAGCTATAGTGGGGTTATTGCTTCTAGGCCCTGCCAGCTTTCAGAGCTAGGAAATAGAGCTTCTACAGTGTCATGAGTTGATCCTGCTAACTTTATGTCTAATCCAACCACTCATGATAATTTATTCAGCTGCTTTTTGTTGGTTAGTATTTTTTACAGTGTCATCAGGGAGGACATCTTTAGTAGGGTGACGGTTGACCACAGAAACTGAAGGGAAGTGGGGGAGCAAGGACATGACTCCCCAGGGAGTTGGGGAGCAGTATTCCTGGCAGAGGAGACAATTAAGGTAAAAACCCTGAGATAAGCTTCTCACTTAGGAGAAGCTAAGGGAGAGTAGTAGGGAATGAAGTTGTGAAAGGAGTCAGGGCTGAATCCTATGAAGCAGACTTCTGCTTTTTTTACTTTGAGTGTGATGGGAAGCTACTGGAAGGTTTTGAACAGGGAGTAACATTATGGTGACTTGGGTTATTAAAAGAATTCTGCTGGCTGCTGAGTAGAGAATAGTCTAGAGGGGAGCAAAGGCAGAAGCTGGGGCTCCATTTAGGGAACTACTGGAGCAATGCTGCTAAGAAAGGACTTGGGGGGGACTGGCGGGGGAGGAGGTGAGAAGTGGGAGGTATCTGGATGCCTTTTGAAGGAAGAGCTGGCAGAATTTGGTACTAGGTTGCACTAAATAGGAGAACGTGGACATGGCTTAGGAAGTGCTGGGCACAGAGGAAAGGCTCTTTTTAGCAGAGCCTTCCTTATTCTGCAGTCCTTGACCTTTTACAGATCTCTTATCTGGCCAACTAGCTCCCCAGCTGAATTTAACTTCCTTGTATGCAAGAACCAAGTCATAAACTTAAAAAAAATTTCCTTTCATTGTTATGTTTTAATGCTTTTTAATATTACAGATGGTCCGACCTGCACTTGTGATGCTGTGTTCTCCATTTGAACACAAGGATGTTATGCAAGACTTGTTCATATGTTTTGCTGAACTCAAGATTCAGATATCTGTGTGTTTTTATTTAGAAAAAAATCCAAGTAAAAATAGTGTTGGGGGTATTCCAATGGGAACCCTAAACACATTGTTATAATGGGGGCGGGATTGTTTATAAGGCTTATATAAGCACATGCTGTATGCCAGGCACTGTGCTTAGTGTTTCAGATGGTTTTTGTGTTCTTTTTTCCACTTAATTTCCCCACCAATTTAATTAGGTAGGGACTGTTAAGGTGGCTAGAAGGCTTAAATAGGTTAAAAAAACTTGTCCAAGTACACACAGCTAAGTGACAGAATGGGTTTGACCCCTGGTCTATCTGACCTTGACCACTAGCTTACATTCCCAACAGCAGATACCCCAACTTTTTGTAGAAATTGGTAGAACTATAATTGATTATAATATAAATGACGTGTATACATTATACAGTATGATTTTGCTAAAGTGTGTGAATTATATAGGACAGCACAATTACCAATCATATAAGATTGTATTCAATATCATAGTCTATAATAGAAAAATTAGAAAAGAACTTCTTTGGACCATAGAATTTATCTGTTTATCATTATTGAGATTTTGCCTTATTTATACTCTCCCAACACACACACACACTTTGCTCCTAAAATAGTTGCATAATCCAAATAGCATTATATTTTGTCTAAGAAAATTAACAGTAATCCTATAATATCATTTAATTTCTACCCTTATTCAAATTTCTTCAAATGTTACAAGAATGTCTTCCCCCCACACACAAAAAAACGGGATCCAATCAAGTTTCACTCAGTGAACTTGTGGCTGTTTTTGGTTTAATTTTGAGAGGCTGCTTGAGATTTAGAAACCCATTCTGAGATTTTAAGAACTAGTTCTAGGAATTTGTTTTACCGCCCTCTTTTTGTTCATTAACATTTCCTTTAAAGACAGGCTTTGAGGGTGGGTATTGGTGTCTCTGTGTTTAAAAGCAGAAATGTATAAATGGCCTTTATTTACACCAGTTTTCTCTCTTTTTTATTAAATTTATTCCCACACCCCCCCATTGTTTTGTGCTCGCTGTCTGCTCCTGTGTGTTCTCTGTGTCTGCTTGTCTTCTCTTTTAGGCAGCACCAGCAACCAATCATGGGACCTTCCGGAGTGGAGAGAGGCGCTCAATCTCTTGTGCCACCTCAGCTCCCTGGTTTGCTGCCTCTCTTACTGTCTCTCCTCTGTGTCTCTTTTTGTTGCATCATCTTACTGCGCCAGCTCTCCGCTTGGGCCAGCACTCCTGCGTGAGTCAGCACTCTATGTGGGCCAGCCCTCCTGCGCAGGCCAGCTCGCCACACGGGCCAGCTTGCTTTTCACCAGGAGGCCCCGGGAATCGAACCCCGGACCTTCTATATGGTAGATGGGAGCCCAGTCACTTGAGCCACATCCGCTTCCCAGTTTTCTGTCTCTTGATGTCTTCTCATGTTGTTTCTTCTGAAGTGCAAAAGGGTTTTTTAAGCTTTTTTTCAAGGAGTGAGGAGAAGCTTTTACTTGAGGACACAGTCCCTTAGTTCTACTGTTACAGCTCAAACTTACTATCTCAGGATTATAATTGAAACTAGGATACAACTTTTTCTCTTTTCTCAGACAAGTTTAGGTTTGCATATGAGGTTGTGCCCAGAATAGTGCTGGAAAACTGTTTAGCAGCTCCTCTCTGGAGATTGCCTGCAGTGCCTGCCCACTAGCCTTGAAAGAAAATGCCTTTCAGTGACTTTATAGGCACAGGGTCTTCTCCTTTGGTCTCGTTCCTCTTTTTATTTTATTTTTTTAATGTTTACTTTTATTTTTATTTTTTTAAAAGAAGCTTTAGATTACATAAATGTTACAAATAAAATATAGGGGATTCCCATATACACACCCCACCCCCTCCCATACTTTCCTCCAATTAACAACATCTTTCATTAGTGTGGTACATTTGTTACAATTGATGGACACATATTGAAGCATTGCCACTAACCATGGACTATAGTTTACATTATAGTTTACACTTTGCACCATACAATTTTATGGGTTTTGACAAAATGTATAATGGCCTGTATCTGTCATTGCAATGTCATGCAGGATAATTTCAGTGTTCCCTAAATGCCCCATATCACACCTATTCTTCCCTCTCCCTCCCCACAGAACCTCTGGTGGCCACTGCCTTTATATCAGTGATACAAGTTCTTCCAGAAGTTTAATAAGATTATGAAGCTGTAGAGCAGGGGTTCTTAACCAGGGGTCCATGAACTTGAATTGTTGGTGCGGGTGTGATATATTTAGTAAATAATACACAGTATAGTGTGGACTGGCAAAGAGGTCCGTGGAACAAAAAAGGTTCAGAACCCCTGCCCTAAAGCAAATTGTAGGTCGTCAACAGCAGTGAAAGGAAAATGTGGCTTTCTAGCACTATTTGGTGGTCTTGATAATACAGGCTAGAGAAGCACTGCCAGACAGAAATATAATGTGAGCCATCTATGTAATTTTAAACTTTCTATTTAGCTATGTTTTTATTTTTGTTTTTTAAAGGAACAGGTGAAATTAATTTTCATAATATTTTATTTAACCTAATATAGCCAAAACAGTTATGTGTCAATGTGTAGTCAGTATAAAGAGTTATTAATGAGCTGTTTTACTTTTTTTTTTTTTCATACTAAATCTTCAGAATCTGCTGTCCTTTGTAGTCACAGCACATCTCGATTCGGGCTAGCCACATTCCACGAGCTTAACTAGCCAGCATATGTGGCCTCTGACTACCATATTGGACTACATGGATCTAGAGGGAAATATTTTGGGTAAGCAGAAGGAGTCTAAGCGCAAGAACAAGGAATTATAGGAACCTGTTTTAGTGTGACAAACCTCGGAACACTCAAAAAGGAAGTTGATTTAGAGAACCAAGGTCTTAATTCTGGGTGAACTCACTGAAGTGGTAACCGAGAGCACATGGTGAGGTAAATGCTGGGGAGTTTCTGGAACCGGGAGACCAGATGATTGATTACCTGTTGGGAGTTAGATGGGTGCAGTTTGTGTCTGAAACTGCAGGTGAGCTGAGGTTGCCTTTAGCAATCACGGGAATGTTTGTGGGATCAGAAATAGCTGATGGGACCGAGCTAAGGGTGGATGGACAAGGAAAGACAGAAGGATGGTCCCAAGCAAGGGAGGCATGTCTTACTGCGGCTTACAGTGCAGGCTTGGCTGCTGATATGCCAGCTCTGCCCTGAGCAGCTGAGTGAACTCGGCCAGCTTCTTAACCTCTCTGAGCCCCAGTTTCCTCACCTGTAACCTGGTGGTTCTCACTCTTTGGAATGTTTATACTCAGATCTTCTCGTGGCTTACTCCATTCGTTCCGCAGGGCTCTGCTCAACTGTCACTTAACGGCCTCCCCTTAAACAATAGTGAAACCCATCTGCTCATTTGGTTACAAAAATGCCCCAGGACCTTGGGGTTGAACTGAGCTCTAACTAAATCAAGGTTATTTTGTCATACATTCAGGGGAAATACTAAGATTTATATATTTGGGTACTGAAACTTTTAGGGGATTTTTCTCTTTTCATTTAATGAATCTTTACCTTAACTGCTAAAATCTGCAGGCAATGTGGAGCCCTAAAAATATCTGAGAGAGAGAGAAGTATTTTCAAATCACATTGCTTCTAAGAAAAAACTCGGGAAAAAGTTCCTTTCGAACCCTAGGAGGGTAGTTAGCTCATCTCTAAGAGCGGCATCAATGAACAAGTTGCATTTCCTCAAACCTTAGACAGGCCATTAACTTTCATCAGAGGATGACATCTATGAGCTGGTACAAGCTTATCTGGTGTGGTCCCCTGCATCCTACAACACTTAGGCGACACCTGGTTAAACTTGAAGGCAAAAGCTGAAGGCAATGGGGAACATTGAAAAGAAACAGTTGTGGGGTTGGAGGTTGGATGGGGAGCTAGAGAAGAGGAAGCCTGCACATCCTCTAATCTTGTTCTGGTGAGGGAGGCAGTCATTGGGGCTAAAAGGGATCTGTTTTGATTGTGTACAAAGGCTCTGTGTCATTCAGGGTTCTCCAGAGAACCCTGGAGATTTTTGTTTTTTTGGTTTGTTTTTGTTTTTTGAGGTACTGGGAACCAGAGATTGAACCCGGGACCATGTATGTGGGAAGCACTCAACCAGTGAGCCACATCGGCTCCCTCAAGTTGGTTTTTTTTGTTTGTTTTGCCTTTTTTTTTTTTAAGGAGGCACCGGGAACTGAACCCAGGGCCTCCCGTGTGGGAGGCAGGCACTCAACCTCTTGAGCCGCATCCACTCCCTGCTGGTCTTTACTACTGCATTTGCCACTGTTATCCTGGAGTTCTCAGAGCCTTCTCAGTGAACCTTGTGGTTTTATTTGCCTCTGACTTTGTTCTTTGTTTTCATTTGGGAGGAAAGGTCTGACTATTCTTCCTATCTGCCCTAGAGGTGAGGTCTCTCTCTGTCTACTTACCTCTTCTTACTTTTTTCAGATCTCACATTTCACTTACCATTACATGAAAAATTCAAATTCTTGAGTTTTCTTTTCAATTTAATTTGGTCTTTGATTATGAGACTATGTCTCATTTCCTTTGTGACACCTAAAGGTGTTTTTAAAACACTGCCATCATCAAACTTGGGTTTGAATTTGGGTTACCATGTAACACTTGGGGATTTGGGTTTGCCACTATTTTGTCACTATTTTGCTCTACCAAGGCTTTTCAATATCCTTAGGTAAATGGGGGAAGGGAGGATGTAAATTTCCCCAAGAACCTTTCCAGCTCTGATAGTCAATGATTCTGAGACCACCAAGCTTGATAATTCACCTGTAGGTTTCAGAGGCACACTCGACTCTCAGCTGACTTTCTCATTCCCAACATGGTGCTATTCCAATACATTCTATAAATTGTATTTTGAGAAATCCTGTATCATGTCCCTCTTTTCCTCATGTGTCTTTTTTGTTCTTTTTCTTCTTTTTTGTTTCCTTGCATGTCTTTAATAGCGATATGCCATATATTAAACCAGATAAGAAATAATAACAGTTAAGAGCACAAATCCTGTAGTCAGATTGTCTAGGTTTAAAGGATCAAATACAGCTCTACCACATGACTAATTATTTGACTTTGGGGCAAGGCACTTAACCTCTCTGTGCCCAAGTTTCCTCATTTGCAAAACAGGGTTAACAATAACACCTGTCTAATATTCCCCTCCCCCCATCAGATGGCTCTGTCATGTATTTTCTTTTTTTTCTCTCTCATTGTCTGCTCGTTATCTGTTTGTTTTTTCTTTAGGAAGCACTAGGAACTGAACCCGGGACTTCCCATCTGGGAGGTGGGCGCTCAACTGCCCGAGCCACATCTGCTCCCTGCTCGTTTTGTTTTTGCTCATTGTCTGCTCATTGTTTTTGCTTGATGTCTGTTCGTTGTTTGTTTGTCTTCTTTAGGAGGCACCGGGAACTGAACCCGGGACCTCTCATGTGGGAGGTGGGTGCTCAACTGGTTGAGCCACTTACACACCCTATTTTTTCTTTTTTTTTTTTTTTAGGAGGTACTGGGAATTGAACCCGAGACCTCATACATGTGAAGCAAATGCTAACCACTGAACACACCTACATATTTGTAAGGCTCTTCCAACAATGCCTGGCACATACAAAATGCTATATACGTGTTTGCTAGATAAACTAAATATAGCCATCAATCTCAATCTCAGGACCAAAGTAAAAATTTGCAGAGGAAATTGTGGCCAGGAATGGGATTTCTTTCCATTAGCCCTATAGTTATGGCATCCATGGTCTCTAAACCAAAAATCAGGACACCTCATGTGTAAAAAAAATTGGGGCCCATTTACAACATCCAGAGATGTAAGTAGAACTATCAAAATTGGAGTGTAATGGGGATGTTTTGTAAGAACAGCGAAGCAAAATTTTTGAAGTTGGAGTTGTTTTTTGATGTATGATCATTCTAGATGGAGGATCGATTAGGTATTAGGTTCCCTTGTATCTTTTAAATAAAAAAATCATTCTTTAAAACACATACACCTCCAATTGTGAAAAAGCTTTGGCTATTGTGAAAATCTGTTTAGGCAACTACTGCTAAATTTTCTCCTCCTCCTTTTCCTTTTTTTTCGTTCTCTTTCCTAGGACCCTTTCAAGGGCCTTTCTTTGAAGTATCAGTGTTTGACCCATTACCCCCCAGAAAACCTGGCATGGTTAGCTAGCATCCTAGTGGCCCCTTTTCTCACCGCTCATTTGCTATTATCTGCAAAGCCAACTCCCTTCCTTTGCTGCAGGTCGTTTGCTTCATTTATTAAATTATTTTTTGTCTTTGCTAAGGCTGCTATAAGAAAGTGCCACACGCTAGTCGTCTTAAACAGCAGAGATTTATTATCTCACGGTTCTGGAGGCTGGAAGTGAAGGTGTCAGGAGGGCCATGCTTCCCTTTAAAGGGGAGGATCCATTCCATGCCTCTCCCCGGCCAGCAATCCATGGTGTTCTTTGGCTTGAGGCTGCTTAACTCGATTTCTGCCTCCATCACATGGCTGTCCCTGCCTCAGCCTCTTTGTTGTGTCTAAATTTCCTCTTCTTATAAGGGCGTTAGTCATATTGGATCAGAGCCCACCCTTATCCAGTTTGGCCTCATTTTAACTAGTAACATCTTCAACCATCCCACTTACAAATAAGTTCATGTTCACAGGTCCAGGGCTTTGGACTTGAACATACCCCCCCCTTTTTTTTTTGAGGTACTGGGGTCAGGGATTGAACCTAGGACCTCATACATGGGAAGCAGGTGCTACATCCACTCCCCTGAACTTATCCTTTTGGGGGACACAATTCGAGCCAAAACATTATATAAACACATAATATTTGAGACCTAGCAGTGGAGACTTAGCATTGTGCTAAGCATTGGAAATAAAGAGGTGATAGCAAATAATCCTTTTGCTTAGTGAAATTAGAACCTAATGTGGGGAAGTCTGGTGAGCTTTGAGAAAAATTCATTCCCCTTTCTCCAATTCTCCTTTTCATTAGAAATTATACCAGCAACTTACTGTAGGGCTAGTCTTGGAAGTGCAACAGAAAATACTTTACTACTGTAGGAAGGAAATGATCGACCTAGTTATGTGTAAAAAGTTGGTATTAGCTTTGTAGACAATTCTTTTTTTTTTTTTTAAGATTTATTTTGTTTATCATCCCCCCAGCCCACTCTTGCTTGCGCTTGCTGTGTGCTCTCTGTTGATTTGCTGCGCATTCTGCTGTGTCTGCTTGTCTTCTCTTCTCATCTTCTCTTTAGGAGGCACCGGGAACCAATCCCAGGACCTTCTGACGTGGTAAAGAGGCACAAATCACTTGAGCGACCTTAGCTCCCTGGCTTGTTGTGTCTTTCACTGTCTCTCCTCTGTGTCTCTTTTTTGTTGTGTCATCTTGTTGAGTCAGCTCTCTGCATGGGCCAGCTCACTTTCACCAGGATGCCTTGGAAACTGATCCTGAGACCTCCCATATGGTAGGCGGGAGCCCAATCGCTTGAGCCATATCCACTTCCCTGTAGACAATTCTTAACAGTTATTCCCCTTGGTTGAATAAGTCTGTTTTTTTAACTTATGTAATTTTGTATTATAATAGTGATATGAGGCTTGTATTAAAAAGTAATACTCATTTGTCTATACCAAAACACAAACATGTATAAAATATTAAGTGAAATCTCACAATACCCACAATCTTAGTCTTTAAAAGTAACTACACTAGGGCCAGATGTGGCTCAAATGGTTGGGCGTCTGTCTCCCATATGGAGGACCTGGGTTCAATCCCTGGGATTTCCCAGTAAAAATAAAGAAAAATATAGAAGGCACGTAGGCTGCCAGGCCCTGCAATCGGGTGAGGCCCCCAGGCTCCATGTGTGGGTGCGCCGTCGGGCCCCGCCAAGCCATGCAGCAAGATGATAATGTAACAGGAGGGTGACACAAGGGAGAGCCAAGATGAGATGTGCTGAACTAAGGTGGCACAGGCGGTAGGACGCCTGTCTCCCACATCGGAGGTTCCCAGGATCGAATCTCGGTGAAAACAGGAGGAGAAGGATGAGAAGAGAGGGCAGGAAACAGACACACAGAATTGCCCTGCGAATGGACACAGAAACAGCAAAAATGGGGGGCGGGGGTGGCTAAAAATGGATAAAAGTAAATAAATAAATCTTTAAAAAAGTAACTACAAAAAATATTTTTAAAATTAAAATAAATAAAATAAAAGTAACCACTGCAGAGCTGGTGTAGCTCAGTGGTTAAGCGCCTGTGTCTCATGTACAAGATCCTGGGTTTAGTCCCTGGTACTGCCTAAAAAAAAAAGTAACTACTATTAACAATTTAGCACATCTCTTTCCAAACTAAAAAGTGGGGTTGGGTGTGAGATATATATGTAACCATATATTTCTCTAAAGTTTTTTTTTTTTTTTTTTTAACAATTAAAAAAAACATTTTTTTTAGGCGCTACCAGGAATTGAACCCAGGACCTCATACATGGGAAGCAGGTGCTCAACCACTGAGCTACACCTGCTCCCTCTAGTTTTTTTTTTTAAAGACCTATCTCAGACATATCATTTTGATTATATATAAAAAAAAATTAGGGTATTTTCCAACTTAATATATGTAACTCTCTTTATTTTTAAAATAGTTACATAGTATTCCATGACATATACTAAGTTATTTAACTATTACATTAGATTGATTCTTTTTTATTACTACTACAGTGAATTTTGTTGTGCATGCATACATCTTTATGTAGTTTGTACTATTGTTTCACTCTTTATTTTTTGAATAAGTGACACCCAGATCCCACTACCCAATGATAACCACAGTTAACTTTCTGGTACATTTCCTCTCAGGCCGTTTTGTACGCATAAGCTTTAAATAAATGAATGGATGAATAAATGTATGCATGAATATGTGTGGGTGTATGACTGTGTATTCTATCCCTTTTACAAGCTTCGTAAATGTCATTTACAATTTCCTTATTGTTGAACATCTGAATTTCCTTCTAAATGTTTCCTATTCTCCAGGTTATATTTCTAGTGTCTTTTGTTCAGTCAGATCTCCTTGGCCAGACCATCTCCCTCCAGACAACCTTCAAATACCATAGCTCCCCAGGACTCAAATCCAGGCCCTCTCTCTTCACTTCCTACATTCTCCCTAGGTGACCTCAATTCTCGTGGCTCCTCCCATTAGAGCCACTACAAATGAGAAAATTCCCAGACCTTACCTCTAAGCCCCAGACCCACAATGTACTCAACAGCTTCCTGGGCATCTCCACTTGGATGTTGTGGCAGTTTGATATAATTATGAATTCCAAAACTATAATTGGATCATGCTTGTAAACTGAAATGTTAATCTGGGCATGATTAGGTTAGGATTAGGGCATTGAGCCCCACCCCTTAGTGGGTGGGGAATCGAATATAAAAGGCAAGGCAAAGAATACAGTTGAAGCAGTCTTTTGAGAAGCAGTTTTGATGTTGGAAAGAAGGTGCCAGGAGAAGAGAAGCAAGCCGTTCACCTGATCGTCTACAGCTGACCTTGTGGAGGAAACAGGAGCTAAGCCGGGAAGAGAGAAACCCCAGAAGCCTGAACCCTGGCAAATGCCGGCAGCTGTCTTGCTCTAACACGTGGCAATGGACTGTGGTGAGAGAAGAAACTTAACGCTTTATGTCCTGGTATCTGTGGACTTCTACCCCAAATAAATACCCTTTATAAAGACCAACCCATTTTTGGTATTTCACATTAGCACCCCTTTGGCTGACTAATACAGATGTCTTACAAGCACCTCCCACTTATATTGTCAAAAACTGAACCCATGCTCTTCTAGCCCAAGCCTGGCCCTCCTGCAATACTCCTTATCTTGGAGGAGGACACCACCACCCACCTAGAAAAGTCAGACTCTGAGAGCCATCCCAAATCATCCCCTCTTCCTTACCCTAAGGGCTGTCAGTCATCTAGTCCTGTCAACTTTCCGTCCCAAATACCTCTCAAACCACTTTCCTGAGCACTGTGCTGCCTCTTGCCCACGCCACCATCACTTTCTGCCTGGGCCACTGAACTTGCCCCTCCTATCCATTTTCTACACCACCACAGGAGTGATCTTTTATTTTTCCTTTTTCTTTTTTATTTTATTTTTCAAGAACAAATCTGGAAGCTATAAAAGAAGTGATAGATATTTGATTACATAAACATTTAGAGCCTTTGTATGAAAGGTAGCCATTTAATAAAGTCAATAGACGGAGGATGGATTTGGAAAAAACAACTGTAATACAGTTAACAAAAAGTGTATCTAATATGCAAAGTTTGTAATGTAAACTTTGACAAGAAAAAGATAAACAACCTAATGTTACCAGTTGGTTCTGGGTTCTGGGCTTCTAGGTTCTTGGTTTTTATTGCATAAAAGAATTTAAGGACACACCATAGGGTAGGCAAGGGAGTAAAGAGTTTATTAAGAAACAAGAAAACTAGAAAAGTACACGGTCGGAGGCATTGACCATGGGCCTACTGCAGGGTGAGCTGTGCATGGGGGCCCCAAGTCAAGGCTTTTTAAAGTCTGTTTGCTGTTCTGATTGGTTGCCCCACCTGTCATTTCTCAATGGTAAGGCCTTTTGAGGGTATCTGGGATTTTCCCTTGACCCCGAACGGGATTCTCATTCCAAATGAGATTCTCATGGCCGGGATCTTGCAGAGTCTTTTCAGCAGGCTTCTTCTTAGGAGGTTTCCAGGCAGGGTCTCAATGGCCATGTTGTCTGCCTGGCCAGCCGCCTTCCCCCTTTCACTATACTAACCTGCCTCACTAATAGAAAAAAATGGCAAAGGATATGAAAAGACAGTTCTCAGAAAAGGAAATCCAAATGAACAGACAGAAAATATGCTTAAATTGCTAGAAGTAAAGAAAATGCAAATTAAAATAACAATGAGATGTCACTTTATGTCCAATAAGTTAAAAGTGCAAAAATAAAAAAAATAAGGAAAAGTGCAAAAAATCACCTAATGCATGAAGGAGTGCAAGGAAAAGGCAGCTCAGGTGATGCTGATGGAAATATAAGTTGAAGAAGACTTTTTTGTAAGCAATGTGGCCCCTTCTTTTAAAATAAAAAATTTGTTTACTCTTTGATTCAGCCATCCCCCAGCCCACGCCCGGGATATTCGCCCACAGACACGAAAGCATAAATACATAAGGACATGTACATAAGAATAGTTACTGCAGTGTTACTTGCACTGGAAAAAGTTAGGGACAAAAGGAGTGTTCAAGAGGGGTGAATGGCTGAGGAAATTAAGGTTCACTCATATCCTGGAATATTGTGTAGCCATTAAAAAGAATAAAGCATTGGGGAGCAGATGTAACTCTAGTGGTTGAGCGCCTGCTTCCCACGACAAGGTCCTGAGTTCAATTACTGGTACATCCTGAAAAAAAAAGAAAAGAAAGAAAGAATAAAGAATAGCTGTGCTAGTTGATTTGTTTAGACTTTTATGAGATATTATTATGAGAAAGGCAAGATGCAGGGAAGTGTGCATAGGATCATTTTTGTTAAACAATGGCAAATCCCATATATATGCACTATATGATATATATGTGTGTGTCTTTATTTGACTATATGAGCAGGGAGAAGACCATGGAAGGATATATTCTGGGATGTTATTGTAGAGCTGGAGGTTGCGAGGTCGGGGGTGGGGGGTGGGGGTTGGGGGTAAAGTATCCAAGTGGAGGGGAAAAAAAAAAAGACCAGATAAGAAGACTGCAGAAATACATGTGTGACCATGTATTCATGTAAAATTCTAAGTATGTGGATTTGTGTAATTAATGTTTTTAACTTTTTAAAAGAGAGTGTTATTCTTTCACCTCCTTAACTAAAACCCTTTGGTGGCTTTCTTATCTCAAAATAAAGATCAGAATTTCTGTGTCTAGGATGCTCCTGTACATGATCCAGCCTGTCTCACTCCATTTGTCCTTCATGGCTGCCCCTCCTGTCTCAGGGTCTTCTCACTTGTTATCTCTGGACAAAGATCTGCTCCACTCCTGCTCCTCATTCTTCAGAAGTCAGGGAAAGCCTTTCCTAGTCTCTTATTGGTTCCCTAATGTATGCTCCTGTTGGCTCCCTAGGCTTCTACTTAGGAGCACTCATCAGTTGCAGGTGCATGTTGGACTAATCACTTGTTGAAAGTCTGACTCCCCTACTAGAAGCTGAGCTCTGAGACAGCAGAGACTGTGTCTGCCTTGTACTCTGGGGCCCTGCAGAGACTAGATGCCCAGTGGATGTTTCCTGAATGAATGAATGAATGAATGAATGAATGAATGGTGGGACCTGCTGAGGAGACAGAAAATCTGTTTTCAGCTCCCTGTGCTGCTGCAGACTTGCTGAGTAATATGCCTCTTGGAGCCTATTTCCATAAAATGGGATAACACACACTGTTGGGGAGCGGTGTGGCTCAAGCAGTTGAGCACCTGCTTCCCATATGGGACGTCCCAGGTTCGTTTTCCAATGCCTTTAAAAAAAAACCAAACAAAAAAACAACAAACAAAAGTAAAAACCAACTCAGGGAAGCTGATGTGGTTCAGTGGTTGAACGCCAGTTTCCCACATATGAGGTCCTGGGTTCAATTCCCTGGTCCCTGGTACCTCAGAAAAGCAAAAACAAAAACAATTCTTACTGCACATAGACCTGGAGAGGATTAAAAAGGGCTAAGAATACATAAGCACAGATAGCTGGCAGAAATTAGTCATTCGGTAAAATTTTCTTTCATTTTTCTCGGGGCCTGTCACTTCACCTGTGAAATGGTGGTAATTTGAGTTTTCTGTCAGTTTAAAATTACTGTAATTCGAAGTCTATTTTCTTGTGAGTTGAAGTCTCCCCTTTTCTCCCCTACCAGCTTCCAAGTCTTGACTTCTTATTGTTCTCAAACCCAGGAAGCATGGCTCCTCCCGAGGACAGACAGAAGCCATCTTTGTGCAGCCAGGGTGTGGCATTCATCTCAGTACCTGTTTTCCTTCACCACCCTGCCCACTGTCATTCATTAGTCATCCCCTTCTTCGTTTAGAAGACATTTCCAGCCTCCACCATTGTGTGTGCAGACTCCCTCAAATCCTGTTCTTTTTTCTTCTGGCTTCACAAGCACTCTGTTGAGTGGGAGAGAGAATACATGATCAGCAAAGCAAGGGCAGCTCCTCCTAATTAAGAGAGAGGGCGTCTCAAAATCCTTCCAAATAGAGAAATGGGAGCTATTTGCTTCTATTTGAATTACTGAACACAATTGCCCAAAATTGGTCTATTTAATGTTCTTGAATTTTTCCACGCTCTTTCAATTACCCCAATTGCTACTAGGCAAAAACTTCAATCAAGTTTTAATTTATGTATTGTGTCCTTCCCTTAACAGATGCTTTTGTCTCTGAATAAGAAAGTCAAGTCTGGAGCAAGACACATTTGAACTCATTTTGGGGGATATGCAGAATATCCCTAGGGAGCAGAAGTAGCTCAGTGGTTGAGCACCTGCTTCCTGTGTATGAGGTCCTGGGTTCAATCCCCAGTACCTCCTAAAAAATAAAAGAAAGAAAGAGAAATATCCCAGTCCAGTGGTGGTAGTAAATGTTTAATAACCAGCTTAGTGGTGGTGGTTTGAAGCGTTTGCCAGTTTCCATGCCGTGAATCCCGTCGTCACCTTTGTGGATTTAAAGCTCTCGACCAGACTTCACTGAACAGAGCTGGGCAGAGGTGCTAACAATCCGCTTGTGAGAGCTAGAGTCAGTTGCAACACACCCTGGTCCCTAGTCCCTGAATCCTTAATCTTTATCATCCCCGACTGGCTTCCTATGAACCCTGATCTTAATTATACCTCTGAGTTAACCAAGACAGAAACCTGACAATCACCCCCAATTCCTCCCTCCTCCACACCTCCACATTCAGTTACTAAACCCTGCTGATTTTCTCTCTCGAATGTCTCTCGAGTCTGTCCACTCGCATCCATCTCCACTGCCGACATCCTGGTCTCATCCTTCCTGTCCACTCCTCTGCTGTGTGCTACAGCAGTGGTCTCTATTCTGGCTTCTGTACCTCAGTACGTGCCCTGTCAACCACTCTCCACTCTGCAGACAGTTGCCCCATTGTAACTTACATTGTCAGCTCAGACTTTTGTTTAAAACGTTTCTGTGGCTTCCCCTTGACATTAGGATGAAGTTCCCAACCCTTAGCATATCTTTCCTGACACCTCCCTCACCCCCTGGTTGTGATCTGGCCCCTGCCATTCTCTCCAGGCTCATTTCCCTCTAGCCACCGCCTTGCTCTCTCTGCTGTAGCCACTCAGAACTGCTTTCATTTCCTCAAGCACTCCAAGCTCTTTCTGGATTCAGGTCCTTTGGAGGTGCTTATTCCTTGATCTGTATGATCATTTGCTGCCTCTCTCTGCCCCCTGCTTCCTCCCAGCCCTTACCTGGCTAACTCCTCTTTATCCTTTAGTGGCTTCTGTCCAGTGCCAGTTTCAACATGACTTCCAGGGGGAGGTCTTCCTTTGCCCTTGACCAGAGTCCCATATATTATTGCCTGCTCAGTGTCTTTACCAGGAGCTAGATCTCCTTGAATGCCTGGAGCTGTGCTTTCCCTGTTTGCTGACATATTCCCAGGATTGGATTTATTTGGGCCCCAGTTCCCTCTTAAACAGTAAGCTCTACACGGTCAAGGATGTTCTATTCCCAGTACTTTCTCTTTTTTTTTTTTTCCTGGTTTGTTGATTTTCTCTGTTTTTTGTTGTTGTTGTTCCCAATTTCATTTCTTTCTTTTTTTTTTTAACAAATCAATTTTATTGATACATATTAATAAAGCATACAGTTCATCCAAAGTGTATAATCACATAGTTGTGCATTCATCACTTCTATCATTATTAGAGCATTTTCATTATTTTAATAATAATAAATAAAAAACAGACAAACAAGAAAATTCTTCACTTCTCTATCCCTCTCTGTTTCTCCTACTATACATAGCTGCTATTTCTGGCTCCGTGTACTTTTCTTTTTTTTTTTTTTTTTTTTATTTATTTATTCATTTATCCCCCCCTTCTGCTTGTGCTCACTGGGTCAGCTAACCACGCCGCGCGGGCGGGCTTGCCTTCACCAGGAGGCCCCGGGAACCGAACCCATATGGTAAACGGGAGCCCTACTGATTAAGCCACAGCCGCTTCCCCCGTGTACTTTTCTGTCAGCAAATTATCAACTTAGCACAAAAAAGTAGCTGATGAATAAATTTTACCACTAAATTTAACTTTTTTCCCCCAAAGAGCATCTCAGAAGATAGTTTTCTAATACCAATAAACTCATGTTGTTTTTCCTAATCATTTTTTTTCCCTCCTAGGTTTTGTCAGCTGTGATTTCCTGGAGTTATTTGGAACTGTGAACAAGAATATAACTCTCCATCCACCATCTCATACGGCTTTTAAAGAGATCACGTGGAAAAAGCAAAAAGATAAAGTTGTGGAGTGGGAAGAAAATTCTAATATTATATATTTCCCACCTTTTCAAGATAGGATTCATTTAGACACTGAATCGGGTAACCTCACCATCTTCAATTTAACATTATCAGATGAAGATCGTTATGAAATTGAATCCCCAAGTGTGAAAGATAGCACCATATTCTCTCTTTATGTGGTTGGTGAGTATTCCATAAATTGGTTTGTTTAAAAGGACATATTTCAAACCATTTTAAGACACTGATACAAATGAATGGTTTATGGAAAGAAAATAATTATATCTCACATGTTGCAGGGTTTTCCGATCTTTCTGGTACAAAGGAGCTGTTTTTCAATTCCCTTGCCAACCTCTGGGTTAGGAGAGAATCTGACTGTGGTGGGGAGAACAGCACTAATGGGGCAGTACTATTTGCCTTGCTAGGAATGTTCTGGAAAGGGATGTGGTGACAGCCATTAGCTTAGAACTCAGAGTAGAGTTCGTGCTTCCCCCTGTAGCCCACACAAGTGGCAAATTTTTTTCTCCCACACCTCTTTAAGCTGGAAATGGAGGCAGGGTAGAGATGGAAACATCTCCTTGATGTTTCCAGGTTATTCTCCTTCTCTTTTCTCTAATGCCCCTTCCTTCTTGCAGTCATTTATAGAGCACTGGGTCATACCACAGTGTTCCTTTTTTTTAAAAAAAAAAAAAAAAAAAAAAATCAATTTTATTGATATATATTAATAAAGTATACAGTTCATCCAAAGTATACAATCAGTGGTATTTAGTACAATCACATAGTTGTGCATTCATCGCTTCAATCATTATTAGAGCATTTTCATTATTTCAATAATAATAATAAAGAAAAACAAACAAGAAAATTCTTCATCTCTCAATTTCTCTATGCTCCCCCTACTGTACATCACTGTTCTTTCTGGCTATTGCATATTATTTATTTTAAAGCAGTTTTATTGAGATACATTAACATACCATACAAACTATCCAAAGTGTATAAATCAGTGGCTTTTGATATAATCAATGTTATGCATTTATTACCACAAAATTTTTGGAACAATTTCATTACTCCAAAAAGAAAAACCCTATACCCCCTTAGCAGTCACCTCTCAATCTCTCTATCCTTCCCCACCCCTACATAACCACTAATCTAATTTCATCTCTATAAATTAATTTATATTTACATTTTATATAAATGGAATCATACAGTATGTAGTACTTTGTGTCTGGTTTCTTTCACTTAGCATAATGTTTTTCTTTTTATTTGATATTAACATCTTGTAGTATTAATATACATTTGTTCAGTTTCAAAGAAAAATGGCCTTATACATGCAATTTTACCCATATTCATATTTCACATGTGGTTTTACTCTGCTATACAGTCCCACATTCCATTTTTTGGCTTTCCTTTTAGTAATATACATGACCTTAGACTTTCCCTTAATCCACTGTTATGCCCATATAATAGTACTGCTAGTTACAAACACTATGTTGTGCTTTCACTTTTCTATTCATTTCCAAAGATTAACACAGATGCTTTTTACAGTTCTGTGCAAGTTAAACTTAAGCATTCCATTCTCTAACTTCATTCTATTTTCTGGTGACCCATATTTGAGTTATTAACGCCGTGAGATTACACAATATATTTAATTCATAGTAGTGCAATAATACAGTATTTGTCCTTTTGTGTCTGGCTTGTTCACTCAATATGATGTCCTCCGAGTTCATCCATGTTGTTATATGCTTTATGAGTTCATTTCTTTTTACAGCTGCATAATATTCCATCATGTGAATACAGCACAGTTTATTTATCCATTCATCAGGTGATAGTGCCCTGGTTGTTTCCATCTTTTGGCAATCGTGAATAACGCTGCTATGAACATCGATGTGCAGATGTCTGTTCGTATCACTGCTCTCAGTTCTTCTGGGTATATACCCAATAGTGGTATTGCAGGGTCACATGGCAAGTCTATATTCAACTTCTTTAGGAACTGCCAAACAATCCTCCACAGTGGCTGTACCATTCTGCATTCCCACCAACAGTGAATAAGTGTTCCTATCTCTCTACATCCTCCCCAACACTTTTCTTCTTAATAGTGGCCATTCTAATAGGTATGAAATGTTATCTCATTATAGCTTTGATTTGCATTTGCTTAATTGCTAATGATGTTGAACATTTTTTCATATGTTTTTTTGCTATTTGTATTTCTTCTTTGTACAAATGTCTATTTAAGTCTTTGGCCCATTTCTTAACGGGGTCATTTGTCTTTTTATTGTTGAGTTGTAGCGTCTCTTTATATGTCATGGATATTAAATCCTTATCAGTCATGTGATTGCCAAATATTTTCTCCCATTGAGTTGGTGTGTTTTATCCCTTTTGACAAAGTCCAGCAAGGTGCAAAAATGTTTAATTTTGAGGAGGTCCCAATTATCTTTCTTTTTTTTTTTTTTTTTTTTTTAACTTTATTTTGTACATTTAATAATTGAAAACATAAGCAATTAAAAACTAAAAAGTAAACACAGATGAATAAATATATACATTTCTCAATTAAATGTAATGGGTACATGTACATTTTTTTGTTGTTTTGTTTTTGTTTTTTTTGTGTGTGTGAATCAAACAATATTTTACACAATATATTTGGTTCATAGTAATGCATTCATACAGTATTTGTCTTTTTGTGTCTGGCTTGCTTCACTCAACATAATGTCCTCCAGGCTCATCCATGTTGCCATATGCTTTATGACTTCATTTCTTCTTACAGCTGCATAATATTCCATCGTGTGAATAGACCACAGTTTGTTTATCCATTCATCTGTTGATGGACACCTGGGTTGTTTCCAACTTTTGGCAATGGTGAATAATGTGGCTATGAACATTGGTGTGCAGATGTCTGTTGGTGTCTTTATTTTCTTTTGTTGTACATGCTTTGGGTGTAAGGTCCATGAAACCACCACCTATCACAAGGTCTTTAAGATGTTTCCCTACATTTTCTTCTAGTAGTTTTGTGGTCCTGGCTTTTATATTTAGGTGTTTGATCCATTTTGAGTTGATTCTTATATAGGGAGTGAGATAAGGGCCCTCTTTCATTCTTTTGGTTATGGATATCCAGTTCTCCCAGCACCATTTGTTGAAGAGACTGTTTTGTCCCATCAACTTGGCTTTGGTAGGTTGTCGATAACCAGCTGGTTATAGAGGTGATCAGTGTGTCTGATCAGTGTCTGTTTTTATGCCCATACCATGCTGTTTTGACCACTGTAGCTTTGTAGTGTGTTTCAAGATCAGGCAGTGACATTCCCTGACATTGCTGATCTTTTTTAAAATGTTTTTGGCTATATGGGTGCAGTTTCCTTCCAAATGAATTCGGTAATTGCCTTTTCTATTTCTGTAAAGTAGGCTGTTGGAATTTGATTGGTGTATTAGTCAGGGTTCTCTAGGGAAACAAATCAACAGGAGATATCTGTCAATAATATGAGATTTTATAAGAGTCTCTCACATGACTGTGGGGATGCACAAGTCCAGGTGCCACAGGCAGGCTGCAAACCAGGGGCTCCAATGAAAGTCCAGTGAAGGTGGACTTTCTAGGAGAAGTTGGCTGTCCACAGACAAGCTGGGAAATTCTCTCCAAATGTTGAAATCACTTCCCCTTTTAAGGTATTCAAATGAAAGGATAAAAGCATCACCCATTGCTGATGGCAATCTCCTTGATTGATGCAGATGTAATCAGCCATCTATGCAGTAAACGCACTGGTGACCAAAGTCCATAAATGTTCTTGTATTACAATTAGCTCAGTGCTTGCTGGACCAAACACCTGGACAAAATTACCTGGCTAAGCTGACACATTAGCCTAACCATCACAATTGGTATTACATTGAATCTGTAAGTCTGGATAGGAGTCACATCTTCATGATATTTAGTCTTCCAATCCATGAACATGGAATATCTTTCTATTTGTTTAGGTATTCATTGATTTCTTTTAGCATGATTTTGTAGTTTTCTGCATATAGGTCCTGTACTTTGATTAAATTGATTCCTAGGTATTTGAGTCTTTTTGTTGATAATGTAAATGGAGTTTTTACCTGATTTCTTTCTCAGATTGTTCAGTACTAATATACAGAAACATTACTGATTTTTGCATGTTGATTTTGTATCCTTTCACTTTGCTGGATTCATTTATTAGCTCAAATAGCTTTGTTGTAGACATTTCAGAATTTTCTGAATATAGGATCATGTCATCTGCATACAGTGAGAGTTTTACTTCCTCTTTTCCTATTTGAATGCCTTTTATTTATTTATTTATTTATTTTTCTTGTCTAATTGCTCTAGCTAGAGCTTCTAGTACAATGTTGAATAACAATGGTGACAGTGGGCATCCTTGTCTTGTTCCTCATCTTAGAGGGAAAGCTTTCAACCTTTCCCCATTGAGTATGGTGTTGTCTGTGGGTTTTTCATATATTCCTTTGGTCATATTGAGGAATTTCCCTTCTATTCCTATCTTTTGAAATGTTTTTTATCCAATGCTGGATTTTGTCGAATGCCTTTTCTGCATTGATTGAGATGATCATGTGATTTTTTTCCCTTCAATTTGTTAATGTGGTATATTATGTTAATTGGTTTTCTTATGTTGAACCATCCTTGCATATCAAGAATAAATCCCATTTGGTCATGATGTATAAGTCTTTTGATATGCTGGTGGATTCTATTTGCAAGTATTTTATTGAGAATTTTTGCATCTATGTTCATTAGAGATTGGTCTGTAATTTTCTTTTCTTGTAGTGTCTATGTCTGGCTTTGGTATTAGGGTAATGTTGGCTTCATGAAATGCATTGGGTAATTTTCCCTCCTCTTCAATTTTTTGGAAAAGTTTAAACAGTATTGGTGTTAATTCTTCTTGAAATGCTTGGTACAGCTCACCTGTGAAGCCATCTGGTCTTTGTTTGGAGATTTTTGATGATAGATTTCAATGTGATTGGTTTCTTAAGTTCTTGTATTTCTTGTAGCCTCAGTGTAGGTTGTTTGTGCATTTCTAGGAATTTGTCCATTTCATGTATGTTGTCTAGTTTGTTGGCATACAATTTCTCATAATATCCTCTTGTGAACCTTTTCTTTCTGTGGGGTCAGTTGTAACTTCGCCTCTTTCGTTTCTGATTTTATTTATTTGCATCTTCTTTTTTTTGTTTGTTAGTCTAGCTAAGGATTTGCCAATTTTATTGATCTCAAAGAACTGCTTTTGGTTTTGTTGATTTTCTGTATTGGTTTTTTTAATTCTCAATTTCATTTATTTCTGCTCCACCCTTTATTATTTCTTTCCTTCTGTTTGCTTTGGGGATGGTGTGCTGTTCTTTTTCTATGTTTCTCCAGTTGTTCAGTTAGATCTTTGGGTTTAGCTCTTTCTTCTTTTTTAATATAGGTGTTTATTGCTATAAAATTACCTCTCAGCACTACCTTCGCTGTAAGTTTTGATAAGTTGTGTTCTTGTTTTCATTCATCTCAAAATATTTACTAATTTCACTTACAATTTCTTCTTTGACCCATTGATTTTTTAGGAATGTGTTGTTCAGTCTCCACACAATTTAGAATTTACCTCTTTCCCATCTATTACTGATTTCCAATTTCATTTCATTATGATCTGAGAAGGTGTTTTGTATATTTTCAATCTTTTTATAATTATTGAGACCTGCCTTGTGACCTAACATGTGATCCATCCTGGAGAAAGATACATGGACACTTGAAAAGAATGTATAATCCGCTGAGTTTGGGTGCAACATTCTATATATGTCTGTTAGGTCTAACTCGTTTATCATATTGTTCAAGTTCTCTGTTTCCTTGTTGGTCTTCTGTCTAGTTATCTATCTAATGATGTGAGTGGTGGTTGAAGTCTCCAACTGTTATTGTAGAGATGTCTATTTCTCCCTTCAATTTTGCTGGAGTTTGCCTCTTATATTTTGGTACACCCTGGTTAGGTGCATAGATATTTATAACTTTTATTTCTTCCTGGTGGATTGTCCCTTTTATTAATATTTAATGGCCTTCTGTATCTCTCATAACTTTTTTGCATTTAAAGTTTGTTTTGTCTGATATTAGTATAGCTACCCCTGCTCTTTCTTGGTTACTATTTGTGTTGAGTATCTTTTTCCAACCTTTCACTTTCAGCCAGTTTGTATCCCTGGGTCTAAGGTGAGTCTTTTATAGGCAGCATATGGGTGGCTCATGTTTTTTTTTATCCATTCTGTCAACCTATATCTTTTGATTGGGGAGTTTAATCCATTCACATTCAATGCTGTTACTTTATATGCATTATTTACTTCCACCATTTTATTCTTTGGTTTTCATATGTCATATCTTATTTTGTCTTTTGATTATCCCTTCTGCTATTCTTGTCTTCTGTACTCTCCTCCAAGCCTCTCTCTCCTGTCTTTTTCTTTCAGGCTATAAGGCTTTCTTTAATATTTCCTGCAAAGGTGGATTCTTTTTATGAACTCTCTTAGTTTCTGTTTGTTTGTGAATATTTTAAACTCACCTCATATTTGAAGGACAGTTTTGCTGGTTAAAGAATTCTCGGCTGGCAGTTTTTCTCTTTCAGTATCCTAATTGTATCATACCATTGTTTTCTCACCTTCACAGTTTCTGGTGAGAAATCTGTACTAAGTCTTACTAGGCATCCCTTATATGTGTTGGTTTGCTTCTCCCTTGCTACTCTAAGAAGTTTCTCTTTATCACTGACATTTGACATTCTGAGTTGTATGTGTCATAGAGTGGGTCTATTTGCATTTATTCTGATTGGGGTATACTGTGTTTCTTGGACATGTAAGTTCATTTCTTTCATGAGAGTTGAGAAATTTTCAGCCATTATTTCCTCAAATATTCTTTCTGCCCCTTTTCCCTTCTCTTCTCCTGGAACTCCCATGGCACGTATGTTGTTGCGTTCGTGTTACTATTCAATTCTCTGAGCCCCTGCTCAATTTTTTCCATTCTTCTCTCTCTGTTCTTTTCTTTCCTCAATTTCAGCTGCTCTATCTTTGGTATCACTTATTCTTTCTTCTATCATTTGAGTTTGCTGTTGTATGCCTCCAATGTGTTTTTTTTTTTTTTTTTTTTTAAGATTTATTTATTTACTTACTTACTTTTTAAAAATCCATTTTAACTACCCCCTGCCCGTTTTTTTTGCTGTTTTGTGTCCATTCGTTGGGCATTTCTCTGTGTCTGTTTCCTGCCCTCTCCTCTCATCCTTATCCTCCTGTCTTCACTGGGATTTGATACTGGGAACCTCCGATGTGGGAGAAAAGTATTCTGCCATCTGCACCTCCTCAGTTCCTGGTTTTTCGGCGCGTCTCGTCTTGGCTCTCCCCTGCGTCTCTCTCTCCTGTTACATCATCATCTTGCTGCGTGGTTTGGGGGGGCCTGGCAGTTCACCCACTCGTGGGGCCTGGGGGCTTACCTGCTCAGGGCCTAGGGGCTCACCCGCTCACGGGCCCTGGCAACGTGCCTGCTCACCTTCTATATTTTTCTTTATTTTACTGGGAGGTCCCGGGGATCGAACCCAGGTCCCCTCCATATGGGAAACAGATGCCCAACCATTTGAGCCACATCTACCCCCTCTCCAATGTGTTTTTGATCACACCTGTTGTGGTTCATTCCCATGAGTTCTGTTACTTTCTATTCAGGTTTTCAAATTCTTCTTTATGCTTGTTCAGTGTCTTCTTGATGTCTTTTATCTCTTTAGCCATATTGTCTTTCAACTCATTAATTTGATTTTGGAAATTTGTGTGAATCTCAGTTGTCTGAAATCCTGTGTCTCATCTGGGGCTTTGATATATTCCTTTGCTTAGGCCATTTCTTCCATTTTCTTTTATGGCTTGTAATTTTTTCCTGATGTCTAGACATCTGATTATGATGGTGAGTTTACTCAGATGTTCAGTTTCTCTTGTTTTCTAGGTGAGAGCTGTGTGTTACTGCAGTTCTTTGATTCTTGGTTCAACCTGTTCTAGATCTTTAGGATTGTCCCTGTTAGTTGCTCAAATCTAGACCCTGGGCCCAGTAATAGGTTGCAGACTGGGCCCAAGGGTCTTGGGGAGGGAGGCTCTAAAGGCTGGAAAAAGCCTCTCTCACCTATTTACTTTTAATTTCCTCACATGCATTTCCTTGGTCTGCCAGCAGATGGCGCGCTTTGGAAGCCCTCTCAGGTCAAAGCCTGGTCGGAGTGTTTGCTGCAACACCAACGTGGTGATCAATGTGATAGAGGATCCTGCCTGGAGGCTAAGAGCCTTGTAATTCAAACTTTCTCAGAGGCAGTTTGTCAACTTTTGCAAAAGGGAGGGGGCAGCCCCCTCCCTTTTCCCGAGTAGGAAATAATTCTACTCCCTTCTGCATCCTCCACAACCAATCCCAGTCAGTAGAGAGGGCCAAATCTCTTTAGTCCATTGCTCACTTCCAAGGCAAATAATGGTGCAGCCCCACCCGGCCTGGAAGGGCTCCTGGGACACAGCAGACCAAATTTGTGGGTCAAAAGCTGAGGCAGCCTTAAGTTGTGTCCCTTTCTCTCCCCTTTCCTGGGTGGGTGGATGCCTGGGGCCCTCTTTGTCTGTAGCTGCCAACAGGAGGCCTGAGAATTCCAAAGTGTCTATAGGTTGGGGGGAGGGAGCCAGCAGTTGCAGCTGCAGGTTTTAACTCACAGATTTGCGGTTGCAATTCTTTTCCTTTGTCTCTCTCTCCTCTGGACAGTGTCCAGCCTTCCCCTGGTGTCCTAAACCCTAGAACATTTTTTTCCAGGCTGTTTCTGCCTTTCTTTTAGCTATTTTTCTGGGAGAGAAGAGAGTCCCACATTTTTCTAGTCCGTCATCTTCCTGGCAGTCCTCCAGTGTTTCTTGATCTGTTTAGTAACCGGATCATTTTTACTGTTTCTAACACTCTTGCTGTTATAATTCTTGGTGATTTCATTATTCAAATAAAAGTTCTTTCTAATATCCTGATGTCTCAGTCCTTGACCTCCTCTCCTGTGATGAGCTTGTGCTCCTGTCTCCCTTATCCACTCCCCATGTTTATAACCTAAAACTTGTCATTACCGAAAATTCTAATCCCTCTGTTATCTCAATTTCAGGTGGACCACTTTGACCACCACTTTCTATACTTTCAGCTCACTTCTTCTGTGATGCTTGATAGTCTCTCATCAATTTGATGTCCTCCCTGTTCTCCTTAGCCTGAATGCGGTGGTCACTCATTTGAATCAAACCCTTGCAGACACACTTACCTTCTTTAACCTGATTAAAAGCTGTTAAATCCAATGCTCTGTCTATTTCATTCTCACACCCATATACCTGTAAAAACTTTTCCATCATCCCAAACAGAAATTCTTTACCAATTAAGCGATAACTCCACATACCCAGCCCCTGGTAAGCTCTAGTCTTCATTCTGTCTCTATGAGTTTGCCTATTCTAGATATTTCATATAAACAGAATCATACAATATTTGTCCTTTTGTGTCTGCCTTATTTCACTCAACAAGATGTCTTCAGGGTTCATCCATGTTGTAGCATGTATCAGAGCTTCATTCCTTTTTACGGCTGAATAATATTTCATATATGTTTCTACCACTTTTTGCTTATCCATTCATCTGTTGGTGGGCATTTGGGTTGTTTCTACCTTTTAGTTGTTCTGAACAAGTATCTGCTTGAGTCCCTGAGTGGCTGTTTGGCATTGTTTATGAATTCCAAAAATAGATATTGGATTATGTTTGTAAACTGGTCTGTACCTGGGCATGATTAAATTATGATTAGGGCTTTGATTGGACCATGTCAGTAGGACTTTGAGTCCCCACCCCCTTGGTGGGTGGGGACTCATAGAGAAAACTACATGGCAGAGAAGAGAGTTTTAATACTGGAGCCCTGGGAAGTAAGCACACAGAGGAGCAGAGCAGCTGAGCCTGGAGAGAATCAAGCCCTGGAAAGAGAGAAACCCAGGAAGCCTGAACTCTTGGCAGATTTCGGCAGCCATCTTGCTCCAACAGGTGGCAACAGACTTTGGTGAGGGAAGTAACTTATGCTTTATGGCCTGGTAACTGTAAGCTTCTACCCTAAATAAACACCCTTTATAAAAGCCAACAGATTTCTGGTATTTTGCATCAGCACCCCTTTGGCTGACTAATATAACCTGTTTTCAATTCTTTTGGATATATACTTCAGAGTAGAATTGCTGGGTCATATGGTGATTCTGTGTTTAACTTTTGAGGAAGCACTAAATTGTTTTTCACAGTGACTTTAATATTTCATCTTCCCACCAGCAGTGCACAAGAGTTCCAGTTACTCCCTATCCTTGCCAACACTTGTTATTTTCCATTTTTTTAAAATAATAACCATTCTAGTAGGTGTGAAATCATATCTCATTGTCATTGTGATTTGCATTTTTCTAATGACTAATGATGCTGAACATCTTTTCTTATGCATCTTGGCCCTTTGTAGATCATCTTTTGAGAAATGTCTATCCAAGTTCTTGGCTCATTTTTTAGTTATGTTGTTTGTCTTTCTGTTGTTGCATTATAAGAGTTCTTTATATATTCTGGATATTAGACTTTTATCAAATATATGATTTGCAAATATTTTCTCCCATGCTGTAGGTTTTCTTTTTGATAATGACCTTTGCACAAAAGTTTTTAATATTGATGATGTTCAATTTATCTATTTTATCTTTTGTTGCTTGTACTTTTGATGTCATATTTAAAAATGCCTTGCTGAACCCAACATCATGAAGATTTAACCCTCTGTTTTCTTCTAAGAGTTTTATGGTTTTAGCTCTTGTATTTAGGTCATTGATTCAGTTTCAGTTAACTCTTGAACATGGTGAGGGTAAGGGGTCCAAAGTCATTCTTTTGCATTTGGAAATCCAGTTCTGACATCCTTTGTTGAAGAGCTTATTCTTTCCCTGTTGAATGGATTTGGCATCCTTCTTGAAAATCAGTTGGTCATAGATATCTGGGTTTATTTTTGGACTCTCAGTTCTATTTCATCAGTCTATATTTCTGTCTTTATGCCTGTACCACACTGTTTTGACTACTTTAGCTCTGTAGTAAGCTTTTAGATTGGGAAGTATGAGTCCTCCAACTTTTTTCTTCTTTTTCAAGATGGCTATGGCTATTTGGGGACCTTGCAATTCCATGTGAATCTGAGGATCAGCTTTTCCATTTCTGCAACAATAACAAAAAAGATGTTGGAATTTTGATAGGTATTGTGTTGAATGTGTAGATTGCTTTGGGTAGTGTTGACCTCTTAACAATATTAAGTCTTCCACTCCATGGACATGGAATGTCCTTCCATTTATTTATTCCGGCAATATTTTGTAGTTTTCAGTGTACAAGTCTTTCACCTCTTTGGTTAAATTTATTCCTAGGTATCTTATTCTTTTAGATAGTGTTGTAAATGGACCTGTTTTCTTAATTTCCATGTCAGATTGTTCATTGCTGGTAATCATCTGGGTAGACGTAAGTGTTGGTTGTAGAATCAAAAGATAACTTCCAAGAATGATTCAAGAATATTTAGGTTTTGAATATAGAAAGATACAAAAGTGAGGAAAGAATCAATGATGACACAAGGTTTCACACCTAAATAACTTTTTTTTTTTTTTAAGAAATGAGGAAGTCATACTTCTTTGAAAGTATATTAACACTTGTTTAAGTGACTTCGTAATCTAGAGACCAGACCTGGTGGGAGTAGTTCAGCAAGAGAAGTAGTTCAGGGGGATTTCCTGGCACCTCTTAAATCCAGATCACCCACTTCCTTGTGTGTGTAAATTGAGATTGGGCTTTCCCCTCCTTCCCTATAGTACCCTTAAAATTTCCAGTATTAACGTTGATTCTTTCTTTCCCATCCCCATGCAAACCTTTATCGCATTGGTGATGGTGATGTTCATGTAAGTAGAATTAACTGCCCTATCCTTAAATGATTTGGATTGATATGTGACCTTTTAATGAAGTTAATGGAAATATACAAGTGTTTCTATAAAATGTCATTAGATATGTGTATTAGATATATGTAAGAAATCCTTATTTCTTACAGAGCAGCGAGCTGAATTCATTAATTATAAATGGACTAATCAGGTACTCTTAGGGATGAAATGGACATGTCATTTTTTTTTTTTTTACCAGTTTAGTGCTGCCTAAGGTACAGATATAACTAATGTCTGGCTGTGCTGGGTTCCATGGGCCATGAGAGATCATGAAAGATTAATAGAAGGAAAAATGTCTGATGTGGGGGAAACCGATCCAGATGTTGCAGAAAGATTTGCATACTTTTAGGTGAGCCTAAGAGGTGCCTGGCAACAGTGATGCAGCGAGATTGCCAGAAAAAGCCTCTGCATGGTTAGGGGGGTTCTAATTATAGAAAAGATAATAGCAGCACTAACACTTCCATGTATTTCCTCCCAGATTACTTTCGTGTTTCATTTGACCTTTACAATGACCTGATTAAGAATTATATTCCCTTCTACAGACAACTATGAGATGGATTTAGTAGTGGGCTTCTCCATCTGAAGAATGAGGAGTCTGGGCTTTATGACTTTTTAAGAGCCTTCCAGCTTCTAAAACAGGGGTTCTTAACCAGGGGTCCATGGAGCCCCAAAGGGTCTGTGGAAAGATTTCAGGGAGTCCATGAGCTTGAATTAATTTTGAATAATCCTAAAGTTTAATTTAAAGACATGATGATGCCGAGTGTCATAAAACTATCTGCCGCTACATTCTGAGAAGGGGTCCGTGGTTTTCACCTGACTGGCAAAGAGGTCCGTGGCACAAAAAGGGTAAGAACCCCTGTTCTAAAAGAACTGTGGCCCAGTGCTAAGGAGTATGGTGGGCAAAAAGGACCAGAGAGAGCTGAGGGGCAAGGCTCTAGGCTCTCCAATTTTGAGTCAACTAGAGCAACTCTTATTCATTTGATGTATTGATCTGTTGCTTAAGGTTTAATTTGGGAAAAGGTTTCCCCTGTTTAAAAAAAAAGATTAAAAGTTCTTTCAGTTAAAGGAAAACTTTAAGATAGCACGTAATGGGTTACGTGAGCTTGAGTAAACCTAAAACCTGAGGAAGTCCCAAGTAGAAAGGGAAGTCTCTGTGATCCGGGGGTCTAACAATGAACTGGGGAGCACCCTATAATCAAACATGTGAATATTTTTGCAGTGAAACATGATAATGAATATATTTGAAGTAACTGAGACAAAGACAGACTGTAAATCCTCATGCCAATTCAGATCAGAGTTTGCAGCTAAATGACCTACTACCAACTTATGAGAAAATCTTTTGGCTTTCAGAGTGTTTTGGATCTCAGAATTGAGGATATGAGATTTGGGGCTTGTGTTTATTCTGCTGAATTTGAGCACAGAGATGTGACCCAGCAGAAAAGAGAATTCTCTCCTCTTGGTGCTCAGGGAGTTGAGCTGCTTGTCTCTTTTGAGTTCATAAGGATATTAAGGATCTTTACAAACTTGCAGATGAAGTGTCTAAATATTACTCCTTTCTGTACTAAATATTGTACTTTTTTTTTTTTTTTACAGAGCTTCTTTCACCTCTGGAACTAAATTGTACCTTGATTGGGGAAAACATTATAGTTCAATGTGGTCTTCAGAAATATCCCAACAGCCATCGTGAACTCATAGAGTATTCATGGGATTGCCCTTCAGTACAATGTGAAAATAGCTCAGAATCTGAGCTATATTTTATGAACGAAGATGATCTTTCAAAGGAAGTACATTGTATTGTTAAAAATCCAGTATCCAAAAGGGAATCATCCATCATTTTAGCTAACTGTGCTCTAAAAGGTGAGTAAATAAATGTGCCATGACAGAGATTCAAGTGGGGTCCATGGACCAGTGGTGGTTTGTGGATTTCAAACCACAGGTGTGATACTTAACACGTTTCACAAATTTGAACTGTGAAATTGGTACTGTTCTCATGGAAACTCCCTTTTAGATAGAAAACTTTCATTTTTGAGCACTTTCTGTGTCAAGCACCATTCTAATGTGTGTGTTAATTAATTCAATCCACAAACATCCCTGAGTTGAGTGCTAGTAATTTTTCCTATTTTATAGTGGGAAACTGAGACATGGGGAGTTAAAGTTACTTGCCCAAGTTCAACAGCCTGTAAGTGGCAGAACCTGGTTTTGAAATGAAGCCATCTGGTTCCAATGCCCAGGCACTTAACTATTTACAAATGCTGCTTTATAGTATTCTTAATAATCATTGTTTTACTTTCCTGGCTGCTAAATCAGATGCCATGCAACGGGTTGCCTTAAACAATGGGAATTTATTGGCTCGTGGTTTTGAGGCTAGGAGAAGTACAAAATCAAGGCATCGTCAAGACAATGCTTTCTCCCAGGAGACTGCTGCACTCTGGGGTCACACTGTAATTGAAGTAATCTCAATTATGTCACACCCACAGGAATGGATTAAGTTTAAGCACATGTTTTTCTGGGGTACCTAGCTCCCAGCCACCACAATCAGGTTCTTAAAGGTTGCACATGTACTCCCAGAACATGCATTTGATACAATTGTCTAGGCTTCCATTCAGCTACAACCACGTTCACCATGACAATCTGTTTTGCTTATGGTCTTATGTTGTTTGAGTATTATTTATATTTTTAATTTGTAAATTTTATTATCTTTTTTTTAAAAAATTACATCCCCATTATATTTTTTACATTCTATTGTAAACAAAAGGATCAGTGGCTTGAAAGCAGTTCGTTAAAACCTAAAAGGAGAGATGAAAATAGTAAGTACTATAATTCAGAATATCTTAATGGTAAATGGTGAATGGAACTCCAGGGCAAGTACAGAAGATTAGTCTCTTTGGGCTGGAACAAGGTGAGTCCAAATGAAAACGTGGATTTTCTTTGACTAGCGAGCCATTTTCCTGATGTCCGCAGTGTGTTGCCTTTTTGGAGGAACTTTTCAAATAATGATATAAAGTCACTAAAACAAAGCAACTTCTTGGGTAAAACAAAGAAGTTTTTCTACAACATGTGCAAAATGAGTTTCAATGCGTAACTGATAGATTCGGCCTCTAAAGGCAGAGGAAAGAGCAAATCCGCAGAGGTGTCACTCAAAATAGCACCATTTGCACAAGTTACATAATTGCCAAGAAGTGTTTAAAACCAGCTGCAAAGCTAATGACAGTTGTTATGCATGAAGATAAGCAGAACAAGTATTGGCAAACATTCCTTTATTAAATGACCACCTATTAGGTGTTGCATAATATCCAAGGCATACAATGTAGAAATACAGTTTGTTGAGCTAGCAGATAGTTGCTTTACTGTGAGAAAAGCAAAGAACAAAACCAATGTGCTTTTGACATTTGTATGTGTGTGCTGCACATCATCGACAAGGAGAAAGAAGATGATCATGTACATAAAAAACGGGCAAGTTGGAATCTTGAAAAACTTCATGTTCCAAGAGGCAAGGTACTTGAATAATTTATAAATAAGATCCCCCAAGAGAAATTTTTTTTTTGAGGCACTGGGGCCAGAAATTAAACCTCTATGTGGGAAGCTGGCGCTCAACCACGGAGCCACAGCGGCTTCCCTGAGTTGTTGTTTTTTTTTCTTCATCCATTTGCTTGTTGTTTTGTTTTTTTAGGAGGCACCGGGAACGGAACCCGGAACCTTCCCAAATGGGAAGCAGGCGCTCAAGTGCTTGAGCTATATCTGCTCCCAATACGGGATATTTTAAGGGATTTTCAAGGGTTTTGACCTTGCACAGTTTTCACTTTACCATTGCCATTAGAACTGAATGCCCAAGGAAGATGTCCTTCTCTGTAAATACATTGGAAATGAATTGATAAAGTATTGTTATTAATTTTAAAACAAACCCTTTGTGTTATTAAATAATCGTGATTTAGCTTTTTAGAAAGTTTTCCCCAAAATTGATAGTTCACATAACATTGTAGATATTGAAACATTGCTGGATAGTTTTTAGGTCATTTAAAATCTGGAGAAGTATCTACATGTGGGACATTTTTCTGGGGTCCTGGGGTCCTGTCCTCAGTCCCCACTAGTCAAATACTGGAGGACCTTTTCCTTTTCTGCAAAACCAGGGGCCTGAAATTAATAATCTTAATGGTTCTCTACAACAATGAAAGTCTAGGATATTTTCCCCCCATTGATGTCTTTTGAATGCTTTCATATGGCACTCTTTGCATCATAACAGACAGATCCATGAAAGTATGAGTTAAATCCTGGATCGTATTTTATTTTTCGTATTTTTTATTTTTCATCCAAGATTTGTCAATGAAATCACTTTGACTCGCCTAATACTCTTTAGCAAACCCTTATAAGTGTCTCATTTACTCTTCACCACCACCTTTTGAGGCTGGCTGGACAGGTGTTGCTATTTACCTTGTAAAAGTGAGGAGACAGATTCAGCCATGAATCTGTTGACTTACCCAAGATCACCTAAGTAATGGAGAGCAAATTAAAATTTAGGTTTTAGGATTCCAGAGGTTTTTCCCTATGATACCCATCCTGACCCTTTGTTTCAAAATAAATCTAATTAAAACTTTTTTTTCACTTATTCACAGGAGTCAGATAGTAGAATCTATACCAAGTTGATATATATAGATATTGGTCAGATGTAACTTAATTTTTTACCCCATTATTTCATGTTTCTTGCAACGTTTTGTCTGATGGGGCTTTTTTATGGTTTGTAGTCATTTTGGTCATGAGATTTATTGAGGTATTATCACCACAGCTCAGAAGTGGGAGGGGGTTGCTAACTAGTACAAGTTAAAGGGGAGGTTTAGAGATAACTGAGACTGAAAATAGGGTTCTTGTCCACCTCTGATCCTATCGGGGAAAATAAAGAAAACTAGCATTTTCTGAAGGCCTACTCCATGCCAAACTTTCCTAAGTGCTTTACATAAATAAATAAAATTTAATCCACACTATAACACTTTGGGATGGGTACTATTTTGCTCATTTTATAAAGGAGGAATTTGAGTCATAGAAGGGTTAAATAACTTGCCGAAGCACACATATTTATTTAGAGGCAAAGCCATGGTTTGATGTCCAACTCTTATCCAGATTCATAGCACTCATATCTTCCCTGGTGTATCAGTAGAGTGGAAATGAAGAAATGACTCAGAGATGTAGAATTATGATCCAAAAATGAGAATTTACAGCAATTGGCAAGCAATTGAAGGGCACAGAGCAGAAACTCAAGGCATTGGGAGGTGGAGAGAAAGCCAGTGAGCAATTATTATTCCTTGTCTTTGTGTCATACTCTATAATTTGCTCCTCCTCTACCTTGACAATAGATAGCATGGGGACTTTATGTCCATGTTACATATGCTCAGAGAGACAAAATGGTTTTCTCAAGGTCAGCAAGTTGGTTTGTGACAGCACCTGAATACAGACAAGCTTATACAGTTCAGAAAATGGAGAAGTCAGAGGCTGGAGGAAATATTGGCTAGAGGAGGACATGGGATTTAGAGCAAGAAGACTGGATTTTGTTGCTTATTGGCACTGTGCAAGTGGGCGATGCCATGCTATGTAAACTTCCCTGAACCTCAGCTTCCTTATCCAAACAATGGGGATAATAATATTTACTTTACAGGAGCTGAAGGAATTAAATGAAACAATGGATGAGAAAGGGTATTGATAATGATTAGTCACTGTAAAATTGTTAGTTATTACTTATGACACAGGAAGGAAAGGAGAGTTTCATGAGATGATGCTCAGTATAGCATCACATACAACAAAGGCTCCAGGGAGAATAACATAGAAGGGGTCTACGAATTTGGCACTTAGGAGGTCACTAGATGACTGGCCTGTGAGTGGATGAGGATGGAAGCCAGGTTTATGGGCTTTGGGTAGGAAAGGGTATCAGATAAGCCAGTTATATGTTTGACTGTGAAAGGAAAGAAAGGAAACAGAAGATCTTATAGAGTCGGCTAAAGATTGTTTCTAGGCAAAGAAATCCAAGGGCCTTTGCCACTCTTTTTGGAGTCATTGCTGGGGAAAGGGAAGAAATGGAGTGACATTGGCACAGAACTCTAAGAAGAGCCCAGGGCAAGTGCATGTTTGATCAAGAGGTGAGTGGGAGGATACTCTCTAGGGTACCAGTTTTCCTATCTGTTGTCCACATTCATGGATAAAAAACTTAAAGGAAGCATTGTTCGGCTCCCACCCGAAGTCATGCAGAGCAAGCATTATTCTGATGTCAGCCAGGGAGGACATGAGTTACCAACAGGGAGTCCCTAAAGGGCCTGATGATAAAGTCTTAATAAGAAAACATCCTGGGGGGGATGGATGTGGCTTAAATGATTGGGCATCCCTCTCCCATATGGAGGGACCTGGGTTCGATCCCTGGGACCTCCCGGTAAAAAAAAAAAAAAAAAAACACAAAAAACAAAACAAAACAAAAATATCCTGGGGAGCAGATGTAGCTCAAGTGGTTGAGCACCTGCTTACCATGTACAAGGTCCTGGGTTCAATGCCAGTACCTCCTAAAACAACAACAAAAAAAAACACATCCTCTGGTCCTACCCATAAAATAAGTGGAAGGAATCAGGAAAAGTTCACATAAAAACACAAAAACACGGGAAGGTAAGAAAAAGGAAAGGAAGGAAAGAAATGCAAAATAGGAATTTAGATTATGTAGCTGAGATGAAGAATGTTAAGAGGACTTTCTGAACAAATTTTGAACCAGACGAGATGTAGCAGGCAGAAACAGTGCATGGAGAGTTTTTGAAGTGGTATGAGTTGGCCTTTTGTGGCTCTTTTGACTTTCTACTGAAAGAGTAGTAGTTAAGAATGTGAATACTGCTTTTACAGATTGAGAAAGAAAAGACCCACAATACTGTAGGGAAATAAAAAAGTCTAGAGATATGCTAGAGATGTGAATAGATAGTTCACAGAAAAAGAAATGGACATTAACCATATCAAAAGAAGTTCAACCTTGTAATGAGAAATACAAATTAAAGATATAGTGAGATATCATACCATGCTCTGTTGGCCTGGCTATGAGGAAACAGGTCTTTTCCTACAGTGCTGGCAGGAATACAGAACAATGCAATCCCAGTGGAGGGAGATTTATCAATATCTAGTAAAATAACATATGCATATACTTTTTGAATGAGCAATTCCCTTTCTAGAAATCTATCCTAAATATATAAAAAGACTATAAACAAGATTCTTCATTGGAGAACTATCTGTAATAGCAAAAGACTTGGGAGGGGAAGCAAATGTCTATCAGTGTGGAATTGGTTGAATAAAATACAGTAAATCCACACAATGGAGTCAGTGCAGCTGTAACCAGAAACAAGGAACATCTCTATGGCCTGTTTCAGGGTAATCACCAAGATATAACATTAAATAACAAAGCCAGGTAGAGAAAATTGTGTATCATATGCTAAAGTTTTTCTCATAAGGGCGAGATAACAAGTATGTATGTGTCCTGTATAAAATACATATTTTTATATTTTAAAATGTAAGGGTAAACCATAATTTTAAAGAAGCTTACTTATAATAAGAGGAGGAACTAAGATAGAAAGTATAGGTATGGAAGCTAGCCTTCTCTGAATAGATCATTTATTCTTGATTTGACTTGGTAACTAAATATTTTTTATAAAGTAAAGTTATATTTTTAAAAATATTCCCTAAAAATATAAAACCAAATAAATGAGCTGTGAATCAAGTTGGTCAAATAGCCTCAAAGAGAGCAACTATTCCAACTGTTTTTAAAACATAGTAATTTGACTATATATCCCTAATGGGATACACCCGAAGGGTAAAATGAACTGCAAAGAACAAAACCTGTTCTCAGTAATTATGCAGTCAGTGTTAATGTTGGTATTCTGAATCTATTGAGTATGTATTGTGGGAAAAAGCAAATAAATAACTATATTAATGATTTTGAGAATTGGGATATTTGGCATGAGAGAAAGGTAATTCAGATATAAGATTGGTTAGGTTAAGCAAATTGTAGTCGTGAATTTATTCAAAAGTGTTAAGTTGAACCATATGGTTGAAATTTCCACTTCTGAGGTAAAAAACAGCTGAATCTTAGCAACTGAACAGGGTTCAACCTAATATTAGTATGAACTCCTAATGTACTTTACTTTCAAAAAACCAAATATTTCTTAGTTCTTCACTGAAAATTTATAGAAAAAAGAACCAATCCAATAGCAATTTATGTGTCCCTTCTGCCCAAATTAGGGTGACCAACTCGTCCTGGTTTTCTTGGACTTCCTTAGTTTTAGCACTGAAATCCCACATCCCAGGAAGCTGCTGAGTCCCAGGAAAACCAGAATGGTTGGTCACCCTCGTCCAGATTTTGGTCTCTAATTACCATTTCACACTAAAATGAACCAGGGTGTTTTGTACAAATGGCTGATTTGATGCCTGGGACATGAAATATATTAAGATGAGCCTGGAATGTTTTCTCTTACCCAAAGCAAGGAAGCCATCCCAGACTTACTCTGGTTGTACCAAGAGGGCTCATAAGCCCCACTGAAGAGGTTTTCACTAGCCAAACTGGGACAATTTGAACATCAGTAAGTATATCAAATGCAATAGTTTGAAACACATCAGTTATGTTCAGTTCATGATTTCATAATGATATTAAACGCAAATAAGAAAACTCACTGGTCACCTTTAGAGGATGCTTGAGAGCCAACCCATTGTTTTAAGTTGGTAAATAAAGGGAAAGAATCTAGAATTTATTCTGCCTTTTCTATACAAACTGTTCCTCATAGTAACTACTTTGTTGACAAGAGAAAGTTTTTCTTTATAAAAATATTTTAGCTAATCAATAAAGGAGGAATAATAGACAAAACCATTTTGCAAACCCTTAATGAAATAATGGATCTGGACAATGATTATCAATGGCAGTTAATATCATGAAAGGAGAAGCAACCAAAAATTATGTGTCCCCAGATGGAAGTACAGAACACTACCTAGGGAGTATCATTGCCTTCCCCACCAAAAAAAAAAAAAAAAAAACCCAAATAGAATCATTTCCTGGATTTGATCAAATTAAGGAAACACAGGGAAGTGTAAGGAAATGACCCTACAAACTATGGGGAATTCTACAGGACCAGCAATCAGCTTTTTCAATAAATAAATTATGAGGGGAAGAAAATGAGAGATGTTGAGGGAACTTACAGATTAAAGAGATTTAAGAAAATGTCAACTAATTGCAATATATGGGCCTTACTTGATTCTGATTCAAACAAACCTAAAAGTAAAATAAAATTTTAAAAGAAATTTAAATACTTCGTATTGATTATATCAAACACCTAATGGCATAGTTATATCTTTAAAATAATTATCTTTTGGAAATATACACTTATATGCATGACTTGACAATAGTGCTCTCTGGAGTCAGAAAGGAGTTAATATCTCTACTGACTTCATAGCAAGTGGGAAGGGAGAAGGAAAAGGGTAGAGCATGACTTTCTCTGTTAAAGGGCAACCCAGTGAATCATCTATCCTTCCATTCTCATCCCTTTGGCTACAGGAGAGTCCATGGCCACACCTAGCTAAGGGAGGTTGGAAAATAAAATCTTTAGTTGTCTGGCATTGTGCCCAGTTCAAAAGTCAAGGGTTACCAAAGAAGTAGGAGAGAGTGAATATTGGGGAACATAAGCTTCTACCACAGCATACTACTATATGAATATATAGCCAATTCTCATTATTCGCGGTAGTTATTGTGTTCTATAAAGTTGCCAGGTACCTGAATTAGCAAATACTGAGCCATTATTGCTCCTAGGATAGTATAGGGTTAGGTTTCTGTGAGCCTCTAGGCACATTTTCATCTGCTGATCAATATGTAATTTTCTTTTATGTGTGTTACTATTTAAAGATATCTTATTTATTATATATTATTCATTAATATATATGAACTCACAACCAGTAACACAACTCACCCAAGTGAAGCTTATGTAGTGCACATATTTTCTCCATAGGCCATATCACTGCCCTCTTGCACTTAAGAACACTAGCTAGCACTTCCACACTACACTTGGGGGTCCATGTTAAACAATGAAATCACCAACAGAAGTGTGGAAAAACATGGCGCTAAATATACCACTAAAAGGACATTTGTCTACAGTATGAGAGCTGAAACAAGAAAATCTCAAGTGTCACCTTGTTTGACCTCTGCTGGGAAGGTACTACTCAGATTTTTTGCCTCCCTGCATATGTCTACAAATGCACCTTGAATATTGACTTGGGGGTTAGAAATAAATTTTAGTGAGTAGGTGAATTCACAAATACGGAATCTGTGAATAATGAAGATTGACTGTAATTTGTACAATTTTAAAACAAAACAAAGTTGAAAACTTTTGAAGAATGATAAAAATAATAAATATAAGTAGAGATTCCCGCCCCCCCCGCCCAATTGGTCACCCTAGGTACCCTCTGGGATGCATGCATCCAATTTGGAAACTCTTATTCTAAGCAAGAGTTGATGATTTCTTGGGCTAGAGTGGTAGCAGTGGAGGGTGGGAGTTCATATCAGGATATAAATATCTGATTTTTTTTTAAGGAGGTACTGGGGAAATGAATCCAGGACCTCCTACATGGGAAGCAGGTGCCACTGAGCTACACCCGCTCCCTAAATCAGGATATATTTTGAGAATAGAGCCAAGAGGATTTCCTAATGGTTTGAATGAGGGAGAGGGGTGCCTAATAAGAAATACTCAAATGACTCCTAGATTTCTAGCCCAAAGAACTGGATGAATCTATTTACCATTTACTGAGATTGGGAAGACTGGGGACGAGCAGGTTTGCAGAAGAAATCAGAAGTCCAGTTTTGGACACATGAAGTGTGAGATGCCTGCTAGATTTCAAGTGGAGAGGCCAATAAGGCACTTAGATTTACGTGTCTGGGTCTCAGGTGGATGGCCAGGGCTGAAGATAGGCATTTGGATATAACCTGGGTAGAGCAGGCTTTTAAGGCCATGGAGCTAGGCGAGATCCCCTAGAGAGAGCAGATGTCAGAGAGAAGTGTGCTGG